>CM062811.1:869928513-870528513 GCA_031772625.1 Pinus tabuliformis | reverse complement strand
ATTCACACATTAAGAAGGATGAAAAAAATACATGCATGTGCATTTTCATTTAGATTGTTTGTTGGTTTGAGTTAGGACGGTGCATATAGTGTGTGCTCTCTGCTCTATGTTGAAGTAATATCATCTCTCTTTCCTTAGTAGCTAGGATTTTCATTGCAAAAAGAAGATTAAATGATTGCTTATCATCTTAGATTATATTTTAGGAATTGTACATCTACATCACGCGGTGAACCTGAAAGGCAAATTTCTTAAGCAAGATCAACTGTAAAATAAATTTAATGAATCTAAAAACGCTTTGGAACCTAACGCACAACATTTAGAAGTCTAGGCTAGAGACGTATTCCGGCATCATAAAGCCTGGTAACTGTTGTTTTCATTGATGGTTGGGTGATTCCTCCACTTTGAGAGGATAAGTGCCAGTACGGACTTGTGCTCCCACGTACCATCAAGTATATATTGGGAGACCACAATAGGCTTTATCCTTTATCCATAGGAAGCCGTGTCTGCCACCCTATCGATCGCAATGCACTGAACACACCATTTGGGAAGATTGACTGCCGTACCGTAAAAAGTATTCTGCAGTTTTGCGTTTGGTTTGGTAATCTCTCTGTCTAGATTTCCAAAGCAGTATCTTTCATTCCTTTTCAGACTCCTTAAAGGAAAAGGTCCATCTGAGCACTTGTCACTTCAGGCTCATTAAAAATCGAAGGAAACTAGAGTCATCTTTTGTTTTTTCTCGACTCTTAAAAATTGAAAAAACAAGTTGTGTCAAAGTGTCTAAAATTTATTTTAATCGAAATAAATATCACCTTTCCTACATTGGTCTTAGGTTGAGAAAAATGGAGTCCACCAACCAAGGAGTTCCCCTTGGGGGAAACCCTAGTCCTTTCTCCTCTTGGGGAGATGTTGGCGCACCCCATATGGCCACATTGTCACTTCCAGGATTGACAATCGGCTTGCCTGTATGGTTCTTCTAAACCTCTGTTGTTCAGAACACCGTGATTCCTGAACAATCAAGTCAGTAACTAAATGATATCAGAGTTACCCCCAAACCCTCTACTTCATCCAATTCTTCCTCTCTTCCTTCCTCTTTGCTTGATGAAGCTGGTAAAGCCAAAAATCAAGTAATTGAGAAGAAGAAGGAGAAGAAGAAGAAAGAGAAGAAGAAGAAGGAGCCAAAGGCGAAAAGGGGAGACCAGGCATCGTCTAGCGAAAATCCACACACTGTACTATCCAGGCCTAAATCACCATGTGTCATTTGCAAAGGAGGCCACTATCATCGAGATTGTCCTTGCATCCCTCAGATCTTAAGGGACTGGTCTCCTCGTTTGCACAATTCGGTGTCATCAACCTCTGATGATCATGTTGAAAGTACACCGTCAACTAGTGAAAGTGAAGCCCTAGGACAAAAAGGGAGATGTAAATTTCCTTGTAAACTGTGTGAAGGCAATCACATCATCCACCGTTGTCCCTTCTTAGACGAGGCTAAAAGAGTTTTGGACGACTGTCTGGTTTCACCGTTACGGCTTCCTCCTGGATATAAGAAGCTCTTGCCGAGTCCGTCACTAGTTGAAAATCCAGCTGACACACCCTTGTGGTCAGCCGAAGCGTCTACCATTGAAGATAAACCATCTGAATCCACACCAGACGAAAGTCAAAAGGTCGAGGCAGCAGTTGACCCGGTCTTGCCTTCAGAGGATCCATCTTTAGATGATACAGTCACCGAAGAGAACAAGAACGACACCGTTCAAATTCTCTTCGTAAGCACAGACTCCGATGAACATGGGGGCAGTCTACCCGTTCCTTTACCGCAGGAAGGAAGTTCGTCAGAGTCATATCCGGCTGTCTATTCGGTCCCACCTCCAAGCAACCTGGTTGTTTCCTTCGATTGGAATCTATTAGGCAGACCCCATTTACTGCCTAGTGTACCATTTTGAATCATTGCTCAAATATATAGAATGGTCATGGCCGGTACCATCATAGATGAAGGGCCTTCTGTGAGTATCCTTTGCTCAACTGCTTGGAAAGTGCTTGGTTCGCCATCGCTTTTGCCTGAGATGAGAAATCTAACAGGCTTTGTCAAAGGAACCAGTCGACTGTTAGAGATCCTTCCCAATGTGCCGATAACATTGAGAAGGAAAACCGTTCACATGAACGTAATGGTAGTCCAAGGACCCTTGGATTATAATCTACTCCTTGGATGTGACTATATTTATTGCATGGGAGCCATTGTCTGCTCACTCTTTAGAGTAATGTGTTTTCCGCATGAAGGAAGAGTGGTCAAGCTCGTAGACCAGCTTTCATTCCCTGGTTCACACATAGAAAACAGTCATATACCATCCCTGAATGGTCTTTTCGCGCAAGGAATGTCTCATCAATCCCTAGTTCGTCCTCCTGATGAGTGCGAGTGATTCGGAGGATATGACTAAAACCGAGGGGGCATGCACCCTGGCCTGTTTCGACAAGAAAACCTTGGGTATAAGGTAGGTTTCTGCAGAGGATATATGACTGGATGACACACCCATCCATTTAGGAAAATGGGATTAGACCGGAATAAGATACCTGTATTAGAAGGTAGGCCTTTCCCGATAAAACAAATGTTTTGTCTGCAAATTGAAGGGTAACCTGGAAAAGGTAGGCCTCTCTTGATAAAATAAATGTTTTTCCTGCAAATTGAGGGGTAACCTGGAAACTCTACTTCGCTATACCTGGGGGCATGCAAACCTTTTGGCATGTAGGCGAAGAGCGACCATTTATTTTTTAAATTTGTAGGTCCTCTAACCCTTTAAACTCGTAGGATTGGTCATTTCCTAACTTGCATAAAGAAACGATGTGGGGCAAAGCTTTGAAAGGATGTCATTTTTATATGAGATATCCTTATTATACGATTGGATTGAGTAGTTTTAATGCTGAATTCAAGCTCGTTAAAAAACAAACATAAGCAATGAGAAAATGTTCCCCCAGAGTTTAAGCTCATTAAAAAATGAACCATTTACGGTAAATAACCTTCGCGAATGTATTATCATCAACCTTTGAAGCCTTGGTCGTGTTCTCATCATCACCTCCACTCTGTATTGGCCAATCATTCACCTCCATTTGATTATTTACCCTTTTTGAGGAACAGCTGCAAAGAGTGATCCTGTTAGCCATCCTTGTGACACTGCCGTGATTGGAAAATTCCAAACTTTACCTGGAATCCACTGCTACCCAAATTTATCACTCATTCCTCAAAAAAAGAGTCTCCTTTAAGCTCTTTTCAACTGACTCGTAAAATATGAAAAGATTGCTGATCAATTGGCCTCTCCAGCTTGTTAAAGGGACCGAAAGTGCTATCTCTCCTCTAGATTTTAATATTTTTGGACTTGAGGGATCATTACACAAAAAGATTGAGCGGTTGTTTTGTTCGCCTCGTTAAAAGTACCAAAAATTCATCCCTTTTGTACTGTTTTATACTTTTTCAGACTTAAGGGATTATATGACGAAAAAGGATTATTGGATTTTTCTTTACGTCCCTTTTTCAGACTCTCTAAAATTGAAAAGGACCAAGTTATCCTTGTCGTTAAACTCATTAAAACCAAATAGCGACAAAGTTGTCCATACAAACAAGAACGAGTTTCACTATCGCTAGGCTCATTAAAACATAGCGATGGGTTTGCCCGAAGGGAAAATTATAGAACAAGCATATGTTATCCTCCTCAAGCTTGACAAAAATAAATAGGTACTGGTTAGCAATGACTGGGGAAAAATTGGGAAGAAAACTTGAAAACAAATTTATTGGTAGCAAGTCGCTCTTGAACATGACACTTTCACTCCGCATCCGAGCCGGGTTGGGTTGTTCCATTCACTGGTCATATCACCATGGGTCCATCACACCATCCATATTTGGGGTTAACGCTACCAATCCGTCATGTTAGTGTCGTCGATATGTTCAAGAGAAGTCGCTCAGAGAATTCACCTGTGTCTCACCCACTGTAATACATTTACGCTCCATTCTTTCATGACCGCCACCCTAAACCTTATATCACCAGATCGTTTTCACCTCCATTAAAGTCATTTGCTCCATTCCATGTCATTGATGAGGGATTCACTAAGGCCCTCCTATGAAGGATCGCTTCTTGTCGACATCAGCTCATTTTCCAAGAAGTCGATCTAGGAACAACCCTTTCAGTACTTTGAAACTTGCATGCCTCAATGGCAAGTTTCTCACTTCCGTCGATAGGTTTACATCAATGGCCTTTGACAGAAAGATTTTGCATGGTGTTTGACGCCAAGTCCCTTATTCACACCATGTGAATTATACTGTAGTACCTTGAGGGTCATCATCATTATCGGTGATTCCTCTCGCGCCTGTTAACACTTACATCATTGGCTGGTAATCATGCGATGTCTTTCCATGTTCGACTCCAGAACATCTCTCACATGGATCGACTTGTACTTTGAGTGAGGATCGAACGCGATTGAAGACCCCGAATCTAGTTTCATCCATCCGGGCTATGATATATATTCAGGAAAATAAAGACATCAAATGTACATCATTACTGCAGAGATAATCATCCAACCTAAGGGATGATGGCTCTACCAGAATCATCGGTCTACACTCAGACGATTGTCTGTCTTATGTACATGAAAATGAATTTATAAAGATGAGCATGGGAATGCCTGCCTCAGCTAGATCATGAAAATATTATGAAGATAATGTATTGTATTGTATCTTATTACAGGTCGCCTTCCAGCTTGAAAAAAGTTCAGATCCTCATGATAAAGCATTTCACCCAACATCAACAAATTAACGACCTCATGCTTTAGGGGGAAACTGTTATAGACATTTTTGGGCACTACAACCCCAATCATAAATGTCCACAAACCAAGGGCTCTTAAGTCCCTAAAAGTGTTGTTCCAACTTCTAAAAGAACAAGGTCAACTGATTACATCTTCTCCCGGAAGTTCTCCATGAAAAACTGCTCAGAACTGCTCAAAACTGGACCATCTCACCTGCTCCATGGTCAAAGTGCGTTGCATCCCACCTAAATACACACGGGAGGTGCAATGCATCTTGAAAAGCCCTTCTATGGGGTGCGATGGGCGAGAGTGGACAAATGGCAGGGTCAATCTGCAAGGTGGAGGATCATGGAATCTTCCAGAAACTTCTCCTGTGACACTTGCCTCTCTGCATTCGCCCAGGGATGAGTAAGAGATCATCAATCTCCAAGTGGAATAAAGAACTATCAGAGAGAGGAAACTAATCAAATCTCAAAAGCTGATTCACCCCCCTTGCAAACATCTATATATGGATCCCTCATCCCAGAGATCCGGAGGCTAGAATTTTGTATCTTGTAAGGAAGTGTTGCTGGTTTCTCGGTGCAACATCATAGTGTTGGGTGATCTAAGCTTTTCATGAGGTGAAGAAGGGCTTTCTTGCTGAGAGGATGATGCTGGGTCAGAACAATTGGTTGTAATCCTCTTTGCTATTCTTGATTATTAATAAAGCTATTCAAGTTTTCCTCCACATTCTTGTACGATTGATGATATATGCATTTGTGTGGTCAATATATATATCTGGTCCTATATTGTTTATGATAATAAATCTATGTTCTTGGATAGTGTTATGCTGCTTTGATTCTACAGGTGCTCTTTGAAGTTGGGTAGACAAGGGAGCTAGTGGCAAAGACCTATCAGAAGAGAGAGGAATCAAGCAAGGAACCAAGCGCAAGATAGAGGTTGGTCTCCTTTATTCCTCTCTTATCTATTTCTCATAAAGGAAAATGAAAGTGGTTTTAGTTTGTTTGTTTCTAAGGTAGCTACCAGCCTTAGTGGGACTAGCAGCTCTGCATAGACACTAGATTTCCTGATAACAAATGATAAGGACCATTGCCCTATTTTCGCGAACTATCTGGCACAGGGAGTCTCGATGTCGTTAAAATTAGAGGTGCAAGCAGGACCAAGTGCTGCACCTGCACTCTGGTGCATAATTTGTCAAGTGGGTGGAAAACACGCAATGGATAACTGCCACCTATTACAAAAGTATACACAAACCCCGCAGCAGTTGTGTTGCAATTTTTGTCAATCATTTGGACACGATGATTGAACATGTCAAATTTATGACTTAATGATGGAAAGAACCCCAACTTACCAAATGTAGACTGAAGTGCGAGGAGGATTTCAAGGATGTGGCCAAGGAAGAGGAATGGGGCCTGGGTGGGGCCCTGGACAACTGATCTGTTATAACTGTGGAGGGTCAGGATACTACACTCATGATTGTACTAACCCGACCAAGACTTCTTGCCCCTATTGTGGGCAGTTTGATCATGAGATGGTAGACTGTCCAATGTTAATTGCCCAAATGCGCGAAAATGGGGTACTACAATCTCCACCAACCCAGAATGCCTAGATGATGCGATCAAAACCTCGCGAAGAGGACCCCAGCATAAATATGGTAATGAGGAGCAGCGCAACTATAGAAGGAAATCCATGAGAAGAGCGTGCAGAAAGCGGAAAGAGGCATGGCACACCTATAAAGGAACCTCACTCTGAGCTAGAATCAGGGATGAAGACGCCGAGAGAAGCTTAAAGGAGCTTCACGGAAGCCTCTACTCTAGGTAGGAGGGATCAAAAGGAGCTAGGAGTGGACCCCTCCATGATTACTACCTTTCTCAAAAAAAGCATGAAACTGTTGTGTGATAGTAAAGACATTCGAGGATTACACGAGCTGATCACGAGGTGCACCGAATTGAGCAAGCCGCATGAAGTCTGGAAGATAGGAAGACATGCTCTGCAAACTGAATGGGAAATGAGGCTAACAATGCAAATTAGTGAGTATGAAATGGATCAGGTCATCTTGGACTTAGGCTTGGTTGCGAACGTATTACCTAAACAAACCTGGGAGTGCATGGGCAAGCCCGCACTGCAATGGTCCCCAATTTAGCTACGGATTGCCAACCAACAAAAGATCTTACCAATGGGCCGACTACAAGGAATGACCATAGATATTGACGATGTAAGTACACAGACCGATTTCAAAGTCATAGAGATTGTTGATGATGGTAATCCTTACCCTACATTACTCGTAATTGATTGGGAAACAGACATGAAAGAGATCATTAACTTAAAAAGGTGAAAATGACTTTCGAAAAGAAGTCACTACGAGCAGTAGTTTCGTTGGACCCAACAGAAGGAGAATTCTACACCGAACCCATGTGCGATGAAGAAAGCAATGACAAACTAGATTTCATCTATCAGATAACAGTGTAAGACCAAGATCGGGTGCATTCTATAGATGGTGGAAGAATCTCGTGGGAGCGTGACAGGACTGGCACAGTGGATTCCGATGAGGAGACTGAGCGATGGCAAAACCAATTACAGGAAGCTACGACCCTGAACTACAACATGATGATTCAGTCATTACGACGTGTAACCATCGAGGAATGACAACGGCCAGTCAAGAGCAATGCAACAGAAGAAAGGTAGCTCGTCCAGTTTGGCACTTTATGCGTAGCATGGGAGCAGCATAGTGTGTCGGAAGACGTGTTACGCGCACTTGGAGGGGGGCTGCAAAAGCGAAGATATAGGAGGAGGTTCCAAGTATGGACTGGAGGATGTGCGCGACAGCCAAGTTGGTATAGAATGATCGTTCTTCAATGACGAAGGGTATGGGTGCACATCAGGCGACCATCAACCCACCCGGATCTATGCGGAATGAAGGCTGGCACGGCTGGGCATGGAAGTCTCTTTACAACCAAGCAAACCAACATAGATACAACCCCCCTTACCAGTGACAACATCTGCGAAAGGATTCAGCAGCTCTGGGCAGCCATTTTACATGGTAAAATGCAACTTGGAAAGTTAGAAGCAACAGGGGCCAGACTCTGAGCACAAAGTGCGAGGCTAGATGAAGCAATTGATAAGTTGCAGTTAAAAGTCACCTACATGAAGGAGCTAATGAAGGGAACATATAGGACTGGCTCTCCTACCCAACTACATGTAGTGACGCCACTAGCATGGTTGTACTTACACCCGGAAGGACAAAGGTGCACACACTACAATCCGTTAGTAGAATCGAGGGAACGCAAAGGGTGCTTGCAGCCCAGGCTAGTAGGGAAACAGAAGACCCGTGCAAGGGGCTTGCCCACCTGACTATCTATAGGAGGCCCAGTCCTAGAGCCCCACATAGTTTGAAGAGGGCGCAAGATTATAAAATAGGTTGCTATGAAGTTGCGTGACCTAGCCACAGCGTACAAGCAGGAACCACACTTACATCCCTCGGGATTTTCTGCCATGAAGGAAAGATGGAAAAGGACCATTATAGATACTATTCATGATATTATGGCCCATTTAAGGAACATTGGAGTAGGCGGCAGGCAATTAAGGTAGAAGAATAACCACCAAAATTGAATTTATGAGCTACCATAAGGGAGAACAACCTATTTTAAATTTGAAATCATATATAATCATAGTAAGGGTCATGCCACCATGCTTTACCGTCCTGCAAGAAAGCCGCCTTGGGTCCAAGATAAGCACAAGATGAATGACAAGCAACTCAAAGAAATTTCGTGGTTTCAGGCATTTCCAAAATATTATTGTGAAGCAATACTCAAAGCAAAAAACTCTACCATAGATAGTCGACAAGAAGCCACGCCACAAGTAGTTGAGCTCCCTAAATCACCTTGGACACTAAAGACCAGGAAGGGCCCTCAGGTTCCTGAACCATTAAGAAGGTCTCCGTGACACCTACACATTAGCAAGTTCACAATGGAGGAAAGGGGTAAAAATATCACAATTGAAAGCAACGAGGACATAAAAGATTCTCCCACATACATCAAAGAAGTAAACACTGAGGGGGACCCCATCCAGCCAGTGCGACGACCCAAGTATGTGTCTCCTAGCAAGGGAAAGGTGAAGGTACCTACAAACCTGTATGAAGTCGACATTGTACTCATTACCCTGGCTCTTCCAAAAGTAGTCCTAGTGGAAAGCTCAGTGGTTGGCCGAATTGCGACAATGAAATTCAAAGATTGGGACCTCGCAGATACAACAAAATTTCCCCACCTTGTGACTAGCGCACTGATGGAGCAGAGTGTAGAAGGGATGGTGACAACGCTACAACCAAGGGAGTGGCTGCGGAAGCTGGACAAAGCTAGGTTGCTCTGTTTCTTGTCTATTCCTCACTTTCTCTGGCCCCCTATCACCATGTTGGTCATAAAGTAGTTGCTCTGTTTGGTTCATGAGGAAATATTATCGATCGGTAAACCCATCTGCATCATAGCTGAATTGGTTCATCGGGTTTTACACCTTCCCTGTGACAAAAGAGACCCCTGGGAAATATCCGATCAAAGTGACGATGTTGGAATGATTGAGAACCTGAAAAAGAAGTATAAGCTAGCGAAGGGGCAGCGAGGCTACATCATTGATGGCATTCAGATAACATAGTCTACATCGCCACTCAGTTGCTGGTTGAGAAGGTAATGAGGAAATGTCGTGGCACTGCGGTTCCAATAGTTGTCATTGCCCTCGCGAAGGAATGTGCAGCTGCATTGCAGTTCAATTGGTCACAGTTCCTATGTGAAGAGTTTCTGACCAACCACCGAGATGTTCAAGAGGAGGGAAAGGCCTTCCATTATGTGTGGCTTCTCCTATCCATTATGCTGGTCACTATTGACTTACCCGAAGACAGCTAGTTTCCTGTATTGGACCCGAAGTGGTTGGAAGCTGCTAGATATGCTTCCCTATGGGCGACAAGGGATGCGGGACAAATTCGAAACACAAAAATATTTTGGATACTGATGGACGCGAATGTGTGCCAATGGATTAATGAGTTACCACACCTGTCTAACGGGATCTATGAAAGCATGAAGCATATTGTTGAGTTTAAAGAAGACATGCATCGTATCTACATCAGGGCGCACAAGGACCCAGCACGGGCATGGACCTCACTCCGCTTTATTGCCATTGATGACATTGTCAACGGGGTTGTGGATACCTAGCCACTAGCATGGCGTGGACCAGAGGTAGTAGAGCACAACGAGGCTGCTCTCCAGTGCCAAAAGGAGGAAGCTAAGCATGCCGCGCAACAAAAGTGAAATGAACAGCTCGCCACAGAAGTTCAAGCATCTTGGGAGGTAGCGCTGGCGGCAACAGGAAAGACACCACCAGGAGGGGCTATGTCAACAACGGCGAAAAGTAGTCAGAAGCCGTCCACTTAGATGGTCATAAACGAGCCACCAGCAACTGGCACAGATTCACCTTTCAAGCATCCAGTGCAATAGGAATGGTTGAAGCCACGAAAGAAGGCAAAGGCATCCAAAACGGATAGTGGAGTGACCACATTAACTGAGGGGGACCTAAATGATATAGAAAACATTATTCGGGACATCGCTCGGGATGCCATCGACGAGGCCATGTCAAAGCAGTAGATTGTGTTGGGGAACTCCGTACGCAGCTACAGGAACTTGGAACAAGGATCGCACCAATAGGAACCAATGCTACTCGGGGGGTTCCTGGTATGATAGCCGCTAAACCATTGTTGATGGCCCAAATGGCTCATTCCATCACGATTCCAACAGGAGCATTGATCACAGCAAATGCGGAGGACCGCGCTATGCTAGGATGACTTAAAGGGCTACGACTAAACGTGGCTACTCTACTGCGCGAAAGTTTGCAATAGCTCCAAGACAGCGCCACAATGGAGCTCCACGCTAGGACCGGCCATGCCGAACAAGTACTCCAGTAACAAAAAATTAATATCGAACAACTGCGCCTCCAATGGGATGAAGTAGTTACGCAAAAGAAACAAGTGGAGAAGGTAGTAGCAGAAGCCTGCTCGAGTGCCTGTGATCTAGAGATTGCGGTGGAATTACCTATCAAGACATAAATCTAGAATTTGGCTACTGGGTTCTGACACACAAAGGAGGAGGCCACGGAGATCTAGCTCGAGCTCAGCTTGCAGATCGCGAACTGAAAACTACAGATTCCACCATCGACACCACTAGAGATCCTAGAGCAATGCAGGAACATTATTACTATGGGTGCACAATGCTCACACGTTTAATGGAGGAATTTACTGAGCTGCTAACTCAGTTGATTGTTATGCTCACCTCCCTTCAGGAGGATCCAACACTTCCCTGATTAGAAATCGATGTCTGGGAGCTCTAGCAAGCTTATGATCAGATGAAAGGAACCATGCAGACTATTGCTATTATGCAGCACTTGGATAAGATATGAAAGGCTCAGGACCTGAAAATCCAAGCTGATGCTGCCAGACAAAAGGAAGCAGTGAATAAAGTCCGTCTCCAGCCATGGCTGGATGAGGCATTTGTGGTTTCAACAACTATAGACTGCAAGGTAGCCCACATGGAGGCCAAGTATGCCACTATGGAGATAGTAGAGATAGGGATTGAGGTGTCGGTGACACACGTGGAACAGATGCAGCGAATGATAGAAGAGTTTGCTGCTAGCACCAGTGACACACACAGGCTGCTAACTGATATCCATGCAAAGTTGGCCAAACCAGCTGAATGACTTGGGATGAGTCACGATGATTGTGTTGGGGGTTTCTGCATAGCGGAAGCCTCGCGCAATGGTCATGGGGCATGAAGCCTAAAATTTTGGGTAAAGCAAGGTTAAAGATTTTGCGAGAAGCGCGGAGCGCGATTTATAATAAGTTAAAGTCAAAGGGTAGTTCACCCAAAAATAATGTAAAGAAATGTAAGTAGAGTTGGCTTGCCCATGGATCACAGTCCATGGAAAGGTATAAATAGAGTTAGGCTCTATGGGTAGGGGAGGCGAAGTTCTTTTGGGTATGATCTTGAATCTGAAATGTAATAGGTTTTTGAGGGAAGCACTCTGAAAGCATCTGTAAGTCCGAGTCGAGGGTTTGGGTAGTGGATAGAGGCTCTGCAGTTATGTGTGTAGAGGCCTAGAAGAGTCTGTAGCTGTGTGTACAGACCCCAGTAGCTTAGTGCGCAGGGCGGATCAAGATTTATTGGTGATAAGTGGAAATAAAGATAAATTTCTTCTGCAAATTCTGTGTTACAATCTGAGTTATCGCGAATTTGGCTATATGAATGGTTGATATAATTGTTAAATCATTGCGCATATGCTTATGTTATAGATATATGTGAATATAAGTTTATTCTAATTGCGTGAACTAGTTAAATTTGTTAAATGTTTGCTTAAAGACCCTTCTAAGTAGATGTAAGTTACAATACTTCATTAAATAGATTAGATCTATAAACAACATGACCTTAGAAAGTTATAATCACTCTAGGTCCAGATCTGCGCGAATATAGAGCAGCACGAGGTTGCAGAGCGGTGAGCGATACCTCCAGACCACATCCAAACATCCCAAGGGTGCGAAAACCTGGTTCAAGCACCGTCCCCTGCTACCACAGGTGAGACCTCAATTCATGCTCCACGGACTGTTGCTGAAAGGACCAGTAGTTGCAGGATTTTCTTGGCTAAATAATTCTTCTGAACCTAGGTCAGACCCCTATAAGCAAACAATTCTTTCAGAGACAGAGGATGTATCTTTAATTTGAAAATCCCTATCAGCCAGGAGTAGGTGATCTTGGTCAAGGTGGGGGATTGAAATATGCTTAACATTCAGGGAAATGTGATTACACGTATTGAAAACAAAGGTAAAAATTGGAAATTGATTTCGCCGGGTTTGACCAGTGTTTTGGGTTTTACAGGGTTTTTAAGGGTCTAGTTGCAAATTTCTTAATTGATGGGTAGGACAGCTAAATTAAGTTCATTCAATCTTAAATTAACTGAACTTTTATATTGAAAGGGGTAAATATGATGTATTTTGTAGAATACCTAGAACCGAAGGTTAGTGTTGTGAATTTAATCGAGGGTCTTAGGTTGCAGGCCACAGGTGGCAGCTCTGGATGAGTGCTAGAGGCAAGATGGCATCTAATAATTGTTTGGTGGTTTTTAGATTTCAGGTGCGTAAGAAAGCTCAGGCTTTGAATGCACAGATGATAGAAAATATGTGAAAATGGCATTTGCAGGGCTTTATTGGGCGAAATATTAGAAAAACCGCGAAATTTTTCAGGAATAGTGACTAGTTTTGTGAGGGTGGTTTTGCCCCTTTTCGGACCACTTCTGGAGGCATAGTGGTAAAATCCAGGGGGGACATGAAATGACGTGATGGCGCTACATCGTGAAATCTGGCCCAGGAAAAACCACCCATTTCGCATGCTATCGGATTGTTAAAGCTCGTGGGTGGAAAGTGCGTGAAATGGAGCGATAATTGTTTGATGCAATGGGTGTTAATCATATGGTGGTCATGTTGGAAAGATTCACGGGGGATTGGGGGAATGGTCAAGGTGGGGTCTGCACACTTTTAAGCCTACTTAATTAAACTAATTTGGGATTAGTTTAGATGTTTCATCGGGCAAGTTTTCTTAAAGCGTAAGGGTTTTTCAATTTAGGATAAGTTTATTTATGGGTTTCTTTATTAGGAAAAGGGGAAAATGAATTTTGACAACAAAGGAGGGGGAAGGGTTTTTACCCAAGGAAAAGGGATTTATGGCCCATGATGATGATTTTAACGAGGAAGGGATCTTTGAAGGGAATTTCTAGGGGGAAATATGAAATAATGAAGGGTAAAAATGGAGGGGAAAAGGGGTATTTTCATGGTTGACGGGAAATTAATATACATGAAAGGGGAAAACTTATGGAAGGAGGGGGAGTTAGTTAAGATCACCTTTTCTTAGCTTTGTACTTTGATGAATGTACCTGCACATTATGATTTAGGCATGTAAAATGTGCTTAGTATTTTTTACCACATTGTCCCTTCTACATGTTTCTTCTACTTACCCTTTCTTACCCTAACATTTTTTCTTCTTCTGCATAGGTGCACTTGAACTAGCAAACCTTTTATTACCTTGTTTTTTTTATTTGAATAAAAATATCTAACTCTAACCTTATTTCTTCCATTCGCTCAGATTAAACAGTTGAGCTCATTTTTATTCCTCTACCTGTCTACTAATCTGCCAAGATTAAACATTTTGGTCAGACTTTATTCTCTATCTATAACATGAAATTTAAACATGAAATAGTAAATATTACACTATTTGACTATCATGGATCATGGCATTTTTAACAAGATGCACACAATCATTATTTTGCATGAGAAAGTAAATAGTAGTGGCATTTGGACATGCACACTTTCATGGTCTATTTTTTTTGGGGGGTCATATATCCATTTTTCAATTTTTCTTCATTTTTTTACCTTTTGTTTCTTTTTTGTCCTTTGATTATTCTTTTAGGACATACCCTCTTTTAATTTTTTAATTTTAATATAGAAAACATTTGAAGAAAGAAAAGGTATGTAAAATATTACAAGAGTTAACCTTAGCCAATTCAAAATTATGAATCCTATTCGTATAGGAACCTAACACAATTCATCTTCGGACTTCAGTGCTTCGTCAATCTAAATACCAAGAGGAAGCACTGGAGGAAGGGGATGACCTTCTCTATATCATTCCATAAAATAGAGTACAATGCAAAACTCCCTTAAAGATAGAATATTGTTCCCATCTTGGTCAGATAAATCCCAAACCTTCTTTAAAACCTCTACATGATGCACCCAAAAGAACACCAACAATTAAAGTTAGGATAGTGTGATAGCGATGTCAGATAAACATTTCCTTCAAATTCTCCATTAAAGGAATATGTTATTTATAAATATGTCAATGATAACATGGATTTGAATCCTCAAATGATGGAACCAAACTATTTAATGGCTAGCTGTTATCTTAGCATTATTGACTAAAACAACATAAAACACATAATTCAATGAGCATTAAGAAATTCACAGGCCAACTAATTTATTATTTCATACAAAATTGAGAAACTTTAGAAAATTTTCATGTGTCCACCAACATGTCTTTATCATCATTTAGAAATGTTACATTAAATTCCAATTTTAAGAAGCCAACCACCATGAAGATACCGAGTAAAATAACACAATGACTTAATTAATATAGGATTTCAGTAAAATGACATAAAAATAATCATCAAATTTAGATTCTCATTTGTCTCTTCATTAACTCTTGGAAGCTTCTAACTCAGGAAAAGATCACGATTTTGTTCATTGGTGATTTTACCATCCCTAATAGTGTCCACCTCAGAGAAAACCGTGGTATACTTTTCAGAATCAGACGAGGTCATTCTTGGCAGGAACAATTGGGTGTTTCCTCCTAGGCTTGAAGTTGTTGCACCAACTCCAATAGATTAAGGAATAATTGATGTGCTATATGATTTATCTAGCTGATTGTTCTTAGCCAGAGCTGCAGCAGGTGCAATTAGTGTTGTTACAAGATGCATAGAATATGAAACATTATTGATTGAATATAGAGTATGGGAAGTTACAATATGTTTAGATTGAGAAGGGGTAGCAGAAAAAACATCTCCATGGAAAATTGAAAATGAATAAAAACCATTTCCATTAGCAAACATTCCTTTAACATCCCTTAGTACTACAAACAATATGGATTTGATGTTATCTTGTAAGGGTTTTGATGGTACTGATGGAATTAACCCTTCTTGAAATGTTGAACTTGCATGCCCAAAACCATCTTAATTGAGTGACAAGGGAGAATTTCCCCCTAATTTTAACACCCTGCATAGTAGAAACATTGCTAATAGGTCCAACAAAAGTTGGTCCAACAATCCTTGAACCTATCCACTCCACTTCCAAACCACTAAAAATTCATGCCCACTGACCTATTGTACCAACTCGAGGAATTCCCATGGAATCTCCATTCAAAGGGGTTGGTGTTGAAATTGTTCGTGGATACAGATTGTAAAAATTGATTATTTCCTGGAGGCACATGCTGTTGAGAAGTTTCCATACCTGGTTGTATTTTGGGACCTCTAATGCCCGCTAAGGGAAGAACAAGATATAGTGTAGCTATAGTTAGTGGTGAAATTTGAGGTGCAGGAATTTGAGATGATGCTAGTCGAAAAAAAGTTTCCCTTGGGTGGTGAAATTTGTGCAGGAATTTGAGATGTTGCTGGTTCAAACAAAGTTTCCCTCACAATATATTATTTCAAATCACAACCACTCTATGCTATTGTTAATATATTTAAAGCATTGTAAAATTGTGCCCTTCTAAGGAAGCATGTGCCATTCTGATCATCACGGATCCATATTTGTAGAGTGCATAAACATAATGATTAGATAATGAAAAAGGCAGAGAGATCATCCAACTTCAGATCTGACAATGCATGTTTTTGGCACAATTGTGACAATCAATGCATCTTTCTCTTTCTGAAGATCATATTATGTAAGATCTTAAGCTAAGGTCCAAAATTCACACCAATTTAATTATGTGCAATTAAATCATCCTTGAAGGAAGATAATTTAAACCGCATAAATAAAATGAATCACGAAATTGAGCATCGAGTGTTTCATTAGTTCTTATGGTAGTCGTGTTATTGTGCACATGTAGATATAAAACTCTATTGAGTCATTAATGGGATACATACCATTGTAATTTATAGTCCAAATCTATAAATGATTGAACCATATGATATATTGGTAGGTCCCTATAATACTGGTGATTCCCACATTACTATTTTCATTGTATTCCTTATTGTTATTGTTGTTCCCCTATTATCCCAATATTGTTATTATTGTTCCCCATAGAATCCCACTATTGTTATTTTTCTGCCTTTATATTATTATTGTTAGGTTGGCTTGGTTATATTGTGATCCCTTAGGCTCCTATATATAGAAAGGAGGCTTTTTCATTTGAATCATCCATGAATTGTTCATTTGTGTAATGTAAAGGAGGTTGCTCCCTTGAAGCGACTGAATTCTAAGGTGTTGATCTATCTTTTCTATATTTTTGTGAGCTGTTTACATAACATTTGGTATCAGAGCTTTGGATTCGAGGGTTTCGCTACTCCAAACAGGTCATCATGGAAGTTTTGCTATAACTTCTTTTTTGTGACGTTTCAGAAGCTAAAAAAAATATCATTTGAGATGAAATCTCGTTGAACCTCAGGTCCTAATTTTAGATCTTGTCTCATTATATTTTTTGAGATATGATTTGAGGAAGTTAGGGTTTTTGCAAGGTCCACAATTTCATCTAAAATAGGTCATCATGTAATTTTCACTATAAATATCTTTCTACAAAGTTTCAGAAGCTAAAATAAAACCCATTTGAGAAGAGATCTATGTGAACCTTGGCTCCGAAATTCAGATCCTGTCTCACTATATTTTTAGAGATATAATATGAGGAAGTTAGGGTTTTTGCAGACCCCTGAATTACATTCAAAATAGTTCACCTTGGGAAAATCATCATAACTTTCGCTCTATGCATCAGATTGAATTTTCACAAGAGGTTATAGAAAGAGGATGGAATGTAGCTTTTTGGATATCATTTTCAGAACTTGAAGTTGAAACATTGACCCGTAGCACGTCATACAAGTTCGCTCTACTAAACTAGTCTATACTAAGGTCATCGTGGGAGATTTGGCATAACTCTTCACTGGAGAATCCAATCATGATTAGAATTGTAGGGTTAGAAACACTACTCAAAGGGTTACCACAGGAAGAAATTTCAGACCTTGGAGATCCAAAATTGCAGAGATACATCATATTCAATATCGAGCTCCCCAAAGTGAAAAAATGTGTGTAGTTTTTTTTTTAATTTTTGCATAAGCTTGGTTTGAAAAATTAGTTTGAAGTAATTCAAAGGGCATATTTGAGCATTATTATCAGTAATTGATGCCCTGAAGAAAGAAAATGGAAACACCTAGTAAGCAGCGTAAAAGCTCTAGCATGACTCATGAATAGGAGGAAGAAATGCAACATGATATATCAAAATTACGAGATCAAGTGCAAATTTCACTCACAAAAAATGTAAAAGAAGCTAAGCTGGATGGTGTGGAAGCTAAGATGGATGGCATGGAAGCTAAGATGGATGACTTAAAGAAAGTCATGGAAAATTTGAAGACAGATTTGAAGACATATTTGATAAAGTTTCTACAAGAAATGCTTACTAATGGTGAAAGGGCAGTAAAGGAAACTCATGATGAGAACAAAATAAGTGTTAATCATGATTTCATAGACTCTAATGTTGGATTGAAGAACCGCCATGTTCCAAAGATCGATATGAGGAAGTTTGCTGGCAAGGATCCTGGAACATGGATACTATAGATGGAGAAATTTTTCGATCTCCATAATATGAAAAACATACAAAATGTATGCATTGCAACTTTATATTTGAAACCAAATCAGTTTGTATGGTATTGATGGCTTTGCTCTCATAAACAAATCGTCACTTGGGCTATTTTTACGGATGAAATGATAGTTCACATTATGAGGATACAAAAAGCAACACTTTTTTTAGCCAATTGATAAATCCCAAACAAAAGGGTTCAATGATGGAGCACATTGAGGACTTCCAAAAATTGAATATAAGGGTAAAATATATTCCAGAGGAGCATAGGATTGATTTTTTCATAGGGACTTTAAAAGATAACATCCAACATGAGGTTTGCCTTTGGGACCCAGATTCATTGGAGAAGGCATTCAGGTTGGCAAGAATAATGGAAAGAAAAATTATGGAAACAAGGAAGCCTACCACTCTCAATCATAAAGATGGAAGTGTTTTTGCCCCTAGCCATCCACCACCTACAAGTTTGACACCACAAAAATTGGAAGAAAAAAGAGCAAAAGGGCTTTGTTACAGTTGTGATAGAAAATACACTAAAGCTCATAAGTGGTCCGAGAAGAAATTATTTTACACATATTGTGAAGAGGAGGAAGAAAAGGAAAAAGAAACATTAAAAGTAGAGGATATACACTAAGAACAAACCAAAAGAAAAATAAGAAATGAATCTGGCCATATCTGATAATGCATTGGTTCAAATTACCACTACTCAAACTATTAAGAAAGAAGGGCATATCAAGAAGAAAAAGGTAATAATTTTGATTGATTCAGCAAGTACCCATAATTTTATTCACTGTAAGATAGCCAAGGAATTGAATTTCTTCCTATATCCAGCACGAGAGTGTCAAGTGATGGTTGCAAGTGGAGGAAGCATAAATTGCTCAGGAAAGTGCCATAATATCAAGCTATCAATGGGAGAATATGTATTGAATAGCCCAATGCGTTCCATTCCAATGGGTGGTGTTGATGTTGTACTAGGATTCCAATGGCTACAATCCTTGGGTACAATAGCGTTTAATTGTAAAGAATTTTTTCTTGAAATTCTCTTCAAAAGGAAAGGAAGTTGAACTAAGGGGTATCGCAAAGAAACCAGGAAAGATAATTAGCTCTAACAGAATGAGAAAGATTCTAAATAAAGAACAATGATGCATAATTACACAATTATGTTCACTAGAGGTTCCCACATCAAAATCATCCATTTCTCCATATCTCCAAAAAGTCATGGACAATCATTCCAAGGTATTTGAGACTCCCAAAGGCCTTTCACGTATTCATTATCATGATCATGCTATTAATTTGATTCCGGAAGTGTTCCTCCAAACATCAGGCCTTACAGATATCCCTATGTCCAAAAGAGTGAAATTGAACGTATGGTTGCAGAAATGCTAGAGGCTAGTATAATTCAACCTAGTCAAAGTTCTTTCTCTACTCCAGTAGTATTGGTCAACAAGAAGGATGGATCATGGTGCATGTGTCTAGATTATAGGTAGCTCAACAAGCTCACTATTAAAGATAAATTTACCATTCCTGTCATTGATGAATTATTGGATGAATTGCATGGATCAATTTACTTCACCACGTTGGATCTTTGTTTGACAGGATATCATCAAATCAGAATGAAGACTAAAGACATTCAAAAAACAATAGTTAGAACTCATGAGGGTCATTATGAATTTTTGGTCATGCCTTTTGGCCATACTAATGCACCTTATACATTTAAAGGTTTGATGAATTACATTTTGAAACCCTTCCTTAGAAAATTTGTGTTAGTATTTTTTGATGATATACTAATCTACAACAAGTATTGGAAGCATCATGTCCAGCATGTTGACATGGTGCTCAAACTATTGGAGGAGAAACGGTTATATGCAAAAATCTCCAAATGTTTCTTTGGAGTATAAGAGGTGGAATATCTGGGTCATATTGTATCTCATCAAGGTGTTAAGGTAGTCCCTAACAAAATTAAAACCATTAAGGAATGGAAAATCCCCACATCCATAAAGCATCTACGAGGATTTCTCGGGTTGACAGGGTATTATCACAAGTTTGTTAAGAATTATGGGAGAATAGCAGCACCTCTAAAAACATTATTGAAGAAAGATGCATTTTCATGGACTCTAGAAGCAACGAAGGAATTTCAACATGTTAAAGAGGCAATGTGCCAAGCACCAATCTTAGCTACACCAGATTTCACAAAAACCTTTATTGTGGAATGTGATGCCTTAGGAAATGGAATTGGTGTTTTTTTAATGCAAGAAGAAATACCCATTGCTTTCAAAAGTCATCCAATCAAAGAAAAGTATTTACACAAAGCTATTTATGAGAAGGAAATGTTGGAAATACTACATGCACTTAAGAAATGATGACCCTACCTAATGGGAAGACACTTCAAGGTAAAAACAGATCATTTTAGCCTTAAATACATTTTAGAGAAAATATTATCTTCAGAAGAGTAGCAAAAATGGGTCACAAAGATGTTGGGTTATGACTTTGAAATCATATACAAAAAAGGGAAGTAAAATGTTGTCGCAGATGCACTCTCAAGAAAGGATGAGGATGTGGAAGCATTTCTTTGCACCATTTCTATTATCCAACTAGATTGGATAAACGAAGCAAGGGATGAATGGAAGAATGACAAAGAAGCATGGGAACTCATTCAAAAGATACAAGAAGATCCTTGTACATCTGATACATTTAGATGGAAAAATGATTCGTTATGGTACAAGGATCGGTTATACCTAAGTAAGAATTCCCAACTCAAAAAAAATATTCTTAGGGAATTGCACACCTCTCCCTTAGGAGGGCACTCAGGATTTCTAAAAAGCTACCACAGGGTTATGAAGGATTTTTTTTTGGGATGGCCTTAAATTGGATATTCAAAATTTTGTGGTGGAATGTTTGGTTTGCCAACAAAATAGAGTTGAAATAATTAAGACCCGGGGACTATTACAACCTTTATCCATTCCAAGCCAACATCGGGAGGAAGGTTCAATGGATTTTATCACAGGTTTACCCAAGTTCAAAGGAAAGGGTGTTATCATGGTGGTAGTTGACAAACTTACCAAGTATGCACATTTTTGTGCATTATCTCATCCATTTAAAGTGAGTACAGTTTCTACTGCATTTATGGAAACAATTAAAAAGCTACATGGAAACCCAACAATTATTGTAAGCGACAGAGATCCCATTTTCACTGGAATTTTTTGGACAAAATTATTTTCTTATCTTGATACTCAGTTAGCTCATAGCTCATCTTATCATCCTTAATCTGATGGGAAAACTGAGATAGTAAACAAATGTTGGGAAGGATATCATCGTTTCTTTCTATCTGATAAATAGACACAATGGATCAAATGGTTGCCTCTGGCTAAATGGTGGTATAACACTTCCTTCCATACTACAACAAAAATGACCCCATTTATGGCACTTTATGGATACCATCCACCATCCATCACATCATATTTAAGAGAAAATTATAAGGTTCAATAAGTGGAAGATCACATCGAGCATCAATAACAAGTTCTCCAAATCTTAAATGATAACCTAACCTTGGTGCAGAATAGAATGAAATAGTAGGTAGATAAACATTGCAGCGAAAGAAGTTTTTGATGTAGGTGATACGGCTACAACCATATAAAAAAATGTCCCTCTAGCAAGCTAAGAAGGATAATAAATTATCACCAAAGTATTATGGTTCATACAAGGTGTTTCAAAAGATAGGTACTATGGCATACACATTGGAGCTTCTTGCAGCTTCCCGAGTGCACCGAGTTTTCCATGTTTCATGCTTAAAGAAGGTTATAGGTGACAATATTCTAGTTCAAACAATATTTCTAGAACTTGATGAGGAAGGAAAAATCATATTGGATCCTGAAGCAGTCAAAGAAACAAGAACTTGACAACTACGAAATCGATCAATTTCTGAGTATCTCATCAAGTGGAAGAACTTACCAGTTGAAGATTCCACATGGGAGGATGAGAATTTTATCAAGAAGCATCCTAAACTACTCAAGCATTGAGGACAACACTTTTTTGAAGGATAGAGGCATGTTATGTCCCTATAATACTATTGATTCCCCCATTACTATTGTCGTTGTATCCCTTATTGTTATTGTTGTGCCCCTATTGTCTGCATATTGTTATTATTGTGCCCCATAGAATCTCACTATTGTTATTTTTGTGCCTTCATATTATCATTGTTAGGTCAGCTTGGTTATATTGTAACCTCTTAGACTCCTATATATATAAAGGATGTTTCCTCATTTGAATCATCCAAGAATTGTTCATTTGTGTAATGTAAAGGAGGTTGCCACCTCGAAGAGGCTGAATTCTAAGGTGTTGATCTATCTTTTATATCTTTTTGTGAGCTGGTTCCATAACATATATCCAGCTGAAAGATCTAAGAGATGTTATCATGTTTAGAAATATCACTCAAGGGGACAATAACAAAGAACATCATGCTCTGAGTGCTTTTCAAATCCTTCAATTTAGAATGAAACTTTGTTCTTGTGTGGTATGCTATCATACTACTATAAGAGTTCAACCTATCTTTAATATAAATTTCATTTCCAATAAAGTAATTATGCAGCTAGTGCATTTGAATCTAAATTCATGAGAAAAAAACACAAAGGAATCAGGCTAAGGAAATAAAAATATTCAATCAAAGAGGAAGGGCCAAGCCAAGAAGAATCCACTATTTAAGATACAAGAATAATGCCTTGTTAAAGCTAGCTTGAAAATCCCATTGAAGGGGATCTTCTTGTCTCTCTAGTGTCACTATTCCAAGTCTTTGGCCAGTCCAATAAGGTTTCTCTCCCTTATGGAAAGCTTATGTCCATGGTCTATCTACCAAGGGGAGGAAGGTCCATATGGTCAATAAGGTATTTTCCTCTGGTGGAGCTCCTTACCTTAGTATTAGATCTATATCTGGTAATTAAGGCAATAATGGCTCTCCCAATGGTTGAGGAATTATGAATATTTGATTTGCGAAAGTAGGTTCTTTCTATCTACTATAAGACTCACTAAAAGAATCGAACAAACAAGTTTTGGACTTTTGGACCTCCTGGAACCTCACTTTGTTACTAAAATCTCATTTCTAGTGCATGTCCCTCTAAAGAAATACATGGTCATAGTGTGGAAAGGCCAATCGTGGTTTTAGAAAATAGTGTTAAACATTATTTATTTTATTTAAGTTTCCCTCAAACCAGAGATAATAATTTGGTTGATCTTACTTTACAAGTCTTTTGGTAGTGCCTTTAGTTGTTGCTGCAATGCGACTTTTTACCATAAAGGAGCCTCTAATTTTTTCATATTTTATGATCCAGGTCTCCATTTGGGACTCGGCTTAGCAACTATCCTAAATCTTCTGTCATCTCATAAATTATCCTTAATTTTACAATTTTAAGAAAAAGCGAGTTCAACTTGCATTGCATTTCCCCACTCAACTGAAGGATGAAACTCAACTAAAGGATGACTTAGGTTACCTTTATCCCCAGGGAGAGGAATAAAGTTCATGATGGCCTTTTACACTGAGATAGTTATGAGCGAACACAACTCTTATTATTGGGACTTATCCTAGTGTACCAATTGGTGGATATAGAGGATGAATATGATCTCCCTTTCTCCATTTGATTTCTCCCACATTGAAAATCAAAAGGGGACATAATGAATTTCATAAATACATACTTACTTAATATATATATATATATATATATATATATATATATATATATATATATATATATATATATATATATATATATATATATATATATATATATATATATATACTCCCAATCTCTTTCCATATGCTAGTTGCGCTTGATTGAGCTAGGCTCAACAAATTAGTCAATCTGGTGCATGCATATCCCTACTTATTTTCCACATGCCTCCACATGGATCTCTCTAACTCTGCAGTGCCAGTGAAAGGATTTGGGTATGGTAAGGGTTGGTAGCTAGTTTTTTGAACCTCAGTATTTACATCTATTTTCACTGGGCCTTACCCTACTCTCATATCTATGTATTCTCAAAATAAACCAACTAGACAATTGGAAACTTTATTCTTGTGTGGTATCTCAAAATAATTTTTCAAACATAAAATTACAACATACTATCACAAGGAGATTACTCATGGTTTAATAGTTTAGACTTGACATCTTACATTAACGATTTCCTTTTACATGATGCCGTTCTTCTCTCCAAACCTTGGAACAATGGATAAAGGTGTTATAAACATATTTGGGAACTGCAACCCCAAACTCATATGTCAATAAAATAAGGGCTCCTTAAGCCCCTAAAAGTGTTGTTTCATACCCTAAAGGATCATGGTCAACTGATTACATCATTTCCCAGAAGTTCCACCTGAAAAACTACTCAGAACTGGCCAAAACTGGACCATACAGACTGCTCCATGGGCAAGGTGCGATGCATACTGACTGCCAAACTGGCCAAGTGCGATGCATACTGAAATGGCCTTTTGTGGGGTGCGATGAGCAATAATAGACAAATGACAAAGACATTTTTCTAGGTGGATGATCATGGAATCTTCCAGAAACTTCTCCTGTGACACTTGCCTCTCAAAATTCACCCAGGGATGAGTAAGAGATCAATGAAATCTCTGAGTGGAACCAAGAACTATCAGTGGAATGACACTAATAAAAAACCTAGAGCTGACTCACACCCTTGCAAGACATCTATAAATGGATCCGTCATCTGAGAGATCTAGAGGCTAGAATTTTGTAATTTGTAAGGAAGTGTTGTTGGTTTGTTGGTGAGAAGAGACATTGCACTATTGGGTGATTTTCTTGTTCATGAGGTGAAGAGGGCTTCTACACTGGGAGGATGATGCTGGATCAGACAGCTAGGTTGTAATCCTCTCTTACACTACTATTAATAAAGTTCTTTGGGTTTTCCTCCATATAATCGTGTGTTTATGAATCTTATTGTTTATGAATGCAATTGTATGGTCAATGTGTTTCTGATTCCGCATTGTTTATGATGTTTTAGATGGAGATGCTTTGATAGTTTGTTGTTACTTTGACTCTACAGGTACTCTTTGAAGTGGGACAAGTAGGAGAGGAGTGGCAAATTCTGTCAAGGAAAGGAGAAATCAAGCTAGGATCAAAGCGGAAGATCCAGGTTGGTCCTCTTTTCTTCCCTCTAATCTATCACACTTAAAGGAACTCTCGAAAGGCTTTCATTATTTGTTTCTAAGATAGCCACCCATCTTAGTGGGACTAGCAGTTTGAATCGACACTAGCTTTCCCTGAAACAAAATGGCGACTTCGCTAGGGAACAAATAGTTTGTTTTGTTTTTTTATCGTTTGCTTTATAAACTACATACAAAGCCTGATGTTAGCCAGCTAGCCTTCGAAATGCCTTTGCTATGCAATTGCGAAGTAAATGAATGCTGCTTCAGTCAATCCCTAGGTTGGTTTATGAACTAAACATCTGACTTAAAAGCATTCTAAGTGCCCTTGTGGTAGCTCAGAACCTCATCAAATCTTACCCTTATGCTTTGTTTTTACTATCCATCATTACTCAGCCTAAATCACTGAACTTAGCTACAAATTTTGAGCAAAAACCAAGCTTAGTTTTGCTCCCTGGTCCATCACACTCTCTATAACTATGCAACTTGGATGCATTGCACCTCTCGTGTGTTGCAGGTGAGATGCATCCCTATTTCCCTGTATTAAAGGTGCGATGACTGAGTGATATTATTTTCTCCTCTGAAAGTTGTTTTCTCCTCCTTGTTTTGATATTTATTTAGTAGTTTTGTTGTACATGATCAGTATCTTGTTGATGGAACCTTCTTACTTCACATATTTCAGCCTCCATTAATTAGGAATTGTAAATGTTTTTGTGTATTTGTTAATCATTTACAGTCTTCCTTTGTAAAAAGTAGCATAATCGAACTATCGTTTTTGATGCAAGTGTCATAATTATCATTTTGAATCAAAAGAAGAGTGTCGTAAAGTCTTCCTCTTCTAGATAGTTGATTGTACTTTTGTCATTGTACTTGATTTGAGTTATTAGTATTTGAAGTGTTGAAAAACAGTTTTCAATTTGAAATCGAAAAGTGTCGTCTTATTCTTCCTTTCATTTTGAAAAGAAATTGTTAGAAATGTCACTTTGAAAGAAAATAATTAATATCTATACTTAGCTTTCTTTTTGGCATTCACACATTAAGAAAGCAGAAAACAAATACATGCAAAATTTGCAAGGGAGACCACTACCATCGAGATTGCCCTTGCATTCTATAGATCTTGAGAGAATGGTCTCCCCGTTTGCACCATTTGGTGTCATCGACCCTTGACAGTCAGGTTGATAGCACACCATCAACTAGCGAAAGTGAATTCAATAGACAGAAAGGAAAAGTTAGAGTTCCATGTAGGTTATGTGAAGATGATCATACTCTTCACCGTTGTCCTTTTCTAGATGAATCCAAAAGCATTTTGGAGAACCGTCCTGCTTCACCGCAGCAACTTCCATCTAGATACAAGAAACTCTTGCTAAGTCCTTCGCTAGTTGAAAATGCAATTGACATAACTCAATTGTTGACCGGATCTCCTATCATTGAAAGTGAACCTCTTGAGTCCACACCAGACGAATGTCAACTGGTCGAGATGGCAGTCGACCCAGCCTTGCCTTCAGAAGTCCCACCTTCAGATGATATAGTTTCCAAAGAGAATGAGAACTACACCGTTCAAATTCTTTTTGTCAATATAGAGTCTAATGAACTTGAGGGTAATCCACCCATTCCTTTACAATAGGAAGATACCCCCCCAATTCATGAAACTTATCCAGACATTTATCCGGTACCTCCTCCGAGAAATCTAGTCATTTTCTTTGATTGGAATCAGCTAGAAAAGCCTCGCCTTCCATCTAATGTACCATTCTGGATCATAGTACAAGTTTACAAAATGATTGTGTCTGGCACTGTCATAGATGAACTGACTTCAGTGAGTATCCTTTCCTCAATTTGTTGGAAAGCGCTTGGCTCGCCATCACTTTCACCTGAAAAACAAAATTTGACAGGCTTCAACAAAGGAACCAGTTGACCGTTAGGGATCCTTCCAAAGTTACCGATAACTTTGAGAAAGAAAACTGTTCATTTGAACGTGATGGTAGTCCAAGTTCCACTAGATTACAATCTACTCCTTCGACGTGACTATATAGATAACATGGAATCTATTGTTTCCACATTCTTTTGAGTGATGCGTTTTCCACATAAAGGCAGACTGGTGCAATTTGTTGACCAACTTTCATTTCCTGGTTCAAACACAGCTATGAAGCAACCATCATCCCTAAATGGTCTCTTTGCATCAATAATGTCTCTTCAACCTTCATTCGATCCACCTAATTACCGCGAGTAGTTTGGTGAGTCTGATGAAGATTAGGGGGCATGCACCCTAGTCTGATTTGGCAGGCAAACCTAGAGGAAAAGAGAGATTTTCTTGAAAGGTCATAATACTTGGACCGAATAACATTCCTGTATAGATTATGTAATTAGTTTGACACACTTATTTCCTTTGTATGATTGTGAATGGAAGCTCACAGAATTCACCTTCGTACATTATGTGATTGGAAGCTCACAACAATCACCTTTGTCTATTTCGATGAACACAGAAAAGGAAGAGTTTATGTCTCCCGACAGAAACAATCCTGCCTAACCACAGGGACTTCCGTTTGGTAACATAGAAACTCTCCTTTTACTAAAACACCTGGGGGCATGCAAACCTTTGCATGCAAGTGAAAAGTGACCTTTGATTTTCTTATTTTGTAGGTTCTCAACCCTTTAACCTCGTAGCTTGGTCGTTTCTAGCTTGCATAAAAAGGCAATGAGCACATGTTATAGTATTGTTCAAGCTCACTAAAAAATAAATCTACCAAGAGACATTATCAAAAGACTGGTAAGAGCATTGTTCCCACAAGGTTCAAGCTCATTAAAAAATCAACCTGCATTGAGCACATGTTGGCACAAGGTTCAAGCTCATTAAAAAATAAACCCACCTTTGGTAAATAACTTTTGTGATCACTTTGTTATCAGCCCTTTTTAACTTTGGTTATGTTCCTTCTGTCACCTCCATTCATTTGGCTGACCATACACTTCCACTTGATTATTTATCCTTTTCAAGAACATTTGTGACAAGTGATTATGATTGCGACCCTCTTCACACTGCCATGTTTTGAGAAGTTCCAAACTTACCTAGAACCAATTGCTACCCAAAATACCACTCATTCCTCAAAAACGAGTCCCTTTGAAACTCTTTTTAGACTCGTTAAATATAAAAATATTGTGGAGCCATTGGAATGTCCAGCTCGTCAAAGTAAAGGGAACTCCATCCAACTCATATATTTTAATCTTTTTGGACTTGAGGGATTATTAAATAAAAGGATCGAGCGCTTGTCTTTGTCAGCTCATTAAAACTATCGAAAAGTCATCCCTTTCGTATTATTTTATACTTTTTTAGACTTAAGGGATTATGCCATGAAGAAGGACTATTGGAGTCTCGTTTTTGTCCCTTTTCAAACTCTCTAAACATGAAAAGGACTGAGTTAGATTTGTTGTTAAACTCATTAAAACAATAGCGACAAACTTGTCCACCCAGACAAGAACGAGTCTCACTAACGCTAGGCTCACTAAACATAAAGCGACAGGTTTGCCCGAAGGGAAAATTATAGACCAAGCATATGTTATCCTCCTCAAGCTTGTCAAAAATAAAGAGGTATTGGTCAGCAACAACTGGGGAAAAATGGGAAGAAAACTTGAAGAACTTTATTGGTAGCAGGTCGCTCTTAAACATGACACTTTCACTCCATCATCGTGATTGAGTTGGGTTGGGCTTTTCGTTCACCGTCACCATTGGTCCTCCATACCATCCATGGGGTTAATGCTACCATGTCCATATCAGTGTCACCAATATGTTCAAGAGAAGTCATTCAGAGAATTCACCATCCAGCAAATGTCTCTTCCACAATAATACTTCCACCCTTCATTTTTCATGGCTACCATTCCTGAACCTTATATCATCAGAGCTATTTCACCTCAACAAAAATCATTTGCTCCATTTTGCATCGTAGATGTGGGATACTTCAAGGCCCTCCTACGACAAGTCACTTATTGTCAACATTAGCTCATTATCCAAGAAGTTGACTTAGAAACAACCCTTTCAGTACTTCGAAGCTTGCATGCCTCAACGGAAAGTTTCTCACTTCTGGCGACAGGTTTACATCAATGAACTTTGACTGAAAGATTTTGCGTGGTGTTCAACATCGACTCATATATTCACACCACATGAATTGTACTGTAGTACCTTGAGGGTCATCATCATTATCGGTGACTCCTCTCGTGTCTGTTAACAGCTCAACTCATTGGCTAGTAATTAGGCGATGTCTTTCCATATTCGACTTCAGAACATCTTTTCACATGGATCGACTTGTACATCGGGTGAAGATTGGAGGAGTTTTGAAGACCCCGGATCTATTTTCATCCATCCGGGCTAAGATATATTCAGGAAAATGAAGTCATAAACTATACACAGAAGCTGTACAGATAGTCATCTAAGCCAGGGAAGATGACTCTTCATGCGAAGAACCACCAGACCGCAACAGCAGACGATTGTCTATCCTATGTACATGAAAATGAATTTATAAAGCTGAGCATGGGAATGCCCACCTTAGATAGATCATGAAAGTAATATGATGATGATGTATTTTATCGTATCTTATACACATCACCTTCCAGTACGAATATCTCAGATCCTCATCATAAAGCATTTCTCCTGACATCAGAAGATTTACAACCTCATGCTTTAGGGGGCAGCTGTTATAGACATATTTGGGCACTGCAACCTCAAACTCATATGTCCATAAACTAAGGGCTCCTTAAGTCCTAAAAGTATTGTTTCATACCCTAAAGGATCATGGTTGACTAATTACGTCATTTCCCAGAAGTTCCACCTGAAAAACTACTCAGAACTAGCCAAAACTAGACCATACAGACTGCTCCATGGGCAAGGTGTGATGCATACTAACTGCCAAACTGGCTAGGTGCAATGCATACTGAAATGGCCTTTTGTGGGGTGCAGTGAGCGAGAATAGACAAATGGCAGAGACAGTTTTCTAGGTGGATGATCATGGAATCTTCCAGAAACATCTCCTGTGACACTTGTCTCTCAGAATTTTCCCAGGGATGAGTAAGAGATCAATTAAATCTCCAAGTGGAACCAAGAACTATCAGTGGAATGACACTAATCAAAAACCTATAGTTGACTCACACCATTGCAAGACATCTATAAATGGATCCCTCATCTGAGAGATCTAGAGGCTGGAATTTTGTAATTTGTAAGCAAGTGTTGTTGGTTTATTGGTGAGAAGAGACATTGCATTATTGGGTGATTTGCTTGTTCATGAGGTGAAGAGGGCTTCTACATTGGGAGGATGATGCTGGATCAGGCAGCTGGGTTGTAAACCTCTCTTACACTAATATTAATAAAGTTCTTGGGGTTTTCCTCCATATAATTGTGTGTTTATGAATGCAATTGTATGGTCAATGTGTTTCTGATTCCACATTGTTTATGATGTTTTAGATGGAGATGATTTCATATTTTTCTGTTGCTTTGACTCTATAGGTACTCTTTGAAGTGGGACAAGTAGGAGAGCAGTGGAAAATTCTATCAAGGAAAGGAGAAATCAAGCTAGGATCAAAGCGGAAGATCCAGGTTGGTCCTCTTTTCTTCCCTCTAATCTATCCCACTTAAAGGAACTCTCAAAAGGATTTCATTATTTGTTTCTAAGATAGCTACCCATCTTAGTGGGACTAGTAGTTCGAATCGACACTAGTTTTCCTGAAACAAAAGGGGTGTGCTACATGACTGGGCAGTTGCATTGCCGGTCAACTTAATTATAACTAATTTTGATAACAAGATAACATTATTTATATACCATATTTCTTAAATTAAATATTATCTTTTTGTACAAATTACAGTGCACTAATAGAAATAGAGATAGTTTCCAACAGGAAGCACCCAAAAAGGCAGAAAAAGTCAGAGGAGATGCAAATTTTTCTTCTTCGATGCTCGTATTTGATGACCTCCACCATCATCATCACTTCCACATTCATCCTCCTGCACCTCAAGAGCTACAGGTACGACTTTGCCCTTATTTCTTGAAATCTTTTTGATATGAGTCTCTGTAGCCTTCTCATAATAAGGAATAATAAGTGGATTGGTTCTATGAGGCATAAACTCCTCACCACTTTCAACAACTTCCAGTCTTTAAAATAAAACTAAAAAACAAATTGGCTGTAAGAAGCTTCTCTCGATTCTATTTCTGTAGCTATGGTAGCAATTTTTGGACACAAAGATGTTTTCTACTATTTGGGAAAATGATATTCTATTTAGAGCCAAATTCTCTAATATAGCTTGCTTCTCTCTTCGCAAAATGTTAAACATGAATGCCATATTCCTGTCTATTTCTGATTTTTCATCTATCGGGGACTCTTTCACTACTTCAGGTTGAGTGCTTTTTGTTGGCTTAGTTTTTTTTCCCTATACTATAGCTTTCCTTTGCCTGGGTTCATTATCTATTGGTCCAAGCATAGTGCAAAATCCTGTCACGTCCTAGAAAGCAGAAGCAACTAAAAGCCAAAGATTTCTCCATGATATTTGGGTTTAATCATCATTTCCCTCCAAAGACCTACTTCCATATGGCTGGTCACATTAGTTTCTTAGGATAGCACTAATCAAATCAACTAGTGTAGGACCACCACTATTCTATGATCTCTTAATAGTAGAGAGGAGTGTGGATGTGAGATCAAAGAGTGTCTCAACATCGACAACTTGCTCACGAGGTCGCTGAACAAGATCATGCAAGCTTTCCACTTTGCTAATTATAGCCTCAAATTTTCTATATTATACTTTTAAAATATTTTCTCTCTCCTCAGCAATCAAATTCTTGAGCGCATGATAATGGAACCTTAACATACGGCACTACACCATAGTCTGATTGTTACCACTGCATGCAGTAACATCTTCTTTCTGTCTCAGGGGCTTACTATTGCCTTGTGTGATCCTTTTTACCCCACGAGAGGAATTTTGCATGGTTTGGCTCAATGTTTCTTCCTCTTTAAATCTAGCTCGGGTACAAAGCCATGTGCTCATCCTTTCTATCACCTATTTTTGGAGTTGAGAGCAATACAGTGATTCAACCAAAGTTGGAAGGAAGTGCTCAAAATTGAGATTTCTGATTGAATAACTGTGGTGAAATGTAAATAGAGCAAGAAAATCATTTTGTGTTGCATTGAAATGAGGGAGGGTAGGGATTTGTGATTTTCCCTACCCTGAGAAATTTTCTTTTTTGTCTTTTCCATTGTTCCCATTGGGTTTTTGCTGCTTTTTGTAATTTTGATTTTTTCTTGTCTGATGTAGTACCAATCTACTATAAGATTTCAACCTATCTTTAATATAAATTTTATTTCCAATAAAGTAACTATGCATCTAGTGCATTTGAAGCTAAATTTGTGAAAAAACAAAACCCAAATAACCTAATTTCAGGTCAACATCGATGAATCATAATTTTGGGGAAAATATTAAAAAGTTGGTAGATTGTTTGAAGCAATTGAATTCAAGGAAGAAATTAATGGAGAGAAAGGGTACCTGTGAAAGTATTTTCTTGGGTAAATTGAGCTACTAAAATAAGAACAAGGATTTGGATCCATTGATCCTTCCATCATGATCCAAATTTTTCCAGCAAAAATAGCTGTCAAAAAAATCAATGTTTTGTGGGTAAGCCATTGAAGAGATCCTCCTCAATATGTTGATCCCTCAACGCATCCAAATTAACCATGAAACACTAACTACCACTGAATCACCGCATCATTTCATGTGAAAATATAGAAATAATATGCAATGAAGACATTAGAGTTCATCAATTCTAAGAACGATAATTGATCTAGATACCTAAAGATCAATCCAACAAACTGTACCTGTTTACATATAGACATAGAGAATATTGGAGATTGATCTCGGTGTGGTACCATGCCCAATTATTGTTCTGGTCTCAACATTCATTCAAATACACTAGCATACCCCTAAGGCGGGGAAGAAAACGTGGCATAAACTAATTTTTTTATTTGGATGATCGTTAAATTTCATAGTCATAATTATATATATTTTTTTAAATTTTAAAAACATTATATTTTATGAATATATAAAAATGTATCGAAAATATATTTTCTTACGTTATGGTATACTCATTTCAAAAAATTATATTTTTTATTTTCCAAAATTACAAAATAATTAACCATGTTGTAAGTTGTAGTTTTAAAGAAATTTAGATTTGGATTTTATATATTAAACCAAAAACAATATAAATATTTTTTATTAATGTTTAATTATCTAATATTATGGGTTTCCATGTTATGAAAACTAGTGAGATTTAGTCTTATAATTATTAAGTCAAACTTTAAAGCTAAAAATTAACTTTTAACAATGTAATCTTTTATAACCAATTTGGATGTAGTTCATTGTTATGGTAGTAAAAAAGGAATATCATGAGTTATTCCTTCACATAAATCCTTTGTAATCAATTTGGTTGTAGTTCATTGTGATCGTAGTAAAAAATAAATGTCACAATCATGGCCCCGCCCACACATTGGTATAGTTCTACTCAAGGAACCATTGATCTTTGTCCATGAATCGGTATTATTATACCAAGAAGCACCATAATGTATGACATTTCTATTTCCCACAATTGAAAAACCATCATCAATCCTTCTACATGAGAATTTTTATTCCGTAGTGTTGAAATGAACATTGTAAGGCCTTCCCGTGGCAACAAGAATTTCCCAAAACCTTGTACCCCCTATCACAATATATCTTATAATCCATCATGTTGGAGTGTGGTATCCCTAGTAAGCATATTGGAGTGTAGGGAAACATGGCCTCAAAGACAATGGGAAACCAAGGGGAAATATTTGTGCATCTAAGAGGTATTCCTCGATTACATAGATGTGGTTTTCTAAGCTTTTGCATTAATCAAATGTATATTTGAGGTGGAATTCATCTATAAAAAAATACTTGGCTGAATTTTCATACACAATGGTTGATTCAACTTTGAATTTTGATACTTTGTGTTTACTCACTTTAATGTCATTACATATAACTAATAATTTGTAGGTCCTTGTCTAATTTGATCTCATTTTATTTCAATTGTGAAGTGACTAAGCCTTGAACCCCAAATCCTCATAGCTAATATTTACAAAGTATTAATTGCCTCATTTCCTCTCATTTTACTTTAATTAAATGGAGAAACTAGGCCTTGAGCCCCAAACCCACAGAACTAAGCTTTACACACTACAAAATCCTCTCTCTCCCCGGTATTGCACTTGGTTTAGATATATTTCTCTTAGAAGAGAAGTAATGCCTCACTAAATACCTTAGATGTTAACTTATCATCTGATCCCATTACATTTTCAGAGCTTTGAGGACATTAATAAAATTTTAAACTTCAATTCCACAGTCATTTGATGTAATCACCATGTTCCAACAATTTCATTTAAACACTATAAACAAATGTAAGTAATTCTTTTTGCTTTTTTCATTGATTCTAAATTAGCAAGTGAGAAAACTACATATGCATATTTATTTTTAAAGTCCAATCATCCAAAAAAACTCATCAAAGACTAAAGATAGGTTAAAACCTTCAGGGAGTGAAAAATAATGTTGGCATCCTCTAGAATAACACTACTTTCAGAAGCCCAGTCCATATTTTACCACGAATGCAAGAACCAAAGTGAGAAGCTTATTTAAAAGTTTTTATAACATGATGTATTATTGTTTTTTTAAATAAGCATAGAATACAAAAACATTTTGTATCTAGTATCATTCTAGATAGAGAAAATTACTTGTTAGGCTATATATGACATGAGTAAGAATTTCTAACCACATACTTTCAAAATCATCATGGAGATTTACATATTAAAAAAGGAATTGATTAGGCTACCTACGACTAACTAAGAGTTATTCCCCGCCTTTCCAAACTATCATGTACATTTAAGCTTTAGATTTTATCAACATCCTTTCTATGATGCAACATGTTATAGCTTTCCATTATATTTAGGTATTATGTGAGTTGATGTATTTGTAAGGTGAATAAATTCCAAAATAATTGTCCAAAAATCCATGTTTCCACTAACATAATTGTTTAAGCAAGAGACAAATTTTATTGTAGGAAGCATCAATCAATAAAACATTGCTCTACTCATAATTTTCAAACCCAACCATTTTTGCATACACAAACACATTCAATACTAATCCACAATAACAAACGATGCTCAAAACAATATTCTTTATCAAACATCTACCAATTCATAAACAATGAGGAGACAAGATACATAGTGAATAGGCAATCAACCAGGCCCAAAGCCTCTCCAACATGAGAGGAAAACCCAAAAAATTCTCCTTCTTATAGAGACTTCAATCGATGAATACGAAGACTGTGACCTAGACCCTTGATTCCATGACCTATCCAAGACCAAGTCACAAGCTTCCTTGATTCAACTTCTTTCTTTTTCCTTGATTCAACAATGATCAAGGTTCCTCCTTCAATAAGTCACCTGTCCTTCAAATTTCACTTGCATGGATTAGATTTGTAGTTCTTGGCCCTCCTATATAAACCCTAGCACATGTTGTTGACCAACATTTTGAACCTTGATCTTCTTTGCTTGGATGGTGTTATCACAGGTATATTTGAGTATCAAGAAATCTGAAGATTTTTGTTGAAGTAGAGACCACCCATTGAAAATGGTAACATCCATAAATTTTTCCTATACTATGTTTAACTAATAATTTCAGTAGTATACAGGCTTATACAGGCTATTAGAAAATATGCGGAGGTGGAAAAAATCATGAAAAATAAAAAAACTCAGAAATGCATAGTTTCATAGCGACTCACGATAGTAAAGCCAATTTTTTTTCTATGGAACTGCTATATATTTTCATGGATGATAAGACAAGCTAAAAACAAAGCAAAGGAAGTTCTTAGGGCATGTATTAGCTTAATAACATCAAGGGAGACCACAGAACTTGCAAAAAGAGTAGAAGAGTAGCAAAAATGTGTTTTTTTGAATTTTCCACTCAAGTTTGCTACGGAACTATCAAAACTTTGTTTTTTTGTGTTAGGGAAGTTCTTTGGCAATAATAAGGAGGAAACTATATGGGCTACAATTCATAGGAGTGTCGACATCATCACACAAAGGACTCCTATTTTTCAGGAAGACATGTTAGTAGAAAATTCAAATTTCGTAGCAACTCCCCATATTGAAGGTGAATATTTGCTACAAAATTGTTGTAGCTTTTCATGGAGGAAAAATAAAGTTTAAACCTCATCTAAGGGAGTGTAAATGGCATGTGTTTAGCTAATAAACATCAATTGAAACTTCAACATTGTTAGAAAGGTCAAATAGCTAGCAGAAAGTTGTTTTTAAAAAAGTTTCTACCAAAATTTTTCTATGGAGATTCTGGAAATGATTCTTTTAGTAGTCCACTTCAAGCTCCCTTTATGAGCAAATGGAAAGGAAATTTGGAAATCTGAAGGATTTTTTTTGTTCATCACAAGCTCATCTACAAAAGCCTCTCTCCATTTTCACACAACTATCAGGGTTTGAAAGATATGCATTTACCTACTTTACAAAAAAATTACTAGCCAGATTTGATGCAGAAATTTATTCGACTTGGTGGAGGTCCAGGTCAGCAATGTTAACCAGGTGAGTACATCCACGTGGCAAGAGCACATGAGAAATCCAACACCCTAAACATTTTCTTGGATTCGAACATGTTCAACAACAGAATATTTATGGGGTCATAAATAGATAGCATCCTATTTGAATTCAAACTGTATTAAAACAAAAATATCCCTACAAACTCTCAATCTTTTGTTAGTCAAATAGAATTAGGTGTCTTAGTTATGCATCGAGTCTAGCTCAGGAGGCCAATTAGTAAATGTATACCTCACTCTATATAAGTAGGACTTTTTCACTTTGAACAAGGAGAATGTGAGAAATACCAATTTTGTATATTTTGTCGGTTAATGAGTCGAAGTATAATTGCAACAATACTTTGTTTTAACCTGAGATTCATTTTTGGTTTCAGTTCCATCCTTTCATGATTTCATGTTGTTATCAATTTTCATAGCTTATTTGATTACTTGGAATTCAATGTTATATTGCTCTAAATTCCTTCAATTTGCTGCATTTTAGTGTAAATGTTTACTTCACACCAGTTTAAAGCCAAAAATGCATCAGCTTCCATGAAAATAATGTTGTTTATAATCGATTTCATATAATTGACTCCATGCCCAATGGTGGTTGTCATCACACTCTTTCACTTGGAAAATCACATGAAAAATTAGAGTTAGTTTTCTGTAGTTTTGGGTTGTTTAAATTGAACTTGATAAGTGTTTTAAGAGAGCCCTCTCAGATTGGAAGGGATAACTTCGAGTCCAAGTGGTTTGAAATAGTTATGCTGGGTTAAATTTTGACACATCCCAACTTGTTCTAGCCTGGTGATAACATTTTGATGTGTCTGCTAGGAGCTAGAAAGTTCCTTTCCTCGGATTTTCTTTGAGTCTCTTCATTTTGATTCCTGAGGGTAACAAGAAAATAGAGTTTTCTAAATGTTGTTATATTACCCTGGTGACTCCAATATCAAAAGATCCAGAAGATTAAATCTTCATGGGGACTCCACTACTTGAAGATCAGTAGCTTAAATAAGTTCCAAGATGAGTTCTACTGCAATAAGAAATGCCAGGTATGCTCCTATGGATCGATCTCATATATATGATTCTCCAAATCCTATGCCTTTTTTTGGTTGGTTAACCCATCTTCCCATGTTCAAAGATGAAAATAAAGGTGATGTTGTTATGCATTTGGTTGGATTTCATATGCATGTATGTAGACTGAGGGTTGAGCTTCCTGAGGATTTTCCCATGAAGATGTTTATGGCTACCCTAGAAGACAAAGCTAGAGTATGGTATGAAGGGTTTCCATCAAGAAGTTTGAGTTTTCTTAAAGATTTCCATAGAATATTATTTGGACATTAATGGAAGTCTCATCCATCCTTACCATTGTTTCAAGGCTATTGTAATTTTAGTAAGTGTTTCATTCAATATCTTGAAAGTATTGATGATGATGTAGAAAGTATGGATGAGGAGATGTTAGAGGCCCTTTATGAATTTTCTTCTCAAGTTAGTTGTCGTGATGATCAAGAAATTTTCCAACAATAGAATGTCTTTTCTTTAGTTGAAGATGAAACGGATCAACAATTTGACAATCAGGTCATATTAGAAACTCAGAAATGTACAGTTTCGTAGAGACTCCCCATAGTACTGCCTGTTTTTTGCTACAGAACTACTATATATTTTCATGCAAGATAAGACAAGCTAAAAACAAAACAGAGGGAGTTCTAAGGGCACGTATTTAGCTTAAGAACATCAAGGGAATCCATAGAACTGTATAAAGAGCATAGGGGTAGCAGAAAGGTGTTTTTTTTAATTTTCTATTGAAGTTTTCTATGGTATAGTGAAAACTCTATTTTTCTGTGGTTTGGAAGTTCTTGGGCATCAAACAGTGAGGCAACTAGATGAGATAAAAGTCATACACCTGTCCAAATCATAACACAAATGAATCCTATTTTTTAGGAAGGCATGTTAGTAGAAAATTCAAATTTCGTAGCAACTCCCCATATTGAAGGTGAATATTTACTACGAAATTGTTGTAGATTTTCATGGATGAAAAATCAAGTTTAAACCTTATCTAAGGGAATGTAAATAACATTTTTTTAGCTAATAAACATAAATGACGACTTCAACAATGTCAGGAAGGTCAAATAGCTAGCAGAAAGGTGTTTTTTGAAATTTGCTACTAAACTTTTGCTATGGAAATTCAGGAAATGACTGTTTTAGTAGTCAACTTCAGGCTCACTTTATGACTGAATGGAAAGTAATTTTGGAAATATGAAGTAGCATGAGCTCATCTAAAAAATCCTCTCTCAGTTGTTACACATATATGAGGTTTTGAAAGATACGCATTTATCTTTGAGGCCTATTTTACAAAATTTTTCCTTGCCATATTTGTTGGAGAAATTTTGAAATTCAACTTGGTGGAAGTCCAGGTCAGCAAAGTCAATCAAACTAGCACATCTACGTGAGAAGAGAACATCACTAATCCAGCACACTCAGCATTTGGTTGGATTCGATAAGGTTCAACAACATAATATTTATGGGCTCATAAATAGATAGAATCTTATTTGAATTCAAACTGTATCAAAACATAAATATCCCTACAAGGTCTTAATGTTTTGTTTTTCAAATAGAATTAGGTATCTTATCTATGCATCAAGTCTAGCCCAAGTGGTTGATTATAAAATGGAGAGCTCACTCTATATATGTATAATTTTTTCACTTTGAAGAAGGAGAATGTGAGAAAGACAACTTTTGTATATTTTTTCAGTTAATGAGAAGTACAGTTGCAACAATACTCTATTTTAACCTAAGATTTAGTTTTGGTTTCAATTCCATCCTATCATGCTTTCATGTTGTTATTGGTTTTCATAACTTATTTGATTACCTGGAATTCAATGTGATATTGCTCCAACCTCCTTCTTTTTTTTTGTTTTACTGTAAATGTTTACTTCAAACCTATTTTAAGCCAAAAATTCCTTAGCTTCCATAAAAATAGTGTTGTTTGTAATTTATTTTATTTAATTGGCTCCATGCCTAATGGTGGTTGTCATCACACTCTTTCACCTGTAAAATCACATGAAAAACTAGAGTTATCCATCTCAGATTGGAAGGGCTAACTTCCAGTCAAAGTGGTTTGAAATAGTTATATTGGGTTGAAGGTTGACACAACCCAACCTATTCTAGCCTAGTGATAACAGATGGTATGAACTCTTCTTATAATTTGGCTTGTAACCTTGCTTATCTTATTCCTTGATTTGACTTCTTAGAAATCAACAAGACCTTTGACCTTTTCAGCAATAGATAGTTATTCCTTCCTTCACATAAATGGACGTATTAGCCCTAAAACAGATGCATAAAAAAAACCAAAATCTTCACTCTTTGTTTTCTTCTCTTCGTTAATCATCTTCAACTTCTTAGTGTAGAATTACTTAACTAGATTTTCTTGTCAGAAAATTGAGGACAAGTTGCCCTATATATTGTGTTTCGTCCATAAAAAGCACATGCTAGGAAATGTTAATGCTTGTTAGGGAAATACAAGGGTGAAATAGGTGAAAATAATGCATGCAAATGGATGATTAAGAGTTTGTGACAAGAAGTGTCAATGAGTTCTAGGTGTGCTAAGGAGGGAGTGATAAGGTATGCTAAGAAGTGGTAAGGCATGTTAGAGGCTAGGGAAACATGCCAAGATGTGTCGAGTACTAGGGAGTTTCAATGCATGATACAGAGTGTTATGGAGTGCTAGGGAAACACAAGTGGGCACTAGTTTCAAATGCATGGAAATGAATGAATAAGTGTGTGTGATAAGGAGTGTCAGCAAGTTCTAGTTGTGCTAAGGAGGGGATGAGAAGGTATGTAAGGTGGTTCCAAGGAATGCTGGAGTGATAGGTCAGCACGCCAAGGTGTGCCAATGCGTGTCAGGGTGTTCCAATGTATGATAGGCAGTGTTAGGGAGAGACAGAATCACAAAGGAGAACTATTTCAAAATGCATGGAAATGAACGAATAAGAATGTATGGTAGGGAGTGTCTGTGAGTTCCAAGTCTATTTAGGAGGGAGTGACAAAGCTATATCCTAGGAAGTTCCAAAGCATACAAGAGTACCATGACATGTCAAGGAGTGGTATGGTGTGATAGGGAGTGCTAAGGCATGCCAAGGAATGCATGGGATATCAACATGTGGAACATAGTGTCGAGGGATTGTTAGATGTGTGAGGTGCTATCCCATGCCAAGATGTAAACTATGTTGCTTAGTTCTTTTATGGCCATGGTTGGACGTGAGCCTTGACTTGGTAACTTGTTAAGTGGGATGAGTTAATATTGGACATGAGTAGCCTAAGATGACTTATAGGCCATTCTTAGGCAAACAAGCACAATATATTTGTAGTAACTGTAACTTGGTCAAGATGTTGTAGTCGAGGTAGGACTTGGTTGGTTCCCAAGTCCTAAAACAAATAAGGATAGTATGAGGGAATGGTAGCTAAGGAGTGCCAAGGCAAGGTAAGGAATGAAAATGCATGATAAAACATACCAGACAGTGTCAATGCATGTTGAGGAGTGTTGGGGAGTGTCAGACATCACAAGGGAGAACTAGGTAAAAGTGCATGGAAATGAATGAATAAGAGTGTCTTTCAGGGAGTGTCAATTAATTGCAAGTGCCCCAATGACAAAGTGTGTTAGGAGAATTTCATAATAGGACCTGAAATAAGTAAGCCTATGACTGTGATAAGGGGATGGAAAAAGAGGTTTTAGACAAAGGGAGACTTTTTTCTAGGGACAAGAATATTTTTTCAATGACTTTTTTGAGTTACCAAGTCACAAAAAATGTAAGGTTATCTATGATGGGATCACATGTAGGGAGTGGTAAGGTGTAAAAGGAATGACAGGCAGTGATAACACATGTTAGAAATTTCCAAGGCGTGTTAGGCATTCCAGGACATGCCAAGTGCTAAGGCATGCCAAGATGTGCTAGGTGTTAGGGTGTGGTGCAGCCACATGGTAGGAAGTGTTGGGGAAACACAAGGGAGGACTAGTTTCAATTGCAAGGAAATGAATGAATAAGAGTGTGTGATAGGGAGTGTTAGAAAATTTTGGGTGTGCTAAGGAGGGATTGAAAAGGTATGATGGGTAGTACCAGGGACACACAATGGAGGACTATTTTCAATTGCATGGAAATGAATGAATATGAGTGTATGATAGGGAGTGTTAGAAAGTTTTGGGTGAGCTATGACACGATTGACAAGGTATGCTAGGTAGTGTGTTATGCAACCAACTCACAAAATAGAAGAAAAGATAGATGAATACCTTCAAAATCAACCTCTTCGAGGTCGAAACCTCTTTACATTACATAAATGAACAATTCTTAGATGATACAAAGGACTAAACCTCCTTTCTATATATAGGAGTCTAAGGGGCACACTAGCAATAATATGGTGACAATAGAGGCACAATAATAACAATAAGGGCTACAATGAAAATAGTAATTGGGGAATCATTAGTATTATAGGGCCCTAACATGACCCTCTCCTTGCAAAAAGTTTTGTCCTCAATGCTTGAGTAGTTCTGGATGCTTTTGTATAAAATTTTCATCCTCCCATGTGGAATCTTGAACGGGTCAGTTGTTCCACTTGATGAGATACTCCGAAATTGATCGATTTTGTAGCTATCAAGTTCTTGTTTCTGTGACTGCTTCAAGTTCCAATATGATTTTTCCTTCCTCAACAAGTTCTAGCAATATTGTTTGAATTGGGATCTTGTCACCTATAACCTTCTTTAAACATCAAACATGGAAAATCGGGTGCACTCGAGAAGCTAGAGGAAGCTCCAATCTGTATGCCATAGTACCTATCTTTTGCAACACCTTGTAGAGACCATAATACTTTGGTGATAATTTATTATCCTTCTTAGCTTGCTTGAGGGATATTTATTTATATGGTTGTAGCTGTAGGAATACCTAGTCACCTACAACAAAACTTCTTTCGTTGAGATGTTGATATGCCTATGGTTTCGTTCTATTCTACGCCAAAGTGAGGTTATCCTTTAAGAGTTGGATAACTTGTTGTTGATTCTTGATGTGATCTTCCACTACTTGAACCTTAGAATTTTATCTTAAATATGATGTGATGGATGGTGGGAGATATCCATAAAGTGCCATAAATGGGGTCAGTTTTTCTGCAGTATGGAAGGAAGTGTTATACCACCATTCAGTTAGAGGCAACCATTTGACCCATTATGTTTCTTTATCATAGAAAAAGCAACGAAGATATTCTTCCAAAGATTTTTTTACTGTCTCATTTTTTCCATTAGACTCAAGATGATAAGATGAGCTATGAGCTAACTGAGTATCGAGACAAGGAAATGGTTTTGTCCAAAAATTTCGAGTGAAAATGGGATCTCTGTCACTTACAATAATCTTTGGGTTTCCATGTAGGTTTTGAATTCTTTCCATAAATGCATTAGAAAATGTATTGGCTTTAAATGGATGCGATAATGCATAAAAGTGTGCATACTTGGTAAGTTTGTCAACTACCACCATGATGACACTCTTTCCTTCGGACTTGGGTAAACCTATGATAAAATCCATTGAAACCTCCTCCCAATGTTGGCTTGGGATTGATAAAAGTTGTAATCGACCGGGGGTCTTAAATGTTTCAACTTTATTTTGTTGGAAAACCAAACATTCTGCCACTAACTTTTGAATATCCAATTCAAGGCCATCCCAAAAGAATTCCTTCTTAACCTTGTGGTAAGTTTTTAAAAATCCCGAGTGCCCTCCTAAGGGAGAAGTGTGCAATTCCATAAGAATTTTTTGTTTGAGTTAGGAATTCCTACATAGGTATAAGCGATATTTGTACCATAAAAAATCATTTTACCAACTAAATGTATCAGATGTACTGGGATCTTGTTGTAGCTTTTGAATGAGTGCCCACACTTCTTGGTCATTCTTCTATTCATCCCTTGCTTCGTTTATGCAATCTGGTTGGATAATAGAAATGGTGCAAAGAAAATTTTCCACATCCTCATCCTTTCTTGAGAGTGCATCTTCCCCAACATTTTTCTTTCCTTTTTTGTAGATAATTTCAAGGTCATAACGCAACATCTTTGTGACCCATTTTTGCTGCTCGTTTGAAGATAATCTTTGTTCTAAAAAGTATTTAAGACTATCATGATCTGTTTTTATCTTGAAGTGTCTTCCCAATAGGTAGGGTCTCCATTTCTTAAGTGCATGTATTATTTCCAACATTTCCTTCTCATAAATAGCTTTTTGTAAATACATTCCTTTGATTGGAAAAATTTCAAAATCAATAGGTCTTTCTTCTTGCATTAAAACAACACCGATTCCATTTCCTCAGGCATCACATTACACAATAATGTTTTTTGCGAAGTCAGGCATAGCTAAGACCGGCGCTTGGCACATTTCCTCTTCAAGATGTTCAATGGCCTTTGTTGCTTCTGGAGTCAATGAAAAAAAAAATCTTCAAAAATGTTTTTAAAGGTTCTATTCTCCCATAATTCTTCAAAAACTTGCGATAATACCCTGTCAACTCGATAAATCCTTGCAGATGCTTCATGGATGTGGGGATTTTCCATTCCTTAATGGATTTATTTTTTCTAGGGTCTACCTTAACACCTTCATGAGATACAATATGACCCAGATATTCCACCTCTTGTACTCCAAATAAACATTTGGATATTTTTTCATATAAGTGTTTCTCCTCCATTAGTTTCAGCACCTTGTCAACATGTTGAACATGATCCTTCCATGACTTGTTGTAGATTAGTATATCATCAAAAAATACTAACACAAATTTTCTAAGGAAGGGTATCAAAATGGAATTCATCAAACCTTGAAATGTATAAGGTGCATCAGTAAGGCCAAAAGGCATGACCAAAAATTCATAATGACCCTCATGTGTTCTAAATGTTGCTTTCAGAATTTTTTTAGTCTTCATTCTGGTTTGATGATATCCTAAATGAAGATCCAACTTGGTGAAGTAAATTGATCCATGCAATTCATCCAATAATTCATCAATGACAGGAATGGGAAATTTATCTTTAATATTGAGCTTGTGTTGAAGCCCCGAAAATTGGGTCTACAACAAGGGGGATACCCACCCAGTCTCAACCTTGGTTAGCATCTCCTTTTCCATTTGGTGTAGTGGGTCCGACTGGGGAGATGGGACTAGTTTCCCAATTTATGTGTGTGTGTGTGTGTTGAGAATTGATATTTCCTTTCTAATAACTTCTAAGTAAAATGCTTTTATTCTAAATCTAATTTAACAATATGCAATTGTATTCTAATAAATAGAAATATCTAATTCTAAAACTTCCTGGGATTTCATCTTTCAATTATGCGATCTCAAATAGTTTCTACAACAATTGGTAATAAAGATCATTCAATCGCTATATAAAAAGTTACCCGAACAGTTGTGAAAAACATATCGCATAATAAGTTACTCATATATTAAGCATAAATAAATAGCTATCACCACACAAAAGTGCCAAATAATAACTCAAGAATTTAAGCCTTCATACATAAATAAATAAACATGAATATCAACATAACACATAAGCAAAATTTGTTAAGAGATAAAAGTACCATTTATAACGAGTTCTACTCATGAATTCCAACAATAATGATTTATCTCTTCTTAATCTAACATCCACTAAGAGTACAAAACTGCAACATCCGTAGTAGATATTAAACACAGAAATAAATAAATCCTATTCCATTCATTCATCAAAACCTCCTCGGAGGGTGCAAAAGTGCATGTTCTGAGAACAAGTTTTTGATAAATTTCAGGACCCTTCTCTAAATGCAAGAGAAGGGTTTAAATACTACTAAATAAATCTAAAAATAATTTATTACAAAAATGCAGGATACGGTTTAAATGACCATCCTCATTTTAGGCAAAAATAAAGCAAAACTAAAACTAAAACTGAATCTAAAACCAAAACTAACAACTAACTATTTATGTATCTATTCCTTGTAGTCGCAAGAGTTCAGCATTTACTTGAGGAGAGTTGGCTGGCCGACTGTTACACTAAAATTTGTCACCATGACTATTTGCAGTTAGTATGGCTCCATCAACTGTCATACTATCCTCCTTGGCAAGTCTCATACCTCTGCTCCTCATGTCAAACTCCAAGAAAGAGAGAAAGTCCTTAAAAAGTCAATTAACTCTGGTTACGCAGTTTCTCTTGGCCTCACCTGTGTGTACGCACCCCAAGTTCACAATACCTGCGTACTTGTATGCTCTGTCTGTAAAGGGGTGGGTGCTTACTCCTGTAAAGGTCAAAAGGTGCAAGTTTCACTTCAAAAAAGTTACTTGTGGTCATTTCTAGAGCATTCTAGAAGATGGTTTGACGTGGATTGAGCGCCTCCAGATGGTTCATGCATCCCAATGAAAGAGGAACTTATCCCATGAAGAGGGGAGCTATCCCATTGAAAGAGGGGCTTATCCCATTGATGGTGGACCTGATTAACTTCCTCCAAAGCACTATAAATATAGGCATTGGGCCAGAGGGAGGGGAGGTTGAAAGCTGAACATTCCTAAGGGTAGATGCTGCTGAAATTAGGACTCCCTTATAGAGCTTGAGAGGAGAGATTCCCATCCTTTCTTAGCTTCATTTGGAAGTGGGTGAGCTGATCAAAGTAAAGGAGAACTCTTGCTGGACCCTGGGAGGGACCTGCACAACACCAAGGCACAGGTTGTAATGGTTTCTTTTGTTTCCACTTAATACAATTAAGCTCATTTTTCTCAAAAAGTTGTTATACATGATTTGTTTCATATACTCCTTGGTCTTTATGATGAATATGTTTTATTTTATGAGTTATTCAGGTGCTATGTAATCGTTTGCTTGTTAGTGAATGCAGGTTTCGAAGAGAAGGAGGAGTTCATCTGGATCGGAGAGACTGGACTACTACAAAGCATTGGACTAAAGGTATGTTATAAACACCTGATTACTTGTATTCTAAATGCATGTTTAGGGAAAGATAGTGTTTAATTGTCTTGTTTGTCACTAGAAAGCCTTAGCTTCTAGGGAGGTCGGTTTCGTCCGCAAAATTGACTCTTTCCGCATGACAAAATGGTGACTCCATTGGGGAACTCCATTGATGTGAATGATTTTTCCTTTGTGTGAAACTTTGATTTAAGATAAGTCGTTTTCTTTCTGGTTTCTGGCTGTCTGACTGTGCATTTGGGTGGCTTAGCTTAGGGTTAAATTAGATTTTAGTTTTTCTTGGTTTTGCTAGAAGTACGCAGCCTCTGCGTTAAGCACAGTCCATACCTGTACGCACTGCAGCTTTGTGCACAGAGTGTACACGCACCTATGCAAACAGGTTACCTGCGTACCCTATCAAAATTGAGAAAATTTCAATTTTCTCCTTTTTGCCTTTTAGATTTTGTTTACAAGTTGTTTTTACTGCCCAGATCCACTAGTTACCTACCATAAATCTTCATCTAAGCTTGTTTCATCAGTGTCAAGAGTTTTAGTGAAATTCATAGAGTTTCTGGCCCTAGGGTTTGATTTTGAATCGGTCCTGTAGTGACTTTAGCTTTAGAAGTCGTAAAACCTTGGATATCCCTGGTCTTTTCAGTCTTCTTAGAAGTCGGACCTTTCATAGAATCCACCCTTGTGAGAAACCTACCTTTGTGTTGTCTCTCTGCCGAATCTCGAAAAAGTTTGTTGATTAAACCTTGAATTTTATTCTTAAGAAAAAGAACAAAAGATTTTGATTTTTGTTTTTGACTGGTTTTTTATTCTGCATTAACTAGTCCTTAGTTAAATCATGACTGAGTAAAACATCCTGGAATCATACTTTGTAGGTTTTGGCCACATTAGATTTTCTTATTAGGTGAATTTCTCTTTGTTTTGCTTTTAGGTAAAATTGTTTTGATTGTCATAGTTTTTTAAAATTTGATTGTTGATTTTTTATATGCTTTGTTAAGTAGGAAAAAATCCAAAAAATCTCTTTTGAAGAAAAGTTTGCTTTAGTAGCCTTTGTGCCTTTGAAAAGAAAAGGAATTTTCGTGAAATAATTAGTGGTCATGTGTTGTATGCTTTGGAAAAGATAAAGAGATTGTTTCTTCGATTTTCATTGCCAAGAAAGTTGTCTTTATATCAATTTTGCATTCTCCAACTCTCTTAGCTAGGGAATTCATTGAAAAAGAAAGTTAGTATAAATCATCCTAAGCGCATCTTTTTAGTGGATTTGAGTTGAGTCTACACACCATCAGTTTCATCTCCGCTACCTTTTGTCCTAAAGAAAAGCCATAAAAATTAACGCTTAGAGTAAAATCAACTTAGTAACTTTTATTTACTAGGGCTCTGAAACACCAATATAGATCAGGGTAGTGTCTTGGAGTAGGAGAGTAATTAACTCTCCAAGACAATAAAACCAAACAAGTAGCTTATCTTGTGGTAGGATAAATCCAACTGTTTCATTTGTACTCTAGGAAAGCTCCTCTTAAAGGAGAAGCACGAGACCGTGTCCGAACCAGTGAGGGGATCAATCCTCCTTCATTGGGAAAGACGCCAGATACGCACGTACTACAAACGGTAAACCTCGGATTATTGTCGAGGAGCCTGGGGTCACTTGTCGGTAAACCTTGGATTATTGTCAAGGAGCTGGCAAGGGGATTGAGCTTGTTACTCTGCCCTTGCGTGCTATTGGGTCGTAGACTGTTCCCCCAGGTATATTTGTTGCTGTTGGTAACCTTAGTGACCATTATCTTTAGGATTCTACCCGAGGTGATGGTGGAGGGAAGATCCCACTGTACCTGGAATAGACGTCGGCTAGACTCACTTGGATTTTCTGGGGGGTTCACTTCACTCGAGACGGTTAAAGTGGAGGAACTTGTGTCGGTCTATTCATTAAGTAGGTTGCCAGGGTAACTGTTCCACCCACCACTTCTGTACTGAATTCGGTAATGTTGGGCTTCATCACCAACTAGTGTTTTCGGTCCGGAAGGCTACTGTTTGTGTATGGTTTGACGCCCTAGATTCTTTAGGCGTGTGATTCAAATTTGTTTGGTTCTTTAGAGACTTTAGGCGGTTTGCTTTGAGATTTTACTTTGTTTGCGTGTGCAGTAGTTAAAAGTTTTTAACTGTGGCTGAATTACCGAGACAGTCCCGTAGACTTCAGGGCCAGTCTCCTGAGATTGTTACCGTGGCCGATTTGTTGAGGAAGTCCCGTAGACTTCGGGGCGAACCTCCTGAAGACGTCCCGGGTTATTACGAAGGTTTGAAAGTCCTTGTAACTCCTAGTGGTAGTAAAGTAGGTTCACCTGAAGAAGGAGAGTCTTCGTTGGTAGTCCATCTAGATTACCAAAGTCTAGAAACAGGTTATAATCCTGAAGCTGTTGCAGTTTCCGAGCTTGCTGGTAGTTTTTCATCTACTAGTGATATAGGCGAAGAACCTGAAATATCTGAACCTGTTACTCCAACTTATAGTGTTCCTGATTCACCTAGGGTAGAAAGAGTCATCACCGAAAATCTTCCTTCTGGTTTGATAGTTATTGAAGAACTTGCTCCAGAAGAAGAAGTAGGCGTCCCTATCCCTGAAGATCAACCTACTATTGATCTAAGGGAGCGTGAATCCATTTTTTACAGTCCACCTAGAAGTACTACTTGGTATCTTTCGTTAACTAATTACTTGGACAACTCAGGGTCAAGTTTTTCTCCACCCCGTACTCCTTATCCACCCAAAGGTATTTATACTCCTGTAAATATGTCTGGTCAGTCGTCTATGTTTACTCGATCTCCTGAATCTTTCTTGTACGGTGGTCCTTCTGTTCCTGCTGGGTATCAGTCACTTTCTGGTACTTTTGCGGGAGCATCTCCTCAACCCATTGAACATGGGTTATTAACTGGAAACAATGGTAATAAACCATTGGGCGTAGGAGACATTTACATGATGTCAGGTTCAATTCCCAGTTCTCAACCTCAAGGTGGCTAGTTACCGCCTGGGGGGCAGCATCAATTAATGCCTGGGGGACAACCTCAAGGTACACAAATTGCATCTGGGGGGAAACCTCAAGGACAGTATGTACCCATGGTACAATACATTCCTCAAGGTCAACTCCAGCCTCAATATGTACCCCAAGGTCAACCTCAGTATCAATTTATGCCTCAAGGTCAACCCCAGTATCAGTACTTACCTCAAGGGTATCTACCTCAAGGTCAGTACTTGAGTCAAGGTTATCAACCACCCCAAGGTCGGTCTTATGTTCAAGGTATGGGAAATGTACCTTTCAATTATCAATCCTACCCTCAATCCGGTTATGGATCTCAATATCCTCAACTTGTCATGGGTCAATACCCCGGAATGAACGTAGTGTGGGATCCATCACAAGTTCAATAGGTGTTGCAGCCAAGTGTACAGTTGTCATCTCAAACTGGACAACCTTTAGTTTCTGGTTCACCCCAGCAACCAGTCTAGTCTAATGTTCAAACTTCTGTACCTTCGGTAGTTACTCAGTCGCCCATTGCACCTAGTACTCCATCTCAAACGACTGCTGTGACTACCGCAACATCTGTTCCATCCACCACACTTACTTCTGGAGTATCGACAGCTCCGGTTTCTACTCTCTCTGCCACTACTCCTCAGACATCTTTACCATTGTCTGGATCCACGATTCAAACTACAGTTTAGATGCCTGTAGGATAGCCTGGTTTAAGTACGGTTGTCACTAGTCAACCAAAATTCACTTATCAACCGTACCAGGGACAGTACCAATACGGGCCTGTTGTCCAGCAGCCAGTTTACCAGTATCAACCGTATCCTGGGTACACTTATCAACAACCTCAGCAACCCCAGTACGGTCCGGTTAATCCTGGTTTTCCGGGAGGATACAATATCCCGAATGCAATTCCTATTCCAAGTTATCCTGGATATCCTCCTCCTGGGACTGGTCTTGTCACCCAGAGTTTTAGGGATCCTAATCGTCAATTACCGTTTATCGCAACTTTGGATTTACTGGACTTGTCGCGCCTAACGAACAATCCAATAAATTATCTTCCGTTCTGGCCACCAATGTCAAATAAGTTGCCCAGTGACATACCCAAGTTCGAAGGTAAGTCTGGAGAGGACCCATCAAATCATGTGATGACTTACCACCTCTGGTGTGCCTCTAATTCCATCTCGGATGATTCGATCCGCTTACGTCTTTTCCAGCGTACACTCATTGGTCTCGCGGCCAAGTGGTACATTGAGTTACCACGGGCCTCTTTTTATAATTTTAGTCAGTTAGCTACCTCGTTCTTAACTCATTTTCAGTTGCCGGTCAGATATGATAATGGCACGGAGTTACTAACTTCATTAAAACAGTCGACGTCCACTTATATTTCCGATCATATTCATGAATGGAGACGTCGAAGACGGTTAGTAAAAGTTTTTATCCCGAACCAAATCTTAGCTGAATGGTTTGTTAAATCATTATTATCGAAGATTACTGAAGACGTAGCTAAGGCCAGAGTAGTTACTAAGGAGCAAGTGATTTCTCAAGCACAGTACCTTGACTTAGTTTATACTCAGTCAGGTACGTTACACGAAAAGATCCCAGATCTTCCAAAGTCGAATCAAATCGTTGCTGCTCCTTCGGGGTCTCATGCTGCTGATGGCATGATTGGTACGATGAATACTAAAAGCAAGAAGAAGTCTTCAAAGAATTCTTTGCGCATTATAACCTTACCAGACTCCCCGACAGGAGAATCTTCTGCTGAAGTTTCCGCTGATATTCACGCTGTAGAGTCATCTACGGCTAAATCAAAAACCGGTGGGAAAAAGAAAGGTAAGAAGAAGAATAAAGCAGACAAAACTCCAAAGGAGAAAACAGAAAAGTCGGAAACCAATGACGAAAAGCGCAAACCTTGATATCCTTGTCTTATTTGTGAAGAGGATCATTTTACAAGAGATTGCCCTCATTGGGCAGAGGTTGTGAAAATCGTCAAGGGTTCCGCAACTCCTGCTGTTTTGAAAGATCCATTTCCAAAGCAGGAGAGTAAGATGATAGGTTCTTCCTCGAGTGCCAGTGAAGAACCCATATTGATGATGTCTCATGTAAGAATTGCGACTCGATCGCAAGATTATGGTAGTAAGAGTCCTGTTGATGGCAAAGAAGCAGAATCTTCTCATTCTAATCCATCATCCTCAGCTCCCGGTTCCGATCCACTACAGATCGAGAAACCTAACCCGGACTTAATAATCAAACCGCCTGCCAAGGGTGTACTTCGAAGGTCTGCTTTCAATCCACATGCGAGAGCGGCCCAAAATTACAACATTGTTGAAGATTTAGCTGTTTCACCCTCAGCAATGTCAGCTTTGGAAGTGCTGCAATCATGCCCAGCACAACGCAAGTTACTTTTGTCGGCTATAGGAGCTGTTGATGTTCAGGACCCGAACCTAATAATCTTTGATCTAGAAAATAGTACACCGCATTTACCTTATCAAATGGCTTTCCAGATCTTAGTGATAGTCAAAAACAGGCCTATTCATCGGACTGTAATTGATGAGGGAGCTTCCACGTGTATTATGTCGATACAGTGCTGGAGATCGCTTGGTTCTCCTTCACTAAATCAATCCCCAACAATTCTTAAGGCCTTTGATGGCCGTGGGTTTCATCCGTTTGGCATTCTACAGGATTTGCCTATAGGGGTTGAAGGAAAAACCGTTAGTCTAGATGTGGAGGTGGTTAATGCCCCTCTAGACTACAACCTTCTCTTGGGTTGAAGTTGGTCTTACGCTATGACAGCGGTCGTTTCATCAGTCTTCAGAGTAATAAAGTTTCCACATAATGGCAAGATCGTAACCATAGACCAGCTGGCTTACTTTTCATCCAACCCTCTTCAGAGAGTATCCAGCATGTCGGTAAAACGACTATCCCTTATAAGGATGCTGGAGTAGGATTAGTTAAAGATGCCGGTTTACTGGGAACTTTTCCTTTTCCTCCAATCAACGCCGTGTCTTCATTTGCATCTATTCATATGATTACTTCAGACACCATTGTTTATGACGATCCTTGGATCGTTCCTTCTGAATCTGAGATAGACTCATTTGGTGATGCTATGCCTTTGAGTCCATATGAAATTGCTTATGAAGCCGTGCAGTCTTTTACCGACCCGAGTTCAACCAAAATCGACCAAATGAATGTGGTCCATGAGGAATCACTTTTCACGTCAACCTCGGAGTTAATGACGTTTCCCGAAGTTGTGTCATCTGACGAACAACTTTGTGAAGTCCTGTGTGTAGACGATTTACCATGGGAAGATCTCCATCATAAATCTTCGTTTTTACCTGAGGATGATCATTTTGAAAATGATTTCTCATCAATCTTTACAGCTGAATATGTCAAGGAAGCTCAGAGTCCAATAAAACATCCTGATTTAGAGCTGAATTTGGGAAACATCTCTCGCACTGTTCCCATTGACATTTCAGTCAAGCCTAGAATTGTTGAGCACATTCATATAGGTGCCTCGTGTTCAGATGATGAAATTCGGATATACAAGGCCCTATTTCAAGAATTCCATGACGTGTTTGCCTGGTCCTATGAGGAAATGCCAGGAATTGATCCCGCAATTGTTGTCCATGAGATTAAGACTTACCCGGACGCTAAACCCGTCCGGCAACATTTGCGTTGGATTCACCCACGAAAAGCGGCTGCAATTAAAGCAGAAGTTGAAAAGCTGTTGAAAGCAGGTTTCATTTATCCGATCCCGTTAACGGATTGGGTATCGAATATTGTTCCGGTTAACAAAAAACAGGGAACAATAAGAATATGCATCGACTATAGGGATATCAATCGTGCTTGTCCCAAGGACAACTATCCAACACCCTATATCGATCAAATAATTGATGATTGTGCCGGCAGTGAAATATTTTCCTTTATGGACGGTTTTTCCGGTTACAATCAAATCAATATTCTACCTGCCGATCAACCAAAAACAGCTTTCATTTGTCCATGGGGGACATTTGCTTATTGCAAATTACCTTTTGGGCTTAAGAATGCCGGAGCCACTTTTCAAAGGGCGATGTCTTATGCGTTTCATGACATCAAACACATTGTGCAACCGTATCTCGATGATTTGCCCGCTCATTCATTACATCGAGCTGATCACCTTGTCCATTTACGAGCAATCTTCATGAGGTGTAGGTATTATCGTATACGGTTGAATCCACACAAATGTGTCTTTTGTATAGAAGTGGGACGATTGCTGGGATTTGTAGATTCAAAAGCCGACATTCGCGTCGATCCCTCGAAGGTAGAAGCTATCATCAAATTACCTCCTCCTTCGTGTCTTCGCCAACTTCAAAGTTTGTAGGGGAAAGCAAACTTTTTACGCTGATTCATTCCTAACTACGCTGAAGTTACAAAAGGTTTTACACGGTTGTTGAAACAGAACGCTCAATTCTCTTGGGATGAGATAGCTCAGAAATCTTTTGATGCACTCAAGCACGCGTTGACCCATGCACCGTTGCTGCATCCTCCCAACTACAACCAGGATTACTTTTTGTACCTCGCCGCTGCTCATTCCACCATTGGAATGGTCTTAGTTCAGGAAGACGAATTCGGAACGGAACATGTGATATATTATCTTAGTAGGACGTTAAATCGAACTGAGCTCAAATATTCACATGTGGAGAAATTGGCCTTGGCAGCCGTTCAAGTTGTCCAACATTTTCGTCATTACATTCTTCTCCATAAAAATACAGTTATTTCGGATTGCAACCCTATGATCTACATTTTAACTAAACAATTGCTAGGGGACAAGTACTCCAAATGGATTGTTATCCTGCAGGAGTTCGACTTGGAATTTGAAAAATCTAAGTCTAAGAAATCTTTAGTTTTTACAGAGTTGATGTGTGATTTCCCGTGTGCTGACACGGAAACTGTGGCAGAGGAACCCATTGTGGACGAATCTTTGTTTCTCATCAGCACTTTAGATCCGTGGTATGGGGATATAATCGTCTATCTCTAAACCCAATCCTTTCGGCCCGAAATTTCAAAGTCGGAACGTCGGAAAATTCGATTCCAGTCCCAACAGTACAAAATTATTGGAGATACTCTTTATCGCCGTGGGGCAGACTTGGTTTTCCGACGTTGCTTAACTCACGAAGAAGCTGAAAGGGTTTTGAATGACTGTCACTCTGGAGCGTGTGGCGGTCATATGTTTGGGTATGCCATAGCCCAAAAAGTGTTGCGCGTTGGCTACTTCTGGTCGTCCATGTTTAAAGATTGTATTACTGCGGTCCGAAAATGCCACAACTGTCAAGTGTTTGATCGAAAGATGCGCGCTCCACCTGCTCCTCTCCACCCTATAATTGCCGTTGGTCCTTTTGCCAAATGGGGTATCGATTTTATTTCATGTAACCCTCACTCGACCGGGGGGCATGCGTATATCATCCTTGCGGTTGATTATTTTACTAAGTGGGCCGAGGCGATGCCTACATTCGAAGCTGATGGCAAGACAGCTGCAATTTTTGTATTCAATCACATAATTGCTAGGTTTGGTGTCCCACAAGCGATAATCACTGACCATGGGCGCCATTTTCGAAACATTATGATGACAGAACTGACAGGCCAGCTTGGTTTGCGTCATGATAGCTCAACTCCTTATTATCCACAAGCCAACGGTCTGGTTGAGTCCATCAACAAAGTTTTAGTTATCATGATCCGACGAATCATTGGTATTCATCGGTCGAATTGGTACAACATGTTATTTTCCGCGCTTTGGGCATACCGAACCTCAGTGAAAACATCAACAGGGTTCACCCCTTTCCAACTAGTTTATGGTTTGGAAGCTGTGCTACCTATTGAATGCGAAATCCCGTCACTGCAAATGGCTGTCGAATTACTTCTAGCTACTTCCGAAGAGGAGAAGCGTTTATTATACTTAGCTCAATTAGATGAGACTCGACGTGATGCTGCATTGGCGAACGAGACTCATGCAAAACGAATGAAAGCTCAGTATGATCGAAATGTGACCCCTCGAAATTTTTTGGAAGGAGACCTAGTACTATTATATGATCAAGCTAACGATAAATTAGGTGCTGGAAATTTCGTTCCTATGTGGCATGGGCCCTATATTGTCAAGCGAAAGCTAGCAAAAGGGGCCTATGAGCTAGTTGACTTTGACGGGGACTCTTTGGGTAAACCCAGAAATGGACTTTACCTAAAGAGGTATTATGCTTAAATGATGGGTATGGAGATTTTAGTTAGGTTAGGTTTTTCTTTCTAGCTGGTGTGTTTGTTAGTTTAGACAGTGTGCTTAGCTTAGAAAGTGTGTTTTTCATCGTTATTCTGCTTATCTTGGTTTTACGCTTGATGTTTGCAGATGTCGATGCCTCTCCAAACATACATTGGTTTTGCTGATGGTGCTTGTCGTAGTACACGGAATATCTCTTCCGCAGCTTGGGTTATCTATTCGCCCTCTGACGAGTTAGTTTCTATGCATGGGGTGAGCCTTGGTCAAACAACAAACAACATTGCAGAATACAGTGTAGTGATTGAATTATTGTCTGAATCTATTTCATTTTGGGATTCAGAGTTTGATAGTGAGGTTAGATTCTGAGCTCGTTGTATTACAGCTTAATAGAGTCTATGCCATTAGAAATCCAGTGTTATTAAGGTTATTTTTGAGAGTGCGTCTCTTGGAACGTGAATTTGATTACATTGAATATCAGCATATTCCAAGGTCTTTAAATACATTAGCAGATGCAATTGCTTCTTGAATGTTAGACAGACATTTGCGATAATCATACATGTAAATTTAAAAACATTTAATCACACATGTTTAACAAGATAAGCCGGTAATAATGATATATATAGATAGGAGTGTGTCAAAAAATACATCGTCTTCGATCATAGGTTGAAAAACACCTTATGATCGGCAAAAATGATAAGTACAAAAAACCAAAATGTCGCATGTGTCTACAAAAACGACCATCCAATCACTGGTGATGCTCTCTATACGACACCACTGCATGGGCTACCCTACACAAGAACCTCCTAAAAGGTCCTGGGACTGCGACTACATAGCGCTGAAGCCTGATAGGAATATCATCTATAGTAGTCTCTGGTATATCTGTCGTTAGACGCTCTAGGTCTTGTTCCAACTCAGCTAAGGTCTCTGTAGCCTCGTCCTGTGGGACCGGTGCTGGTGCAACTGGTTGTCTCCTCTCGAAAGGACGAAGATTGGCTGGACGCTGTGGGCCTACATCTGCATTTTGAGAATTATTACTGTCAGTTTTGAGACGATATAAAAAAAAAAAATTAGATAATTTAAAAACTTGTGAAAAATGAATTACCTGTGTCATCCCATTGTTCTCCCGGTGGAAGAACCATGTCCGGACCTCCACGAAAATCAACTCCGGCATAAGGAAAATCCTGTATCGAAAAGATCTGGTCCTCCAACCAGTGAAAATACTCCGGTCTAAATCGGACAACCTCCGTGCCCTTGTCAGGATGACGGGCCATCACCGCAACCCATCGCATCAACTTAGGCTCTCGAGGAAGCCCAGCCTCAACAGTGAGATGCTGCGAGATCAGCATCGGAACCCTCTCTAGAGCAAAACTCACAACTAAAGGCCCATAACCAAAAGTCTTTAGTTGCCCGTTCTTCGCCCTAGTCAGTTGCCCTTATAATTGGCCAACACAGCATCACACCAGTTGAAAATGGTGCCTCGATAGTAGTCAATCGCCATCCGCATCTGGGATCCAGTGGCAATGTGCAAAGCGACAGCTCCGCAAAGTCTAGTAACTATAAAGGCAATTACCATAAGTTCAGGTTGGGATATCTTTTTAATCTCTATCCCCCTCTCCTAGTTTTGATCATTACACCACTCTAGATGGAGACTAGCGATCGACTGGCCACCCGGCCTAGTCCCGGACAGAGTCAATTGTTCGCCCCTCTTGGGAAAACCAGTGAGAAAGTAAATATCTGAGGGCTCTATCTCGAGCTGGTGCCCTCCGATGTAAAAGCACTGATCCTGAACGTTCCACCTTTCAACCAGCCACTCTAGAAAGCGCACCTGGGCCCTCATGCCAGGTATGGCCTAGTATTTGTAAAGACCGCATGCCTTTAAAGCATCAATGGAAGGTTGGTGATTAATGGTGGCCAAATCAACATCTACATGTTCTCTCTTGCACCAATCAAGCATGGTGGGCAATCTACACATCATAAAACATCTGTTAGAGTCCATAAAATTAAAAGTTTTTGGTTCATTTTGGAGAAATGGGGGTTTGAAAATCCTCTCCGCGGTGTACGCAGCCCACCTTTAGAGACAGAGCGTGTGTACGCAGGTTCTCTTAAGGCAAGCTGCGTACGCCCGGCATTTTCCCAACTGAGAAAATGTCGGGGTATGTAGGTCACCAGTGGAGCACCTGTGTACCCCAAAAAGCGGACCTTGAAACCCCAAGGCCTCCAAATAATGAAACTAAATCTTAAAAACAAATTCTAAACAGATGGAAATGCAAGGGAGGATGTTGTAGAATACTTGATGAGACGACGTTCGGTTTCGACGGTCGGATTCTCCGCAATATCCACGGGAAGTTTCTTGCCAAAAGCCCTTTTTCTCTCCTCAACAGTAAAATGGTAAAAATGAAATGGTAAAAGCCCTTTTTATAGGTTTTTTGAGTAAATAAATGTTAAATTTGTTTATTTTCCACCGTGAAAAGGTATTTTTCAAAGTATTTTTATCTATCTTTAAACAAGTATGAGTAATGTGTTGGTTCTTGTGCAGGATAAAGGATTTCCAGGGAAAATTGTCATTTTTCACAAACAAAAACATCAAAGTCATCTTTTAAGCCCTTTTCTGACTCCTAAAACATGAAAAGATTGTCGAGCGTTTCTTTTACACTCGTTAAAACAAAATTAAAAGACGGTCCCCTTATAGCCCTTTTTTCTGACCGTAAAAACAGGAAAAGATTGCCGAGTTTTTGTCGTTTCGAACTCGATATTGGAAATAAAATGACGTGTCCTTGATCGCTTTTTACTTTTCATGTCAAAGACACTAACTATGAAAGTACTCCTTGGTCGTAAAAAAACCAAGCGGTTCTCTCAAGTATTATTTTATACTTTTTTGGGCTTGGGAGACACAAATTTATGAAAAAGTTCAACCCTGGAGTCTTCTTAAGTTTTTCAAACTCTCTAAAATTGAAAAACGCCGAGTTTCTCCTATACTGGACTCATTAAAATTTCATAGTAAAGGACCTGTTTGATTACAAACAGGAACGAACCACTCCTTCTTAGGGTTCGAATCTAAACTAAGTTCGACTCATCCGAAGGATGAGCTTATACTCAAGCATATGTTATCCTCCTCAAGCTTGTAAAAAATAAAGAGGTACTTGCCAGAAATGGTGGGGGAAAAGAGAGAAAAGTGAGCCTATTTGTTATCCTTTGTCTCAGAAGAAACCTTATCACCACTCTTGAACATGACACTTTTCATCCACTTGGGTTGGGAAATCCTTTGCCTCACAGTTGATTGAACCATATTGAAAGTATTCAGCCGGGTATTAACTTTGGGTCAAATGTCACCAAGCCATCTGTTGTGTCGTTATGTGTTCAAGAGGTCGCTGCAAATAAACCATTCATCTACAAAATATATGTCATCCATCTTGACCATCCCTAACATTTCTTCAACTTGATTTATGATTTCATGTTGTGGGCTTGCCTACGACGGATCGCTTTCTATTGACATCGACACATTATCTAGAAAGATGATCTAGAAATCGTCAGTACCTTGAAATCTGCATGCATCAATGGCAGATTTCTCGCCTCCGACGACGGTTTACATCATTGACTTTCGATCGAAGGATTTCGTGACATGTTCGACATCAGCACATTCATTCACATCTCATGGATTGTACTGGGTACTTTGAGAACCATTGACATCACTGGTGGTCTCTCTCACACTTGTTAACAGTTTACATCATTGACTGGTAATCAAGTGGTTTCTACCATGCTCGACATCAACCCATTTATTCGCATGGATAGAATCGTACTATTTCGGGAAGTAGAAATGAATACCCTGGATCTAGTTTCCACCATCTAGGCTGCGAGGAGTTTTGTATTCATTGTATAGTAGACTAACTATAAACAGATGGCTACGTCCATACTGTGTCTACATGAGTCTATGATTATGATGTACTGCGAAATCATTCCTGTATCAGAGCAGTAGTTAGTTTGTTAGTTAAAGTTTTTGATCTGAGTATGGGAATGCCTACCTCAGTGATGATATGATCTCATACATGTATTTTGTGTTGAATACTTGCAGGTCCCAACCAGGCTCTCCACAAGATAATCCTTGAAATGATAAAGGACTTCACCCTTCCTAAATGATATGAAACCCTAATCTACTACAGGCTTCGCACTTTAGGGGGCAATCTGTTACACTAAAATTTGTCACCATGACTATTTGTAGTTAGTATGGCTCCATCAACTGTCATACTATCCTCCTTGGCAAGTCTCATACCTCTGCTCCTCATGTCAAACTCCAAGAAAGAGAGAAAGTCCTTAAAAAGTCAATTAACTCTGGTTACGCAGTTTCTCTTGGCCTCACCTGCGTGTACGCACCCAAAGTTCACAATACCTGCGTACTTGTATGCTCTGTCTGTAAAGGGGTGGGTGCGTACTCCTTTAAAGGTCAAAAGGTGCAAGTTTCACTTCAAAAACGTTACTTGTGGTCATTTCTAGAGCATTCTAGAAGATGGTTTGACGTGGATTGAGCGCCTCCAGATGGTTCATGCATCCCAATGAAAGAGGAACTTATCCCATGAAGAGGGGAGCTATCCCATTGAAAGAGGGGTTTATCCCATTGATGGTGGACCTAATTAACTTCCTCCAAAGCACTATAAATACAGGCATTGGGCCAGAGGGAGGGGAGGTTGAAAGCTGAACATTCCTAAGGGTAGATGCTGTTGAAATTAGGACTCCCTTATAGAGCTTGAGAGGAGAGATTCCCATCCTTTCTTAGCTTCATTTGGAAGTGGGTGAGCTAATCAAAGTAAAGGAGAACTCTTGCTGGACCCTGGGAGGGACCTGCACAACACTAAGGCACAGGTTGTAATGGTTTCTATTGTTTCCACTTAATACAATTAAGCTCATTTTTCTCAACAAGTTGTTATACATGATTTGTTTCATATACTCCTTGGTCTTTATGATGAATATGTTTTATTTTATGACTTATTTAGGTGCTATGTAATCGTTTGCTTGTTAGTTAATGCAGGTTTCGAAGAGAAGGAGGAGCTCATCCGGATCGAAGAGACTGGACTACTACAAAGCATTGGACTAAAGGTATGTTATAAACACCTGATTACTTGTATTCTAAATGCATGTTTAGGGAAAGATAGTTTTTAATTGTCTTCTTTGTCACTAGAAAGCCTTAGCTTCTAGGGAGGTCGATTTTGTCCCCAAAATTGACTCTTTCCGCATGACACCGACTTTCGACTTTAGCTGTCCTATGAAAACAGAACCGGTAAGAGCTGGCGCCATCTTCTCGGTGGAATTAATGATACATTTGAGAGTCATGCACTGGCTATGTGCTTTTACCGAGTGCATCCAGTAAGAATCCCAATTCAACTGGGTTAACCTTTTGATGGACTCTGCTTTTTCTTGATACTTTTGTCTCTAGCTTGTCTGTAGATGCTGTGCATTTAGTAGGTATCCTGGAGTGGTCTCTGATATTATATTTTCCCTGTGCAAATTTTCATTGAAGCAGTCAATGATATTATTTGCTGTTGTGGCTGCTTCTTCTGTCGATGGTTCTGCTTTCCTGATCTTTGCATCCCACTTGTTAAATAGCATTTCTTTGTGGGTTTCATTGATTATGGGTGCACCTGCCTTCCTTCCTTCTTCTGATTCCTACCAAGCAAAATATTCAGTAACTATTTTATCAATTAAATCATAATCATGTCACAAGTCCACAACTTCATTAGTAACTCTATCGCTTATTTTGCAATAAGAGATCCATTGTGATATTCTTTGGCACAATTTTTCTTTCTGTTGCAGTAGTTGATCATTTAAGGAAATGGATTCTATGACTAATTCTGTAATCTTAGAATCATCCTTGTGCATCTCTTGCATAACCTGTAACTGTTTTTCTCTTTCAGCCAAACTGTTCTAGTTTCCTAGTTGCATCTGTTGGAAGTCCTGCTGTAGTTTTTCAAGCTGTTTCTGTGCTTCGCTATTGGCACTGGCTTGTTGTGGCTCTTGCTCCAAAACCTGTATTTGATCTTCTTTTTCTTTCAGTATCTGTTCTACCTCAAATGCTTTATCAATGGTCGCAAAAGCATATGCTCCTGTGATCTGAGATAATTTAGTGAGATTTTCAGTAGGATCAGTGGTGGGATCTTGCCAAAGGATGTCTAATTGCTCTGCATCATGAGAGGGCACGCTTTCCAATTTCCTCTTCTTTCTTTGTCTTCTCACTACCACCTTATGCTACGGACTATGAAATATATCAAGAGGAGGAATTTCTTCTATTTTGAGCATAAGTTCAGAAGATGGGGTAATGGGAATATGTTCCATTTCTGGGACATTGCTGATTGTCTCTATGACTATATCATTCACTGTTTGTACATTACTTTCAGGTGTCTTTGTGCTTTGTCCTTCAGTATTGATTAGGTCATTAAATGTATTCCATTCTTTATCCAGCTCAATTCTGATTGGTGGTGGCTGGATGATGAGAGGGGGAAGATTTACTTGTGGAGAGGTCAAAACCTGTTGTTCTGGGTGATCCTTAGACTGGGTTGTATCTCTTACTGACCCTTCGCTTTTATCATGGTCACTTTCAGACTTCTTGGAGTGTTCTGATGTTTCTTTCCCAGACTTAGATTTGGACCTGTTTGTGCTTGAACTTCCACTGAGACTGATACTGGGATTTGGTTCCCTTACGGGTTCCAAACGTAATTTATCCAAAGGGATATTAGCTAACCTTATTTCTCTGTACATTTTGAACTCTTGAAATTCTGCTAGAGGAAATCACATTTGGGCCAAATGTATAATTTCTTTACGTGTACTTTTTTGTTGAAACATATCATCAAAAAGATCATCTTCTTTAGAAAACACTTTTATTTTGACTGCAGTAGTAAAATTCTTAACGATATCAGAAGGGTCGAATGGTCTTCCTGGAAATTTGAACAATCATAAACATAACATGTTGTTTACTTCTTTGAATGCATGGTCTAAATCAAATAGCGAAAAGGCCCAATAGGCCACAGGAATTTACAGACAAATGGCCTTTTTATTGTCCTTCAAATCTTGCTCATACCTCCTTCTCCGCAAGTCTGATAAGTAATCTCTCATGCCAGTAGTTTATCAGGAACATATAGAGGTAGTACATGAGGGGAAGTGAGACTTCTGAATACCCTGACATATGTGAAAAGTTCTTCTCCGAACCATCTCGCGACAGGGAGCATATAGACCTTTGCTTCAGGAGAAAATCTTGGAGGGTCTTTATCATACAACATTTTGTACAGAGGTAGCATGATTCCATGAAAAATCTTGTAGAAATATGGAATGAACATGGAATCCGATAATTCTTTGTGACCAATATGAGTGGGTAAGGGGTCTTGAGTAGCCCATTTCTAACCCATTAGAGGAAACTTGGAAATATAACAGATTGCATCCATCACATAAGCAGATAAGTAGAAAGGGGGATAAATCCTTTGAGTGGTAGTTATTTTGGACCAGTAATTCAAAATGGTTGTGGCTAAATTGTCGAACAATATCTTAGCTCAATCCACAATAGTAGCATTAGTGGCGACATCCAATAATGGCAGCCATTCAGATGAAAATTTGTTAACATCTGTGTTATAGACATTTTTTGGCACTGCAAACCCAATCAAACATGTCCATAAACCAAGGGCTCCTAAGTCCCTAAAAGTGTTGTTCCATACCCTAAAAGGATAATGTCAGCTGATTACATCATCTCCCAGAAGTTCTCCACGAAAAACTACTCAGAACTGGTCAAAACTAGACCATCTCACCTGCTCCATGGTCAAAGTGTGATGCATCCCACCTAATGCACATGGGAGGTGCGATGAATACTAAGAAGCCCTTCTATGGGTGCGATGGGCAAGAGTGGACAAATGGCAGAGATAGTTTGCGAGGTGGATGATCATGGAATCTTCTAGGAACTTCTCCTGTGACACTTGCCTCTCTGAATTCGCCCAGAGATGAGTAAGAGATCATCAATCTCCAAGTGGAATCAAGAACTAGCAGAGAGAGGACATTAATCAAAATCCCAGAAGCTGACTAACCCCCCTGCAATCATCTATATATGGATCCCTCAACCCAGAGATCCAGAGGCCAGAATTTTGTATCTTGTAAGGAAGTTTTGTTGGTTTCTTGTTGGAATATCATAGTGTTGGGTGATCTAAGCTTTTCATGAGGTGAAAGAAGGGCTTTCATGCTAGAGGATGACACTTGGTTCAGAACAATTGGTTGTAATCCTCTTTGCTATTCTTCATATTAATAAAGCTATTCAATTTTTCCTCCACATTCTTGTATGTTAGATGATATATGCATTTGTGTGGTCAATATACATCTGGTCCTATATTGTTTATGATTGTAGATCTTTGTTCTTCGATAGTATTATGCTGCTTTGATTCCACAGGTACTCTTTTAGACTAGGTAGATGAAGGAGAAGCGACAAGGATCTATTAGAAGGGAGAGGAACCGAGCAAGGAACCAAGCGCAAGACTGAGGTTGGTGTCCTTCATTCCACTCTTATCTACTTCTCATAAAGGAAAACGGAAGTAGTTTTATTTTTTTGTTTCTAAGATAGCTACCAGTCTTAGTGGGACTAGCATCTCTGAGTGGACACTAGATTTCCCAATAACAATCTAGCTTTCCAAAAAGTCTACAGAGCATAGTAGCAACAAAACAATACAGGGAGGTGAGAGAACCAGTACTATACATACCATGCTTATCCTTTTTTAATGGTTCGTCCCTTCTTGACTAGTCCTTGGTGCATTCTGCCAAATCTTCATTTTCTTTAGCAAACTTCTCCATGAATTGTTTGTTATATGTTGCCTGTGGCTCTAGTAGATGATACGTGAGCCTCAAATCTTGTGGAGTGAATGAGCCAATGAGTCCTTGACCTCGAATCTTAAATTGTCTATTTGCGATATTAGCACTATCTAGTACCCATTTGACCATGTCTATGTATGGAATAATTTTGGGCATTGCCGCTATCCGGTGTAAGAATGAACATGCTAGTTCTGTAATAGACACCTTAGATGACTCGTGTGAGCTAGCAGTAGCTATAACCTCCATTACCCTGGGATTTTCTTCCTCGAGAAGACTGTACATGCCTTCCCAAGTAGTAATACCAACATCTTTGTTATAGGTGGTGTCTGTGTATAAGGGCGTCATCTCTTTATCTTCAGAGCTCAGAGCTTTACCCTTCTTTCCCATAATATTATGAACAATGATATGTACACTTCTCTATTCTTTGCTCCTGCAGTTTACAAATGAGGCAAGAGTAATGATAAGAAAAAGGTGACGAGAAAGCTTTAAATGCCAAAAACATATAAAATATATCACTCTAAGTGAAGTGGCTCCTCGATCAGATCAAAGCCATATTTCATTAATGATTGCCAACTAACTCATTAATTAACATTAACGTGCATGACTAGACATCGGTTTATGGAAAAATCTTTTTGAATAATGAGCCCTGTAGATCTGCGATAAGGCGATTTTGTAATTTGCTTCGCAATATCACAGATCACAAATTCTTTGCGTATGGCAATCATCTGTTACAATGTGTTTTCTGCGAAATAAGATTTGCAAGATGCGCCATCACATATCGGCGGTTTGAGGCATGCAATGCGATGAGGGTCTTTTGATGCATTATTTCGCATCGCGATTCGCAATCTTAGGATTCCACTTGTAGGAAGGCATCCATTACCTTTTTGCGATGCGATGCTTTTTTTTATTAAGGGAACGGTTTTGTTCGAACTTATCATAAAAATCAAGCCTTTTTGCGATTTTTGGGTATTCTCCTAGGTTTTATGATAGTAAGACTTATTCAAAAAGGAAATAAAAGTCCTAATTTATGTTTTGAATTTTATGGATAAGGGTCCCCACTTATTTAGTATTAGAAATAAAACTAAATAAGAAGGGGGGTTGTTGCTGGCCACAACAATTGGCAATTCACTTGGAAGAACCAGTGATCTCTGCTTTTCTTTTGAATTTTCTGAACTTCCAAAACAGAAATTTTCCAGAAAATCAAACTTTATTATAGAAAGATAAAGTACACCATGCTTTCAGCTGTCAATGATAGTTCGTTTCTTCTATTTTAACTTTGGTTATTTACTTCCTAGAGCTAGTCATTGTATCTACATTCGTCATTACTTAGTTTATAAAGATAAAAACAAAGGCTTCTTTATAAATCAGTTTTAAATATGCCCATTTGTCATAGGTAGAGCCTCTACTACCAGCAGGCGTTTATAGCCTCGACATGGTTACCTATTACTCAGCAATGATCATGTATCCTACTTAGAGAAATATACGATTTTCAAAGGAAAATCCATATTCACACTCATTGCTTTTATTTTCTTTTAATCCTTAAAGAACAATGCCTTGGTTTGGTAGCCAAATTATGACAGTGCCACTCACTTGATTTATAACTTTGCTAAACAAGCTGGCTCATTATGAGACCCCTTATCTTTTGATTGCAAAAATATTGAGTCATTGCCCTATTGTGGTATGCAATTTTGGCAAAGTCAGCAAGCTATAATATCTATGATCATGATAAGTTGGCTCATGATGAGACCTCTTATTCTTTAAGTTAAAGTGTATATCTGGATTATTCCTTGAAGCTTGTAATTCCCCAGGTGGGGAGGAAGTCATTGTTTCCTTAAGAATAGCTCTGGATGACAATGGTAGAGTTTTTTCGAAAGAGCTTCTCCATAGAGGATCTTCATCTTTTTTATTGATACCTTTCATTTGACTAATATAAAACAAATTCTGACTAAAGGTCGCTTTTTATCAAAATTTACAAAGTTGAAACTAGTATCATTTTGAAGCTTATAGTCCTTTGACTGTATCCTTCAATAATAATGATCAATTTTCTAAATTAGTTCTATTTATACAAGAAAAAAGACAAAATCTAAGAGAAATACTTGTTTTTTTCGTGAATTCCAAATGTAGCCATTTACAACTGGTTTTATTATTAAAATAAAGGAAAAACTAATCTACAAAAATATAAGAATGATATCCTATGGAAAGTATTTTTTGAGGATTTGTCCATTAACAGGTAAATATTCTCTCCTTCATGTTAAATCCTGTAACATAAATGTAGATGGACCTACGATTTCTGTGATTTGGAAAGGGCCAAGCCACATTCACTGAAACTTCCTATGTTTGCCCTTTTCCTCATGAGCCTTATCCCATTTTAAAACTAGATCCCCTATCTGAAAGTCTTTTCTGGATATCATGTTTGAGTCAAAAGAAGCTTTTACTAATGCTTGGTGATGAGCATGAGTTATTTTAGCCTATTTGCTTTGCTCTTCTAGCTTCAGGATTTGCAGTTGCCTTAGTTGTAAGGAAGAAGTTGGTGTTTCGTCAATATATTGAACTAAGGCCAAAGAGGGTATCGCTAGATGAGTTGGAAGGACCAATTCTTTCCCATAAACCAAATTAAAGGGAGAAGTGCCAATGGAGGCTTTCTGCATTATTCGGTTTGCGCATAGAGCGTATGTTAAAGATTTGTGCCAATTCTTATGAGTTTGATCAATGGTTCGCTTAATGATTCTGATTAAGTTTTTATTTGTTGATTTAGCTAATCCATTCCCTTGTGGGTAATAATTGGAATAGTATTTAAGCTTAAAACCTCTTTTGAGTGAAAATTCAATCATAGCATTGCCAGAAAAATACGATGCATTATCAAACATTAATGTTGAGGGTAAACCAAACCTAGTAATTATGAATTAATCTATGAAATCAATGATGTGTTCGGCATTATCTGTCTTGAGAGGAACTTCTTCTACCCATTTATTAAAATAATTTGTAGCTGTAAGGATATATCTATGTTGTTTAGAAGAGTGAGGAATGATCTCACCTATTATATCCAATACCCATTGATCAAAAGGTTGATCAATATTGACTGGTTGCAAAGGCAATGATGGTTTCTTTTGTCTTCCAGCAGCAGTTTGACAAACTTGACATTTCCTTACATAGCTATGTGTGTCTTTGAATAGTGTAGGCCAATAGTATCCTGCGCGCAAGATTTTATGTGCTGTAGTATCTCCAGCATAATGTCCACCTGCTGGTCCATCATGGAGTTCCTGCAACACTTTTTCAGCTTTAGCTTTCTCAAGACATCGAAGGAGAACAAAATCATAATTCATCCTAAAAAGTACATCGTTTACGAGCTAATATTGCTTAGCCTTCAACCTCAGGGCTCTTTTCTTTGTATAATCTAAGTTTGAAGGAGCATATCCATTCTTTAAATAAAATATGATATCAGCATACAATGATTCAATATCGTTTAGGCTTACCTCATACATTTGTACTTTTGAAGATGATATTTCGAAAATAAGCGATGCTCTAGCCAACATTTTACAAAAGCCTTGACCTTTTATAATATTTGCTAGTTTAATTTCACCATTGTATTCTTGTAAGGAAGTAACCCAATTGGCTCTGTGATGTAGGAAAGTGTTCCCTCTGTGGACAGAGGCAACCCGTCTAGCCCTAGAGTGGGTCTAGTAAAAAACAATGACAAATCAACAATAGATTTCCTTAAATAGTTCAAGTTGGAGGCCTACCTCAACCGGTGGTCGATGGAGTTCCGTTGCACTGCTCCAGCTTCCGCTTCCTTCTTCTAATGAGTAGTCAACCTGAAACAATGTAAAGGAAATACAACAAAGCACGTAACCGAAACAACAATGATCTTTTTACCCACAAAGTCAAGAAGTCATGAGCTATCTAGTACATTACATACAAGACATAGGAAAACATCATTGATTGCATTAATTATGAAATAGAGTAAGCTTACAACCAAGGTCTTGACGTGACAACCCTTCTCAGAGGGGTCCAGCCAGCATGTTCCTCAAGCATTCACTCTTTAAGATGGATCTCCCAATACACAAGTCCCTCTCACTCACAAGTTTTACACAAGATCAAAGGCACTTCACAACCTTCCTCAAGCTATCAACAAACCCACACTTGTCACACTCACACCAGCTATCTAGAAAACTCATAGTACTATCAGCAACACTCCAAAGACTAAGAATTCCAAACTAGTAGCACATAGAAATGTTGAGAGTTTAAATAGGAGAAGGAGTCTCCATGAAAGGTGGGAGGATGAGCTTATCTCAAAGGAAGGTAGCACAAATGATGGAACAACCACGCCAGAGAAAGGAGGGCGACATAAAATAGGCCAACAACCAGGTCTAGATCATCTCGAAGACTGACTGTTGGAACAAATTCGCCAAATATGGATCATCACGGGAACATAACTGGTCTGCCACGCTGACATCGCAATTGCATAACTGAGCTAGTCAAGTCATTGTGGAATATTACAAGCGACAGTAGCGCTGACACATGAAATTCAACCATCACGAGAATCATGTGTACTTCCACAATGGCAGCGCTTCTGGACAGTTTTGGAGCGCCCTTCAGTGCATTTATTTGGCCAACAGACGCGATGAGGCAGAAACCTTTGGAAAAGTGGGTCATTTGGCAGCATCAGAGAGCATGAGCATGAATGATTTTGGACTCATGACACAGTAGGAAGACTGGGATGAAGACAGTGACAAATTACTATGTAACAGATGCCCCCTAAAGAGAGAGGGAGGGCTGAAATGATTTACGAAACCAACTAAACTGGAACACCATATGGAAGAACCTGCATGCAAGTACAACTGATATCTCTGATCATGAATTACATGTAGTCTAGGCATGGGTGTAGCCATCCAAAAGACATACAAAATAGGTCTGTGTTATGGACACATCCATCCAGCTAATGAGACCACGATGATGATAAAGGTATGGTCGCAGCCATCCATCAATGAGTCATGTAATCATAAAGCAATCCATGTAGCTCGAACATGGGTAATTTGAGTTAAGGGTCTTGAACCCATCTGATCATCATACAAATCCTAACATGCGAATAGACGTCCTGAGGTCGAGCATGATAAAACATCGCTTGATTACCGATCAATGAGGAAAACCGTTAACAAGCGTGAGAGAAACCACCAATAATGCCAATGGCTCTCAAGGTACTATCTAGCACAATCCGCGAAGTGTGAAAAAGGAACTGAAGTCGAAAACTCGTGGAATCAACCAATTGACGACCAATGATGAAAGTCAACCATCAGGTGTGAAGAACTTGCCATTGAGGCATGCAAGCTCTAAGGTACCAAAGGGGATCTCTAGATCAATCTCCTGGATAATGAGCTGAAGTCGACAGGAGACGACCCGTCGCATGAGGGCCATAATGTTTCCCCCATCAACGACACGAGATAAGGAACAAGAGGCACATGGTGAAACAAAGTATTAGAGGAGAAGATGAGGGTGTAAACTGCAGAAGGATTATACTCTTGAACATGTCGGTGACACGACTTCGGGAGGGGTGGCAGCATTCAAGCATCAAAGGATCAGAGGCTCGATGGAAACGGAATGAATCAGATGGAATGAGGCTAGAATGATGACCCAAACCCATGGAAGGCCAAATGACGATGTACGGATGTCCCAACCCGACAAGAAGCAAAGTGTCGATGTTCAAGAGTGACTAGCTGCCATAGACAATCAATGATAAACCTGTTGTTGAGTCCAACCTAGTAATAGTTTAATGAGCCCTAGGAAGGAGAAGCTTGAGTCTCGTCATGGTGACGAGTCCAATGTCGTTAGGGTTTAACGAGTCTGACATAGGTAAAACTCGAAGTCTTTTTCATGTTTAGAGAGTTTGAAAATGACACGAAAAAGAAAAATCCAGGGGGGGTCCTTTTTCGTAAATTTGTGTCTCTCGAGCTTGAAAAAGTATAAAACGATACTCGAAAAAACCACCTGACCATTACGATTGAGGAGTACTTTGCATAACTAGTGACTTTGACCCAAAAAAGTAGAAAATCGGTCAGAATCACGTCATTTCGTAACCGATAACAAGCTTGAAATGACAAAGCCCGGTAATCTTTTCGCGTTTATACGGTCAGAAAAGAGCTTAAAGCAAACCACCTCTTATTCCATTTAATGAGTTAAAAGAGAAAACTCGGCAATCTTTTCGTCTTTAAACGGTTGGAAAAGCGCTGAAAGTAGACCTCCATTTTTATTTACTTTAGTGAGTCAAAAAGGGAAAAATACTCGGCAATCTTTTCATCTTTTACGAGTCAGAAAAGATCTTAAAGGAGACTCGTCCTAGAGGAACGAGTGGTATAAAGGGTAGTAACTGGTTCTGGCAATGGTGGAACTACTCAAAACATGTAATGGTCAAGAGGCTGGCTAATAAAACCACTCATCGCTACAATTCCTCGAGAAAGGATAAACAATCAAGTGAAAGCATATGATCAGGCAAAGAGATGGTAGCGATGGAATAAAACAACCAAGGCTCATATAGCAAAATTTAGCGGATAAAAACGGCAATCATGAGGTGTAAATCAGATATGGGTTCATTTTTACACAAGCTTGAACCATGGAAAACTCTGCTTGGATTCGGTTTCATGTTTACACAAGCTTGAAACGAAAAACTATGCTTGTTATAAGTTCGCATGCCCCCAGCATAATGACGCAAATCGCAACACATGCCCCCCAAGCTTCATTGCATTCATTGAGGTGGATGGAATGAAGGTTCACTTGCGAGATCTTGGAAAGAGTCGACTTGGATTTTATGAGATCTTAATCAAAGAATCGATTTGGAGAGGGAGATTGTTTCATTTTTTAATGAGGTTGACACGGTAAAAGAACCATCCTCATAACCCTTGTTTCATTTTTTAACGAGCTTGACACAAGATCAGGAACTATGCTCGTACACCTGTTCATGGGACATCTGAGAACATGGCTCCCAAGAGGTCTTCACAGGAGGGAAGAAACGCACTGTGGAAGGAATACATGTCATGATGCACCAATGACAGATTAGGTTCCAATGCCCCCAATACATGATGTACGAGACCATTTGCATGATCATCAGCAGAGGCGGAGATGGAACGGGTAGCCACATAATTAACCTGTGGCAAAGAAGGTATTGCTTGAGAGCAAGAACCGAGAGGGGATGACAATTGTGCAGGAGACACTGGGGGACTAAAGAACAATAATTGATCAATAGTCACCATTCTTCTGTCGTGTGGAAAACAAACCACACGGAAAAGGGAAGAAAAAAGGGCCCCCATGGCATAAATATAGTCACAGCCAAGGAGAAGACTAAAATTTGCACCTTGGACAACCATGACGTCTATATAGATGGTTTTGCCCCCCAAAGTAACTGGAAAATTTGGGAGGATCCCTACAGGTTGACAAGGTTCTCCGTCGAATGCCAACAGATTCTGTGGGGAGCCCAAAGCTTGCCAAGTAGTGGAAGGCATAAGACTGACAGACGCTCCCTCATCCATGACAGTGCCAGGTACTGCCTTATCGTAGGCGTGTACTGTAGTCTCGAAAGGCAAATAGGATGGAAGTCGGAAAGTAGTCAAGTGACTCCAGTCAAAATTAACAGCCAAACTACTTTGTGGGGGAATCGTATGATTACCCCCATGCTCTATAAGAACCGAAGAAGGACTCCGTAGATCAGTTGGGATAGGAGAGTCGTTTTTGAACTCTGGAGAATCCGATGAGACGAGAAGAACATGAGCATGATTCTCTTCCGAAATAGAGTGATCAATAGGTGGTGAACCTAAGTCGACACTCTTTCCGACAAATGGTTGGTCTAGAACAGGCTTAGCACAGCCAAGCTCGGAAGAAGGAGGACGGACAAGAGAAGAATCTAAGTCAATCTCTTTGTCCATGAAGGGAGGGTCTGAAGAAAGCTACTGATAACCAATGGGAAGTTGGGGTGAAGAAGCTGTAAGACTTTCCAAAATGGTGCAAGCTTTATCCATGAGTGGACAGAGGTGAATGGGATGGTTGCCTTCACATAGTCTACAGGCGAATCGAATCTTCCCATCCTTCTTATTATTTCCAGTTGATAGGATAGCATCGCCTTGAGCTTCAGAGGACGATGAGGGATGAACTGGAGCATGAGAACATACTTCTAGGATCCTTGGAATGCTGGGACAATCACGAAGAAGATGGTCACCCTTGCATAATTTACAAGGAAACTTAACCTTCCACAGAGTAGCAGAAGGTGGTTCGACCTAGGATGGACTTGGAGCAGTAACTGCACAGGTGGCCTTGGATTTATTAGACTTCTTCTTCTTCTTCTTGTTCTTCTTAGGCTCCTAGTTACTAGATGTGAAACTTTCACTAGGAGAAGGAGGAGAGGAGGAGGAAGAAATAGGGGAAGAAGGCATAGGCTCAACCTTGGAATCAACATGTCTTGGTTCAGATGAAGGAGACGGTGGGGCAGGAGTTATGACACTCGGGACCATCGAGGTTGAAAACAACCATACAGGCAAGCCGATGGTTATCCCAAGCAATGACAATGTTTCCATATACGGAGCACCGGCATTTCCAAATGAAGGAAACAGACCAGGATTTCCGTCTGGGGGAAAACTTTGGCCGATAGACTCGGGGAATGTTGCCATCGAGAAAGAACCCTACTCAAGCTAACACAAACAAGATCTAACCAGGTAAATGTCAATCGTGGCCGAAAAAATTTTAAGACACAAGAACAAAACTTGACCTTTTCATCTTTAAAGAGTCGAGAAAAGGACAAAAGATGAATCTAGTTGCCTTCGAATATTTAATGAGCCTGAAGTGACAAGTGCTCAGATGGACCTTTTCTTTTAGGGAGTCTGAAAAGGAACGAAAGTGACTACTTTGGAGAACTATGCAAAAGGGTTTACCAGACAAATCCGTAAAACTGCATATACACCTTGGCAGTCATATGAAAACCAAGGACTTTCCCTACGGCAGTCAATCTTCCTGAATGTTGTGTTCAGTGTGTTATGGCTTGTAAGGCGGCAGACATGGCTTCCTATGGATAAAGGATGATAACCTAGTGGGGTCTCCCCATATACTCGACGGTACGTGGGAGCACAATTCCGTGCTAGACCACTATTGAGTCACAAAAGGAGGAATCACCCAACCTTGAGTGGAAACAACAGTGACTAGGTTTAACGATGCCGGAGCACGTCTCTAGCCTAGACCTCTAAATGTGTGTGTTATGTTCCAATGCGTTGTTAGATTTATTCAGTTCATTTTAAAGTTGATCTTGGATTATGTTTCAGTTTTCAGGCCTTACCGTATGTATATAACAGAACCTAGGATGCAGCTAGAATGAATGAAATATCCTTTTTCTTCGATGAACACCTACCTATGGGAGGGTAGAGAGATCATTCCCAAACCAAGAAAACCAAGGCAACAAAACAGTCACTCAATGCAAATAGACATCAATTCCTAAAGTGCACGGATACTACTAATGAGAGATTTAATCATTCGCTTTTCAATATGCAACTTGAAATGCAAATTCACTTTCACTTTCACATGCTAAATGAAATGCAATATTTTTTATTTTGATGCCTTTAATTTAAAAGAAACCAATAAGCAACAAACGAATGTGGAAAAACAGTTGATCCAAACAATTGTAATCTATGTCCAGGCAGTGAAGAGAAATCGAATCAATGCCGAGATTGGTCCAATAATAATCACTAAGCAATCAACCAAAAGTAAGCAAAGGGGAAGGCTCAATCAAACCAACAGCAAGCAGCAAATGAATCCTTGCAAATAGGCAACCAAGCAAAATTGATCCAAAAGAGTTGAAACAATGAAACTAGGTCACAAAGCAAGAAAAACAAGATTCATTTAACGAAGCTCACAAGAGAGTGCCTCAACCTCTAAACAGTGAAAAACAAGTCATCAACCAAGTGAGAACAGCAAGACACTAGCAAGACTGACGGATTCAGGAGGCAGAATTGAAAAATTCAATTCTTTAGCAAGCAGCGCGGGAAATATACTAGCAATAAAGCGCTAATAAAGAATAATACGCAGCAGCAAAGTGATGTCAACGAGGAAGTACACGCCTTTTCCGCGATGGTCTGATTTACAAAACCGTCGTGACTGTTAAGCGTAATTACGCGATGAGTAGGATATTATAAAAAGGGTGACGCAATGACAGCGTGACTGTTAAATTAAAATCTGCGATGGTGTTCAAAACAGTAATAGGCAAACCAAAAACTCCCAAATCAAAGACAATCAATCTTTAATCAAATAAGGGCATTTCCCAGATCAGGCCAAGAAACTTAGAAGACAGATAACTAGTTCCCAAACTCCAAAAGAGAGTAAAACAAAAAGCAAGGCAAGAGTAAACAAGAAAAGAACAAAGGCCAAGGCTCCCCAGTGGAGTCGCCAATTTGTGATGCAGGGAAGTGTTCCCTTTTCGGACAGAGGCAACCCCTCTAGCCCTAGAGTGGGTCTAGTAAAAAACAATGACAAATCAACAATAGATTTCCTTAAATAGTTCAAGTTGGAGGCCTACCTCAACCAGTGGTCGATGGAGTTCCGTTGCGCTGCTCCAGCTTCCACTTCCTTCTTCTAATGAGTAATCAACCTGAAACAATGTAAAGGAAATACAACAAAGCACGTAACCAGGACAACAATGATCTATTTAACCACAAAGTCAAGAAGTCATGAGCTATCTACTACATTACATACAAGACATAGGAAAACATCATTGATTGCATTAATTATGAAATAGAGTAAGCTTACAACCAAGGTCTTGACGTGACAACCCTTCTCAGAGGGGTCCAGCCAACATGTTCCTCAAGCATTCACTCTTTAAGATGGATCTCCCAATACACAAGTCTCTCTCACTCACAAGTTTTACACAAGATCAAAGGCACTTCACAACATTCCTAAAGCTATCAACAAACCCACATTTGTCACACTCACACCAGCTATCTAGCAAACTCACAGTACTATCAGTAGCACTCCAAAGACTAAGAATTCCAAACTAGCAGCACATAGCAATGCTGAGAGTTTAAATAGGAGAAGGAGTCTCCATAAAAGGTGGGAGGATGAGCTTTTCTCCAAGGAAGGTAGCACAAATGACAGAACAACCACGCCAGAGAAAGGAGGGCGACATAAACTAGGCCAATAGCCAGGTTTGGAGTCATCTGGAAGGTCGATTGTTGGAAAAAGTTCACCCAATCTGGATCGTCGTGGGAACATAACTGGTCTGTCACGTTGACATCGCAATTACATAACGGAGATAGTCAGGTCATCGTGGAATATTACAAGTGACAGTAGCGCTAGCACATGAAATTCGACGATCGCGGGAATCACGTGTACTTCCGTGATGGTAGCGCTTCTGGACAGTTTTGGAGCTCCCTTCAGTGCGTTTATTTGGCCAATAGACACAATGAGGCAGAAAAAATTGGAAAGTTGGGTCATTTGGCAGCATCAGAGAGCATGAGCATGAATGATTTTGGACTCATGACACAGTAGGGAGACTGGGATGAAGATAGTGACAAATTACTATGTAACAGGCTCTTTTCTCACCCACGTCTTTCTGTACTCAAATATTTCTTACTGCTGGAAATGGCACAATGATTTTTGTATGGGTTTTAAGCAAGAAGGGTCTGAAATGTTTGATTGCTTTGAAAACAACATAAGCTTGCTTCTCGATGTCTGAATAATTTAATTCAGCCCCTTGTAGATTTGAACTGAAAAAGGCAATTGGGGCTTCCGTCTTATCTTGATTTGCTTGAGTGAGTATCGCAACATATGATCTATCAAAGGCAAATGTATATAAAATGAAAGAGTCAGAAAAATTTGGAATGGCTAAAGATGGGGCGTTAATAATCTCTTGTTTAATCAGATTGAATGCTTCATATTTGTCTTGGCCCCATTTGAAGATTGAATTCTTTTTAATCATTGCTTGTAAGGGAGATACGATTCTTGAAAAGTCAGGAACAAATCTCTTTACAAAATTAATTTGGCCAAGCAAGGATTGCATAGCTTTCTTGTTGTGAGGCAAGGGTATTTCAGAAATCTCCTTGATTCTATCGGGATCAATATGGATTCTAGATTTTTACACTATAAATCCAAGAACTTTTCCTTCACTTAATGCAAAAAAGGACTTTTTTGGGTTAAGTGAAATTCCGTACCTTTGGCAATGTTGGAAGATTTGTTTCAAATCTCTGAGATGATTACCTTGTTTCTTGGAATATACAGTTATATCATCCAAGTAGATCACTATTGATTTGTTTACTAATCCCTTAAATGCGATGTCCATGGCCCTTTGAAATGTGGCGCCAACGTTGATTAGACCAAAAGGCATCTTTTGATATACATAGGTGCCCCATTTGGTTCTGAATGTAGTCTTTAATTGATCATCAAGGTGGACCAAAACTTGGTTGTAGCCGGAGAAACCATCCAAAAAGGACATTAATTCTAATCCTACAACTGCTTGTAATATTTGCTCCATGGGAGGCAAAGGAAAATTATCCTTTTGGTAGGCTTTGTTAAAATTTCGAAAGTCAATGAAAATTCTAATATCTCTGTTTTTCTTTCTAATGGGAACCGTATTGGAAACCCTTTTAGAATGTCGAACAGGAAAAATGATTTTGGCTTTCAATAACATATTGAACTCAGATTTAATCTGGTTTTCTAGGTTAGGATGAATCTTTCTCAGCTTTTTCTGGACAGGTTTTTCATCGTCTATCATTGGGATCGTATGTTGAATGATAGAGGTGTCGTAAGTCTTAAGTTCATCATAGTTCTAGGCAAAGACACTTTTGTATTGTTTCAAGAGATGAACATATGTTAATCTTTCTTCAGGGGCCAGGCCAAGACCTAGATTGATATTTTGTGGGTTGGTATTAGTTCCTAGATTTATTAATTCATAGTTTAGAGTTGAACTTTGAAGTTTTGAATTGGTAGATCTTTTGAATCGGTCTTTCAAATCGTATAAGTCTTCTAATTTGACTATTGATTTTGGAATAGCATTATTAGCTGTATCATGTTTCAATTGTTTGTCATGTTGGTCTTCATCTATGATTTGATTATTGTAAGATCCTTTTGATGTGAGGAAGCTTACAATATCAGGATCAGCGTTAAAAATTCTCCAATTGGTAATGTTATCAGGAATCGAGGGTCTAAAAATTAATTCAATTGAGAATCTATCTGGGCTAAAGTCTTCTGAGGGAATGAGCTTGGAATCTATGTTTCCCAAGAGATCAGCACTAGCATTTTGGAGTCTAGGAATTGATGAAATATTGAGTGCTATAAAATGTTCAGTTAGATCTTGTACTAAAGATTGATAATGCTTTAAATGACCTAATAGACAATGTATAGTATTTCGTACCTGTCTAATTACAATCTCAGAATCTCCAAAAAATTATAGATACTTCATATCAAGTCCGATTGCTTTGTATAATCCTTGGATTAAAGCCTCATATTCTGCAGTATTATTGGTAAAATCGAACTCGAGTCTCCAAGTTAACATAATTTTTTTCCCTCTGGACTAACTAATACGCATCCTACTCCTGCTCCATCGTTAGACTTAGAACCGTCAAAAAATAACTTCCAAAATAATGATTTATTTACAGGACTATGTATGAAATTAACACATTTAGAACTATCTGTTTGAGAAAAGTTTTCTACTTGAGATAAAATAGAATGCTCTAAATAAGGTGAGGTATGAGAATTGAAATTTCCTAAGAAAGAATCAACAGAATAGTTTCCAATTATATTGTTGTTGTATGCTATAGGTTCATTTTCTCCTTCCAATTATGTTACTATGTATTTTTTATGCCTTTCTTGCTCAACCTTTATTTGATTTGGTTTACCATTGTAATGGAGCCACATATGCGACCAATCGGTTGCAAAATATCCATGAAGCTTTTGAGACCAATCCCTGCTAAGAATTAAGCCATAGAATTCTGGAATGTCTACAACTAAAATATCAATAACTTGACATACCTTTGGATTAGATGAAAGTCTTATGGTAACCTAATTTAGTTCTCTGATTACTTCAACCTACGACCGGTCTAGCTAAACTGTGCGCACTGCAGATTTTTGAGGTTGAACGTTCAAATTTGCACATATTGATTTAGGTAAGATATTGGATGAAGCTCCTGAATCAACTAAACAATTATGCAAATTTTTATTGAAAACTTCATAAGTAAGAAGAAATGGTGGAGTATGAGATCTTGACCTTCCTCCAATTAGAGCGATGTCGTAGGATCAACTTTACTAGTCATAGTATTTGTAGGTCTTCCAATCTCGTGGGAAGCTTGCGAGATTACAACGGCAGGCAGAGGTGCAACTGGTATTGCGTGTAAATCTTTCAAAAGGAGATTTTGTTGATGTTTTAACTTGCTCAATTTATAAAAGGTAATGTTAGCCCTAGTCTTCTTCATGTCTTCTATGATATTATACTCCATCTCATCAGAAACAATCAATGTTTTAGATGGAGTTGATGAATCTGTTTGGACTGGGCTTGTTTGTGTCGCTTTGGGTGACGTTTTCTTAGCTACAACTTTATCCTTAGTCATTGAGCTTGTGCTCTTCGACTTAGGAGTAGGTTGAGGAGGATCGAGTTGATTTCTACTTCTAGTACTGACTGGTGATGCCTCTTGATCCTCTTCATCTGGGAGGATAAAATCCCAAATTCCCTGTACTTCTACAACTTCTTCTTCATATGTAGGCTCTTTGTTGGAAATTTCCTCTTCTTATTCTTCTGATTCAGCATTAGTAATAGCATTTGGAGGCTCTGAATCAGTTGAAGGATTTATTCTATAAGGCTTATAAGGATTTCTAGAAGAAGTCTCTGCTACCTGTTTCTTTATGTCAACCATTTCATTAGACATGGTTTTCAAAACTTTCTGCGATCCCTCTAAATAAAATGGGTCTTTGGATTTTTTTTTCTTTGGATCTTCTTTAAAAATAACCTTCTTAGATTTGTGTTCATCAACGGCGTTTTTCTTTTCTAAGGCTATGATACACTTCTCTATCACTATTTCTTCCTTCATATTGTCAGCTAAAGTCGTTTTGTTAGCTCTATCAATGAAGATTTCTATGTTTGATGGTAGAGCAGATATGTACCATTCACTTCGAACTTCTTCACTAGGCTTGGAGGCGGTAGGAATTTTGTTCAAAATTTTATTGAAACGCGAGTTAAAATATTTGATAGGTTCCCTTGATTCAGCCCTAAGGTTAGACAGGTCAATGATTAGTATCGCAGTGGACTTGACATCACCGAATTTAGTCAAAAATTGTTCTTGGAAAATATCCCAACTAGTGATAGATCTGGATGGTAATGAGAAATACCATGATCTGGTTGCTCCTTGCAAAGTGTAAGGAAAGAGATGAACAATAGCGTCTTCATTAGTAACCCCATTGACATTTATGGATAACATAAATTTGTTTATGTGTTCTTCTGCTAACATATCCGCTTTACGATTAAACTTAGGAAACCATTTTTCGGGATGGGGTGGTAATTGACTCAAGGGCACAGGAATTAAGACTGCCCCTAGGTTATTCCATGGAGTTTGGGCCATCGTTGAACTACTAATAGAGGAAAGCACAGAAGATGAGGATATTACAGTTCCAGATGATTGAGAAGGAGATGTCGAAGTTCCAGTGGTCTGGTGGACGATAATTTGAAGTGGAGAAGTGGATGGTTTACTTCGCAGTGGAGAGGTTGAGATGGATGATAATGACGAAAGAGTCTCACTATCAGACCCTTTAGGTGATTTCCTTGCTCTCTTCCTTATGGGTAGAGGTAATTTAGTTGGTTCGATACCAAACTTTTCACTCTGCAATCTGGTAAGGGGATGAGAAGGGTTATATTGCAAAGTCACACTAGCTTGAGATTTTTTAGATTTTTGAGGAGATATTGAAAATCTCTAAAGTTTATGGATCAAAGATTCAACTTCAGGAGGTTCAATAGTATATTTCTTTGAAATATTCGGGTTTGTGGTAGTGGCTGTTGTTCTATCGACTTCTCGCTCAAGATTTAAAGATTCTAAATGCGATGGAGAAGTCGGGGGAGATGGTGAGGGTGATTTATTCTGAGAATGGTATTTAGATTTAGATTTCCTTGCCATTCATAGTTTGGGGCCCTCCTTCTGGCACCAAATATGTTTAAGCCCTAAAAATCGGGTCTACAACAAGGGGGATACCCACCTAGTCTAGACATTGGTTAACAACTCCTTTTCCGTTTGGTGTAGTGGATCTGACTGGGGATATGGGACCAGTTTCCCAATTTATGTGTGTGTGTGTTGAGAATTGATATTTGCTTTCTAATAAATTCTAAGTAAAATGCTTTTATTCTAAATCTAATTTAACGATATGAAATTGTATTCTAATAAACATAAATATCTAATTCGAAAACTACCTCAGGATTTGATCTTTCAATTATGAAATCTAAAATAGTTTCTACAGCAATTGGTAATAAAGATCATTCAATCGCTATAAGAAAAGAATTCAATAAAGATGAATTGTTTCGTATAAAAAGTTAGCTGAACAGTTGTGAAAAACATATCGCATAATAAGTTACTCATATATTAAGCATAAATAAATAGCTATCACCGTACAAAAGTGCCAAATGATAACTCAAGTATTTAAGCCTTCATACATAAATAACTAAACATGAATATCACCATAACACATAAGCAAAATTTGTTAAGAGATAAAAGTACCATTTATAACGAGTTCTACTCATGAGTTCCAGCAATAATGATTTATCTCTTCTTAATCTAACATCCACTAAGAGTACAAAAGTGCAACATCCGTAGTAGATATTAAACACAGATATCAATAAATCTTGTTCCATTCATTCATCAAAACCTCCTCAGAGGGTGCAAAAGTGCATGTTCTGAGGACAAGTTTTTGATAAATTTCAGGACCCTTCTCTAAATGCATAAGAAGGGTTTAAATACTACTAACTAAATCTAAAAATAATTTATTACAAAAATGTAGGATACGGTTTAAATGACTATCCTCATTTTAGGCAAAAATAAAGAAAAACTAAAACTAAAACTGAATCTAAAACTAAAACTAACAACTAACTATTTATGTATCTGTTCCTTGTAGTCGCAAGTGTTCAACATTTGCTTGAGGAGAGTTGGCTGGCTGACTTCCGACTATAGTTGTCCTGTGAAAATGGAATCGGCAAGAGCTGGTGCCATCTTCTCGGCAGAATTAATGATACATTTGAGAGTCATGCACTGGCTGTGTGGTTTTACCAAGTACGTCCAGTAAGAATCCCAATTCAACTTGGTTAACCTTTTGATGGACTCTGCTTTTTCTTGAGCCTTCTGTCTCCAGCTTGTCTATAGATGTTGTACATTTGGTAGGTATCCTAGAGTGGTCTCTGATATTAGATTTGTCCTCTGCAAATTTTCATTGATTCAGTCAATGATATTATTTGTTGTTGTGGCTGCTTCTTCTGCTAATTGTTCTGCTTTCTTGATCTGTGCATCCCACTTGTTAAATAGCATTTCTTTGTGGGTTTCATTGTTTATGGGTGCGCTTTCCTTTTTCCTTCTTCTGATTCCTGCCAGGCCAAATATTAAGTAACTCTTTTATCAATTAAATCATAATCATGTCACAAGTCCACGATTTGATTAGTAATTCTATCTCTTATTTCGCAATAAGATCTCCATTGTGATATTCTTTGGCACAATGTTTCTTGCTGCTGCAATAGTTGATCATTTAAGGAAATGGATTCTGTGATGAATTTTGTAATCTTAGTATCATCCTTGTGCATCTCTTGCATAATCTGTAATTGTTTTTCTCTTTCGGCCAAATTGTTCTGGTATCCTAGCTGCATCTGTTGAAAGTCCTGTTGTAGTTTTTCAAGTTGTTTCTACGATTCATTGTTGCCACTAGCTTGTTACAACTGTTGCTGAAAAACCTGTATTTGATCTTCCTTTTATTTTAGTATTTGTTGTACCTCAGATGCTTTATCAATGGTCACAGAAGCATATGCTCTTGCGATTTGAGATAATTTAGTGAGATTTTCAGTAGGATTAGTGGTGGGATCTTGCCAAAGGATGTCTAGTTGCTCTGCAGCATGAGAGAGAATTCTTTTCAATTTCCTCTTCTTTATTTGTCTTCTCACTACCACCTTATGCTGTGGACTAGAAAATACATCAAGAGGAGGAATTTCTTCTATTTTGAGCATATGTTCAGAAGATGGGATAATGGGAATATGCTCCATTTCTGGGACATTGTTGATTGTCTCTGTGACTCTATCATTCACTATCTATACATTACTTTTAGGTGTCTTTGTGCTCTATCCTTTAGTATTGATTAGGTCATTGAATGTCTCCCATTATTTATCGAGCTCAGTTCTAATTGGTGGTGGCTAGAAGATGAGAGGGGGGAGACTTACTTGTGGAGAGGTCAAAACCTGTTGTTCTAGGTGCTCCTTAGACTGGGCCGTATCTCTTACTGACCCTTCGCTTTTATCATGGTCACTTTCGAACTTCTTGGAGTGTTCTGACGTTTCTTTCCCAAACTTAGATTTGGACCTATCTATGCTTGAACTTCCACTTAGACTGATACTAGGAGTTGGTTCCATTACGGGTTCCAAATGTAATTTATCCAAAGGGATATTAGCTAACCTTCTTTCTCTATACATTTTGAACTCTTTAAATTCTGCTGGAGGAAATCGCATTTGGGCCGAATGTAGAATTTCTTTAAGTGTACTTTTCTATTGAAACATATTATCAAAAAGATCATATTCTTTAGAAAGCACTTTTATTTTGACTGCAGTAGTGAAATTCTTAACGATATCAGAAGGATCGAATGGTCTTCCTGTAAATTTGAACAATCGTAAACATAACATGTTGTTTACTTCTTTGAATGCATGGCCTAAATCAAATAGCAAAAAGGCCCTACAGGCCACAGGAAATTACGGCCAAATGGCCTTTTTCTTGTCCTTCAAATCTTTACTCATACCTCCTTCTCTGCAAGTTTGATAAGAAATCTCTCATGCCAGTAGTTTATCAGGAACATATAGAGGTAGGACATGAGGGGAAGCCAGACTTCTGTATACCCTGACATATGTGAAAAGTTCTTCTCCGGACCATCTTGCAACAAGGAGCATATCGACATCCGCTTCGGGAGGAAATCTTGGAGGGTCTTTATCATACAACATTTTGTATAGAGGTAGCATGATTCCATGACAAATCTTGTAGAAATACGGAATGAACTTGGAATCCCATAATTCTTTGTGACCAATATGAATGGATAAGGGGTCTTGAGTAGTCCATTTCTAGTAACAAATTGCATCCATCTCATAAGCAGATAAGTAGAAAGGGGGATAAATCCTTTGAGAGATAGTTCTTTTGGACCGGTAATTCAAAATGGCTATGGCTAAATTGTCGGACAATATCTTAGCCCAATCCAAAATAGTAGCATTAGTGGCAGCATCCAATAATGGCAGCCATTTAGATGAAAATTTGTTAACATCTGGATTTCCAAAAAGTCTACAGAGCATAGCAATAGTAAAGCAATAAGGGGAGGTGAGGGAACTAGTACTATACATACCATGCTTATCTTTTTTTAATGGTCCATCCCTTCTTGACCAGTCCTTGGTGCATTCTGTAAAATCTTCATTTTCTTTATCGAACTTCTCCATGAACTATTTGTTATAAGTCGCCTGTGGCTCTAGTAGATGATACATGAGCCTCAAATTTTGTGGAGTGAACGAGCCAATGAGTCCTTGACCCCGAGTCTTAAATTGTCTATTTGTGATATCAGCACTATTTAGTACCCATTTGAGCATGTCCATGTCTGGAAGAATTTTGGGCCTTGCCTCTATCCGATGCAAGAATGAACATGCTAGTTCTGTAATAGATGCCTCAGATGACCCGTGTGAGCCAACAGTAGCTGCAACCTCCATTATCTTGGGATTTTCTTCCTTGAGTAGACTGTACATGCCTTCCCAAGTAGTAATATCAACATCTTTGTTATAGGTGGTGTCTGTGTATAAGGGCGTCATCTCTTTATCCTCAGAACCTGAAGCTTTACCCTTCTTTCCCATAATATTCTAAACAATGCTATGTACACTTCTTTGTTCTTCGCTCCTGCAGTTTACAAATGAGGCAAGAGTAATTATAAGAAAAAATTGATGGGAAAGCTTTAAATGCCAAAAACATATAAAATATATCACCCTATGTGAAATGGCTCCTCGATCAGATCAAAACCATATTTCATTAATGATTTCCAACTAGCTCATTAATTAACATTAACGCACATGACTGGGCATCGGTTTATGGAAAAATATTTTTTGAATAACGAGCCCTGTAGATCTATGATAAGTAGATTTTGTGATTTTCTTCGCAATATCGCAGATCGCAAATTCGTTGCGTATGGCAATCATCTGTTACAATGTGTTTTCTGTTGGCATTATGATTCAGGTTTGGTGCTATGGCACAGGTTTTGTACTTGATGGAAACTCATTCAAGTGGCAGATCTCTGTTCAAGCTCTCAAAATAATAGAAAATGAGATACACACAGGTGATCCTAAGAGAAGCTGCGGACCCGCAGGTATGCCGAGCAAGAAGTGCGGACATACCCGCAAGTGCTCCATTCAGAAGGTGCGGACCCCAGTTCACTCACTCCAATGTAGAGAAGTACGCACACGTGGGAATTCTTATGTTTGTCCCTTGGTATTTAGCCCGTCGTTCATGATCCTATGGTTTTGGCCCGTGGTATAGGATCTAAATTATTGAACCCTAGTTTGGATCCCTTGTATTGGTTTTCGATGGTTTTGTCCCATGGTTTGAATAAGGGCTTGCCTATAAAAAGGAAAGGAGATCACTTGGCTTGACACTGGTGAAATTTGAATATCTTAAGATCTGAAATTTTGGGTGATCGGTTTTAAAAGCTAGATATAAATCAAGGTGAAATTTAAGCCGAATCTATTGATAGGTCGTGATCTCTCGGGCGCATGATCAGATCTGTGGATATGACTATCTGTGGCACATTGGAGGACTGCTAATTTGGCTCTATTCAGAGGTCTGCAGGCGATCCACAGTGCAGGTGCGGGGGTCCTCAGCGCAGCAGAAGGTGCAGGTGCGGGGGTCCGCAGCGAAGCAGAAGGCGCTGGTGCAAGGTACGCAACGCAGCAGAAGGCACAGTGTGGAGGTACGCAGAAGAACAAAAGGACCAGGTGCGGAGGTACGCTGTCAGGCAGACAGTGCAGCAGAAGGAGCAGGTGTAGAGGTACGTAGAGCAAAAGAAGGACCACGTGCGGATCTGCGCAGTTTAGACAAAGAAGAGTTGCGGATATCCGCAGGTTTATATTGGTGAAGTTGCGAACTTTTCTTGAAATAATTATTGTCTACCTTTTATCTATTGCTACAGAGTTCTGGGTTTAGATTACTGGTGTTGCTTTTCTGTTTACAACATTCTGAGAAGTTGGGTGATTCATTGGTTGATTGTATAAGGAGATTGGTTGATTCACATGTACTTGATGATTATTTGATGTTCTTGGATCCAGTCTAAAAATTAATGAAATGTGGTCCTTAAAGAAGTACAAGATCTAAGGGGGTTGTAGCTCCCTTCCAGGAGAGACTGGAAAACGAGAGAGAGTTGTAGCTCTCTGCAAGTTGTAGCCTGCGTACTGGTAAAGGACTGCATCAGTACAAAATCATTGTAAAAGAAGTTTCTAATTGAAAGAAGATAGAGACATATTACAGCAGGTGGTTTTCTCCCACATTGGGTTTCCACCTTATATCTGGTTTTCTTTGGTGTGATTATCCATTTTTCCTATTCTTGCTCATTATTATATGGTACTGACATACAAACTAATGATCAATATCTGAAGAATAAATTAAAGTATAAATCTGGAAGATATATTGAAAATAATTGATAATACTGATTCACCCCCCCTAGTATTATTTCCAACAATTGGTATCAGAGCAGGTCCTTCTGAAGAAGCTTGATCGCTTGGAGGAAGATCCATCATCATGAGCAACTACGAGAGGGAAGCATCTATCAGGCCACCGATTTTTGATGGGACAAACTTCGTATATTGGAAGGTAATAGTTACTGCCTATCTTCAATCACTTGGTATAGAAGTTTGGGATATCATAGATATAGGGTACACTTTTCCTTCAGCAAGTCCTACAGATCCGTTTGAGAAGAAGAAATATGAAACAAATGCAAAAGTAGTCAATACCCTATTAGGATGCCTATCTTAATCAGAATTTGTCAAGGTAATGTAGTATAAATCCGCAAAAGAAATATGGGACAAGATTGTTCTGAGCTATGAAGGAGATGAACAGGTAAAATGAGAAAAACTTCAAACCCTCAGGATTCAGTATGAAAATCTCAGAATGCACAATGATGAAAGTGTGGCTAACTATTTCCTTCGTGTAGATGAGATTGTTAATTGTATGAAAAACTTGGGTGAAGAAATAAAAGAGGCTGTTGTGGTTGAAAAAGTTCTAAGATCTTTGTCCCCTAGGTTTGAATCTAAAGTTTCTCCAATAGAAGAAAAGGAGAATCTTCGAAACCTTACCATGTCACAGCTACACAGGATTATAACTACTTATGAAATGAGGAAAGGAGGACCATCGGACAGGAGAGAATCAGCTTTCAAGGCTTCAGGCAAAGGAGACTACTATGAGTTAGGACATGCGTCAGAAGAGGAAGAAGAATCAAATTTTGTCAAAAACCTTCAACGGGGTACTAGAAGATTCAGAGGTAAGTTACCTTTCAAATGTTTGGCTTGTGGAAGAGTTGGTCACTATGCTACCAAATGTCCTCATAAGGATAAAACTGACAAGGGGAAGGAACCTATTAGATGGAACAAGAAACAGAATGTAACTAAGAAAAGTTACTACACTCATGAAGATAGTGATGGTCTTTCAAATAGCGATGAAGATGAATGAGGTAATAACTATAAACTTTTAATGGCTTTTGAAGATGATGATTACATGGATGCTATAGATGTGGATGGCTTTTATGAAGAAATTTCTAGACTCAAAACATGTTTAGAAGAAAAGAATGTGATCATTGATACTCTGCAATTCCAAATTGATGAAAAAGAAAAACTTCTTGAGAAGTTAGAATGTGAAATTGTTGGCCTTAGAAAAGAAATTGAGAAAACAAAGGCTCTTAATCTTAAATTTGTTAAAGGATCTGAAACTCTGGATGAGATTATCAATGTACAGTGTTCTCCGTTAATCAAGACAGGTCTGGGGTATAATGGAGAAGCATCTCAAGCATCCACCTCAAAGAGTTATCTCAATGCAGCAAGGAGGAATGAGCAAAAGCCCAATGGAGATCACCAGGTAAAAGAGGGACGAATTACATCAAGAATAAACAAAGACTACCAAGTAAATCAGGGGCAATCCACCTTAAGGATGAACAAAAGCTACAACCAGCCACAGGTAAAATCTTCTCAATTTGCCTCAAGAATGGATGACAATAGAAACTACAATCATTTGGCAGGTAGATTTGATAATTGCAGAAGTTTCTTCAATGGCCAATGTTTCTATTGCCATAACTTTGGCCACAAAGCAGCTCAATGTGTTGCCTATAAAACAATCATGACTAGAGAAGCTCAAAAACAAAGAAGTATGACTGGGATCACGAAAAGGACCTATAACAACTTCTCGGACCTTGAAAATGAAATTGAATGTTCTATTTGTAATAAATTTGGTCATAAAGATTCTGAATGCAGGAGCAGGTTTTGGCAGACAAAGGAACAAGCCTCAAGTACCAAAACATGGAAAATAAAGGAACCACAACCAGAAAGATGTTGGATAGCTTTTTATGCAGAAGGACAGGAAAATCAATGGTACATTGACAACGGATAGTCGAAGCATATGACAGGTGATAAAGAAAAACTTCAAACATATAGTGCTTTAGAAAATGGAAAGAAAGTTTCTTTTGGAATTGATACCCATGCAGTCATAAAAGGAAGAGGCACTGCTCAGTTGAAAGAAAAGGTCAAAGCTGGAAATGTTTTTTATGTTGATGGCTTGAAGCATAATCTACTGAGTGTCAGTTAGATGTGCAGTCAAGGAACCAAGGAAATATTTCGGTCAAATGGATGTAGTGTTCGTGATCTTGATACAGGAAAATCAGTGATCAAAGGCAAAATAACTCCAAATAATTTACACATATTTGAAGAAGGACAACAACAGTGCTATCTGAGCAAGGATGATGAACACTGGTCATGGCACCGAAGGTTGGGGCATATAAGCTTTTCACAAATAAGGAAAGCATGCAAAAACCAAGCAGTTCGTGGTCTTCCAGATATCAAAATTCCAGACAACACCATATGCAAATCATGTCAGTTTGGTAAGCAAACTAGAACTAACTTCCCCGAGAAGGAAGGATCAGCCAGCAGGCCTCTTGAACTAGTCCATACAGATGTATGTGGTCCATTTAGGACAAGGTCACCTCGAGGAGAATAATACTTTATATTATTCATTGACGACTTCTCCAGGATGGTTTGGTTAGGACTTATGAAACACAAAGACGAAGCATTCAAAAAATTCAAATCTTTCAAAGCCTTGGCTGAAAATGAATCAGATCACAAAATTAAGTGCCTTAGGTCTGACAGAGGTGGGGAGTTTACCTCAAATGAATTTTCCGATTTCTGTGAAGAACATGGAATAAGAAGGGAATTCTCTACAGCTAGGACTCCTCAGCAAAATGGAGTGGTGGAAAGGATGAACAGAACGGTTCAACAAATGGCTCGTGCTATGCTTGATGAGTCTAGAACTCTCGTAACCTTCTGGGGTGAAGCTGCATTTGCTGTAGTTGTTATTCTCAACAAAACAAATGTTCGAGTGAACAGCACTCAAACTCCTCATGAGCTCTAGTATGGTGAGACTCCTTCGGTAAAGCACTTCAAAATTTTTGGAAGCAAATGCTATATTAAGAATAATGATGAACATCTTGGCAAACTTGAACCTAGAGCAGATGAAGGCATTCTCCTTGGTTATTCTCCCCACAACAAAGCATATAAGTGTTACAATAAAAGACTTGGAAGAATTGTTGATAGCACTGATGTGGTGGTTGATGAAAAAGGAAACATTCCTAGGCAAGTAAATTATGAAAATATCAAAGAGGATGAAGACTACCCCCCAAATCAGACTGAAGATGAAGAAGAACCTTAAGAGGCACCAAAGGAACAGACAAGGATAGAAGAGAAGACTCCATCCAGGTATGTTCAAAAGAATCATCTAGAATCTCAAATCTCGGGGCAAAAGGAGGCAGGTGTACAAACAAGGAGAACAATTGCAGAAGCTTCAAGCTATTTGGCATTACTCTCCTCCACTGAACCAAAAAATGTAAGAGAGCCATGCAAAGATGAATGCTGGGTCAAGGCAATGGATGAAGAACTTGAGCAGATCGAAAAGAACAACACTTGGGAGTTGGTTCCTAGACCAAAAGATAAGAATGTCATAGGGACAAATTGTAAAAATAAGTTGAATGAAAATGGGGAAGTAATTAGAAACCAGGCCAGACTTGCTTGTAAAGGGTATGCTCAACAAGAAGGAATAGACTTTGAAGAAACTTTTGCTCCTATTGCAAGACTTGAGGCCATCCGAATGTTCCTCGCTCTCTCAAGCTTTCAGAATTTCAAAGTATTTCAAATGGACGTGAAATCAGCCTTTCTGAATGGAGACTTACAAGAAGAAGTATACATTGAGCAGCCAGATGGTTTCATTCTTGGGAATGATCCAAATCTTGTATGCAGACTGAAAAAGGCTCTCTATGGTCTTAAACAGGCTCCAAGGGCTTGGTACTACCGTTTGGACAAATATCTTCATCAACAAGGTTTTTCAAAGGATCAGCAGATAGTAATTTTTATATAAAAATTGAAAATGACAAATTGCTAATATTTGTTGTGTATGTAGATGATATTATCTTTGGCAGCAATGAAGAAGCCATGAGTCAATGCTTTGCCTTGGTGATGCAGAAAGAATTCGAAATGTCTTTTCTTGGAGAACTGACATATTTTCTTGGTTTGCAAATCCAACAAAATGAAGACGATATCTTTTTGTCTGAAACCAAGTATCTCAAGCAGATCTTGAAGAAATATGGCATGGAAGATGCAAAACCAATATGTACCCCCATGGTTACAGGATGCAGCCTCAGTGCAAATGATGAATTAGTAGCAGTGCATCAGCCAACCTATAGATCTATGATTGGAATTCTACTTTATTTGACAGATACCCAACCAGACATCATGCATGTAGTGGGAATAGTTAGAAGATTTCAGGCAAACCCAAAGGAAACTCATCTTCAGGCAGTGAAGTGAATTTTCAAGTACCTTCAAGGAACTCAAAACTATGGCTTATGGTATCCTAGAAATACAGATCTCACTCTTCATGCTTATACAGATACAGATTGGGCTGGAAGCGTGGATGACAGAAAGAGCATAGGTGGTGGTGCATTCCTTATGGGTTCCAGATTAGTATCTTGGTTCAGCAAGAAACAGAGTTCGATTGCTTTATCTACAGCTGAAGCGGAATATGTGGCTGCTGCATCTTGCTACACTCAACTTATTTGGATGATGTAGACCTTGCAGGATTTTCAAATCACTTGTACACCACCTATATCCATCTTTTGTGATAATACAAGTGCAATCAGCATTTCGAAGAACCCAACCATGCATTCAAAAACCAAGCACATACCGATCAAGTATCACTTTCTCCGGGAACAAGTGTTGGGACAAAAGGTAAAATTGGAGTATGTTCCTTTTAAGGAACAAGTTGCTGATATTCTCACCAAACCACTTCCCAGGGAAACGTTTGAATACCTCAGGCAAAAGCTGGGGGTAGTTGATGCATCATCTTGTTGTTGAGTCTCATCTGTTTCAGAGATTGTTGGTTGTACGCGATTTTCATATGGGGTATACGCGTACATTTTCTGGGTTATGGATTGGTCAAAGATCGAATGGCATAGGTTCAGGGGAAGCATATATTCTTCTAATAATGCATTGTTGGAATTATGGTAGAAGATCTTGGAGGAGAAAGTACAGAAGGAGAACATGGGTGTTGATCTGAATATTGCTGCTAATATGTCTCTATCTCTTTTGCCAAGGTCATGTATGGTGTATGGTAGATTATGGTTCTTCTTGAAGAATTTTTCTTTTGTAGATCTGGTCTATAGTCAGGGGGAGCTCATTCAGAAATTTCAGCAGGCACTCAGGGGGAGTATGGTCAGCAAAGGAAGAGAATATCTTGGTCTGCCCTTGGCACTTGATGTCAAAGGGGGAGAATGACTTTGAGGATCTTGGGGTTTCCATCAAGTCCAAAGGGGGGATTTTTTGCATTATGATTTAGGTTTGGCGCTATGGCACAGGTGTTGTACTTGATGGCAACTCACTGAAGTGGCAGATCTCAGTTCAGGCTCTCAAAATCATAGAAAATGAGATACCAGTAGGTGATCCTAAGAGAAGCTGCAGACCCACAGGTACGCCGACCAAGAAGTGTGGACATACCCGCAGGTGCTCCGTTCAGAAGGTACGGACCCCAGTTCACTCACTCCAATTCAGAGAAGCGTGCACACATGGGAATTCTTATGTTCGGCCATTGGTATTTAGCCCATCGTTCATGATCCTATGGTTTTGGTCCGTGGTATAGGATCTAAATTATTGAACCCCGGTTTGGATCCCTTGTATTGGTTTTCGATGGTTTTGTCCCATGGTTTGAATAAGGGCTTGCCTATAAAAAGGAAAGGAGATCACTTGGCTTGACACTGGTGAAATTTGAATATCTTAAGATCTGAAATTTTGGGTGACCTGTTTTAAAAGCTAGATCTAAATCAAGGTGAAATTTAAGCCGAATCTATTGATAGGTTATGATCTCTCGGGTGCATGATCAGATCTGTGGATCTGACTATCTGTGGCACATTGGAGGACTGTTAATTTGGCTCTATTCAGAGGTCCGCGGGCGATCCACAGTGCAGGTGCGGGGGTCCGCAGCACAGCAGAAGGTGTAGGTGCGGGGGTCCGCAGTGAAGCAGAAGGCGCTAGTGTGAGGTACGCAGCGCAGTAGAAGGCACAGTGTGGAGGTACGTAGAAGAACAGAATGACTGGGTGAGGAGGTACGCTGTCAGGAAGATAATGCAGGTGCGGATCTGAGTAGAGGTACACAGTGTAGCAGAAGGAGTAGGTGCGGAGGTATGCAGAGCAGAAGAAGGACCAGGTGTGGATTTGCGTAGTTTAGACAAAGAAGAGCTGCGGATATCCACAGGTTTATATTGGTGAAGCTGCAGAATTTTCTTGAAATAATAATTGGCTGCCTTTTATCTATTGCTACAGAGTTCTGGGTTTAGATTACTGGTGTTGCTTTTCTATTTACAACATTCTGAGAAGTTGGGTGATTCATTTGTTGATTGTATAAGGAGATTGGTTGATTCACATGTACTTGATGATTATTTGATTTTCTTGGATCTAGTCTGAAAATTAATGAAACGTGGTCCTTAAAGAAGTAGAAGAGCTAAGGGGGTTGTAGCTCCCTTCCAGGAGAGACTGGAAAACAAGAGAGAGTTGTAGCTCTCTGCAGGTTGCAGCCTGCGTACTCGTAAAGGACTGCACCTGTACAAAATCATTGTAAAAGAAGCTTCTAATTGAAAGAAGATAGAGACATATTGCAGAAGGTGGTTTTCTCCCACATTGGGTTTCCACCTTATATCTGGTGTTCTTTGGTGTGATTATCTGTTTTTCCTATTCTTGCTCATTATTATATGGTACTAACATACAAACTAATGATCAATATCTGAAGAATAAATTAAAGTATAAATCTGGAAGATATATTGAAAAGAATTTGATAACACTGATTCACCCCCCCTCTTAGTATTATTTCCAACATTTTCTGCGAAATGCGATTTGCAAGATGCACCATTGCATATTAGCGGTTTGAAGCATTTCAGCTTAAGTGATATTTGAGGCATGCGATGCGATGAGGGTCTTTTGATGCGTGATTTCGCATCACGGTTTCGCAATCTTAGGATTCCAATTGTAGGAAGGCATCCATTACCTTTTTGCGATGCGACACTTTTTTTTATTAAGGGAACGGTTTTGTTCGAACTTATCATAAAACTCAAGTCTTTTTGGGATTTTCGGGTATTCTCCTTGGTTTTATGATAGTAAAACTTTTCAAAAAGAAAATAAAAGTCCTAATTTATATTTTGAATTTTATGGATAAGGGTCCCTACTTATTTATTATTAGAAATAAAACTCAATAAGAAAGGGGGTTGTTGCTGGCCACAACAGCTTGTTGAGCTCCGTATAATCCAGACACATGTGCCATGATCAATACTTCTTGTGCACCAATACTACTGGAGCAGAGAAAGAACTTTGCCTAGGTTGAATTATACCATCCTCTAGCATTTCTGCAACCTTGCGTTCAATGTCATTCTTTTGGGCATAGGGATATCTGTAAGGCCTGATGTTCAGAGGAACACTTCCTAGAATTAAATAAATAAAATGATCATGATCATGAATAGGTGGGAGGCCTTTGGGAGTCTCAAATACCTTGGAATGATTGTCTAAGCATTTTTGGAGATCTAGAGAAATATATGATTTCGATGTGGGAACCTCTAGTGAACATAATTGTGAAATTACGCCTCATTATTCTTTCTTTAGATGATTTTTCATTCTATTAGAGCTAATTATATTTCCCAATTTGCCTTAATTCAACTTCCTTTCCTTCTGAAAAAAAAATTGATGTAAACTTCTTGAAAACTAAAAGCTATTGTACCCAAGGATTGTAGCCATTGGACGCCCAATACAACATAAGCACCATCCATTGGAATGAAAAGCATTGGGTTTTCAATACATATTCTCCCATGGATAGCTTGGTATTATGGCACTTTTCAAAGCAATTTATGGTTCCTCCACTTGCAACCATCACTTGACACTCTGGTTCTTGATTTAGGAAACAATTCAATTCCTTGGCTATCTTATAATGAATAAAATTACGGTTACTTCTTGAATCAATCAACACTATTACCTTTTTCTTCTCGATATGTCCTTCTATCTTGATAGTTTGAGGAGTGGTAATTTTGGCCAATGCATTACAAGATATGTTCAGATTAATTTCTTCTTTCTCTAGGTTTTGTTCTTAGTATATATCCTATTCTTTTCACGTTTCTTGTTCCTTTTCTTCCTCCTCTTCACAATCTATATAAAATAATTTCTTCTGAGCACACTTATGACCCTTAGTGTATTTTCTATCACAACTCTAACAAAGCCCTTTTTCTCTTTTTTCTTCCAATTGTTGTGGTGCTAACCTTGTAGGTTGTGGAAGGCTAGGGACAACAAAACTTCCATCTTTATAGCTGTGATTGGTAGGCTTCCTAGTTACCACAATGTTTCTTTCGATTTTTCTTGGCAACCTAAATTAATTCTCCAATGAATCACATTCCCAAAGGTGAACCTCATGTTGGATCTTATCCTTTAAAGTCCTTATAAGTCCAAGTCCCTAGTGTCAGGGTGTGTCAATGTCTACCTAGGAGTGTTAAGGAGTGCTAGGGAAGCACAAGGGAGAACTAGGTCATAATTTATGGAAATGAATGAATAAGAGTACGTGACAGGGAGTGTCAACGAGTTCCAAGTGTGCTAAGGAGGAGTGACAAGGCATGCTTAGCAGTGATAAGAAATGTTAGAGTAATAGGGTTGCATTCAACCAAGATGTGCCAACACGTGCAAGGAGGTGTTAACATGGAGTACCAGGGAAACATACGGGAGCACTATGTCAAAATGCATGGAAATGAACATTTTTTTTTATCTAAAGTGTCAGTGAGTTCAAGGTGTGTTAATGAGGGAGTGACAAGGTATGCTAGGTAGTGTTAAGGCATGCTAGAGGCTAGGGCAACATGCCAATATGTCCTAGGTGCTAGGGTGTACCAACACGTGCCAAGGAGTGTGAAGGAGTGCTAGGGAAACACAAGGGAGCACTAGGTCAAAATGCATGGAAATGAATATTGAATAAGATTTTGTGACTAGGAGCATTAACAAGCTTTAAGTGTGCTAAGTAGAGAGTGAAAAGGTATTCTAGGTACTACCAAGGAACGCTATAGTGCTATGGGGACATGCTAAGATGTGCTAGGTGTTAGAGTATGCCAATGCATACTAGGTAGTGTCAAGGAAACACAATGAACAACTAGATCAAAATTCATTCAAATGAATGAGTAAGACTATGTGATAGGGAGTGTCAATGAGTTCTAGGTGTGGTAAGGAGGGAATGACAAGGTTATCTAGTAATTAGTGCTAAGATATGATAAACTACCAAGGCATGTCAGGAAGTGGTAGGGTGTGTCAGGGAGTGTCAAAGCATGTTAAGGAATGTAGGGGATTCTAACACATGCCACATAGTGCTAAGGCATTCTAAGACATGTCAGGTGCTATGGAATGTCAATATGTAAACTATGTTACTTAGTTGTTTTATGGCCACGATTGGATGTGATGAGCCTTATCTTCGTAACTTGTTAAGTGGGATGAGTTGATATTGGACACGAGTAGCCTAAGATGAGTTACAGGTAGATCTTATGTGAAATAGACATATGTTGAATTTCCACAACATGTGAAAATATGTGTTTGGCCTTAGAATCATTTATCCAAACACACTCAAGTGCCACAACACATCTATTTTTCAAAACGAAATCTACACCAATTAGGGAATAAACTATTGCAAATGAAATTTTTTTACTTTTTCAAACTCTTCTTCGTTATACTACAAACTATAATAGAATAGGCTAGATCTCCCGTACTAGGGATCATGTCCCTTTACAATCACACCTATGCAAGGAATACAACTAAGGCTTGTTGTTAGTCCTTTGACAACCAATCTACATTGAACAAGACAACACTTTACCTACTTGTTGATGGTGGCCATACACAACCCTTTCAGTCCATGTGTCTTGAACACATCTGGTAGGTCCTCTTGCCTCCCATTTTGCAATTCCTCAATCTGGCTCTATCATTGAACTCAACTCCTTTATGTTACTGAACTCGACTAAAAAAAAATTTCCCTCTAGCTATCTCCTTTTCCCTTCAAGGTCTGAAACACTTAGGGTCTTCGATCAGTTGTTCATAACTTCATTGTGAACAACTCTTTGGTCTACCCATTTTTTCCATACTTCTACTCCAAGATGAAAATCCTAAGGGTATCGAGGTCAACCTTCTTCTCACTAACTCAATCCTCTACAATACAATGAACTAGGGCTAGTTTTCTATCCCACTTGATTGCTACTTTAGTCCTTAAAAGTATACACGTCCTTAGGCCCAATACACCTACCCTTCTACCAGTCTTGTTGTCCTTCACAGGTACAAGACTTAGGTATCTTCTTTCACAGTCACCTAAAAACCCTCCAATTGTACTATAACTACCATCAATTTTCCCAACCACAATCAATAATTTTACCAATTTAGGGCCCACAACACTGACCTCATATAGGGCTCTTCAAATCTACCACCTAATGGTGATTCAAGTCCTCTCAAAATCACTATTCTTGTGTACCAATTTATTTATTTTCCAATCTATAAACACATCTGAACTAATCATCTTGTCATCCTTCTAAAAATATGTAGATGAATGAGCTAGGGTGAAAAATCATCCACTAATAGTCCATTGACTAATTTTTTATAGGTTTCTTCAGATACCAAGAACTCTATGGACAATCCAACAAAATCAACTCCTCTTGATGTCAATCCATTCCTCATATGGCACATTTCTTCTGTTCAATCTTTTACTCAGTTTCCACCCTCATTTGGATCTTCTATCTCCACACATACTTCTACAAACCATCATCCATATTTGTGGTCTATATTGCAGAGATAAAACTCACTCTAAGAGTCACAAACCCTCTTCTTTTACACATATTTGTCACAGTCTTAAGGGAATACCTTAATGACTGAACATGCTAGGAAACTTCCCTAACTAGGGAATTGTATTTATATTATAATTTATTTAGAAAAAATCCTATACACTTATAGAAGAAACAATATCTCTTGCCTCCATAAGAGACTCAACCTAGCTCATATGGGTCCATAGATTTTGGGCATTTCTTTTACTGAATCTTGACTTGAACTTCAGATCTGTAAGACCCTCAAACTACAGTTACCTCAGTCAATATTACACCTGCAACCACTTCTATTATAGCCCTAAATTCCAGTGTAGATCCTCCTCCATTTGTGTTGTTCTTTATCAAAGACCTTGCAACCTACTAACCACCATAAGACATCGTCTCAACCCTCTTTGTTATTTCATAATTTGATGTGGCCTTCACATAAAAAAACCACTAAAATCACATGCCCAAATTTTCATGAGCCGCCTCTTTTAAGCTCGATCTACCAGAAGAGAACCAAAAGTATGCCATCCTACTTCGCAACTCAAACCCATTAAGTTATGTTACATTCTTGTGAACCCTCACATGATGATATTTCTCTTGGCAGATGATCATGGCCTCCCTTTAGAAAACCTTACTATCCCTATAAATCAGCCTACTTTAGGAGTACATCTCTCTTGGCCTCCTTCATCAAATTAGCTCCTTCCCACTTAATGTTCTTTCCTTCATATTAATTCCTCCTTAAATATATTTTCCTAGCTAGGCCACTTCAGAGACCTCTAGAAATTACGAGTTGTATCTGCATAGACCTTAGGAAATATTAAATTTCCTTTTTATTTTTCTTTTAGATTTTAAATCCCATCTTGGGTCCAAAACGCCTTCACTTGGTTCCTTTTCCCACAAAACCTTTTGTGACCAAAATCACACATACCCATCTTACTAGGCTTGTGGCGTACCTCCAAAGCTACACAATTTAGCAACATAGTCTAGTTGTAGTCATCGTAACTTGTTCAATCTCTTGTATAGAAGAGAGGAATTCGTTTGCTTCCCAAGATGCAAATTAAGTAAGGGTAGTTGTGAGGGCATGATAGCTAGGGAGGGTCAAGGCATGACAAGGAATGAAAAGGTGCACTAACACATGCTAGAAAATATCAATGGATGTTGAGGAGTGTTAAGGAGAACTAGGTGAAAATGCATGGAAATGAAGAAATAAGAGTGTGTGCCAGGGAGTGTCAGTGAATTCAACTGTGGAAGGATGAAGCGTGTTAGGAGAAGTTCATAATAGGATTAGAAGAGGGAATCCTATGGTTTTGATAAGGGGCTTGACAAAATAGTTTTGGATAAAGGGAGACATTGTGCTAGGTACAACACTATTTTTTCCTTTAGCTATTATTTTTATATGGCATGTGGTACATTTTTTCCAAATGCTCATGTTGTAAACCATTTTAGACAGTTTCATATTGTATATTGTTGTGTATAAGTTTTGGGGCACTCAGCTTGTGATGGCTTATATCACGTGTGCCTTGTGCATCTTGTGGTTCTTGGAAACTCTTAGTTAATACTATATTGTTTATATGAATTGGACATACATGTGAAATATTGTTTGTGTAAGCTATGTTGCTTAGTTATTTTATGGCCATGGCTAGATGTGATCCTTGTCTTGGTGATTTATTAAGTCGGACAAATTGAGCCTAAAGATGAGTGACCTAAGATGATTTATAGGTATTTATTAGGTGAACAAGGAATAATTTACTTGTAATAGGTGCAATTGGTCAAGTTATTGAGGCTGAAGCAGGCCAATGCCACATGAACTACAGTACCAAAGGACTTGATTTGGTTCCCAATTTGTGAGAAAATGTAAGGCTAGTTGGGAGGGTGTGAGTGCCAAGGTGTGTTAGGGAATGCTAACATGTGATCGATAGTGTGAAGGTATGTTAAATACGTTAATATGTGCCATGTACTAAGGCATGCCAAGATGTGCAAGGGTGTCAAAATACTTGTCAGGGACTACCAAGGAAAAAAAAAGGAGAAATAATTTGAACTACAAGGAAATGAACACATAAGAGGGTTAATAAGTCATCAATTTACCTTTTCCAATAGGGTCACACTAGGCATACCAACACTAGATGACAATAGCTGCCAAGTGCCAATGTGTGTTAGGGAGTGATACACATGTTATGAAGTGACAAGGAATCTCAAAGAGTGCTAAGGTGTGCTAGAGAGCGCTGGTGCATATTGAGTGTTAGGGAGTACTAGGAAAACACAAGGGAGATGTTAGGAAACTAGCTTGCAATGAGATAGAAAATAAAGATAAACGCTTTAGAATTCAATCTTTCGAGGGGGCAACCTCCTTTACATTACACAAATGAAAAATTCTTGGATGATACAAATGACAAGAGCTCCTTTCTATATATAGGATTCTAAGGGTTCATAATATAATGAGAGACGACATAACAATAATAATGTAAGGGCACAACAATAACAATAGTGGGCTTCTATGGGGCACAATAATAACAATATGGGGACTACATGGACACAAAAATATAATAAGGGGGTTTTACTAATAACAATAAAAGGTTACACTAGTAGTATAGAGACCTAACATGCTCCTCGCCTTCAAAAATTATTGTCCTCAACATTTGAGTAGTTCTTAATGCTTCTGTATAAAATTCACATCCTTCCAAGTGGAATATTTAGTGGGTAAGTTCTTCCACTTGATGAGATACTCTGAAATTGATCGATTTCGTAGCTGTTGACTTCTTATTTTTGTGAATGCTTCAGGTTCCAATATGATTTTTCCTTCCTTGTCAAGTTCTGTCAATATTGTTGGAACTAGGATCTTCAACAACTTTTGAATGAGTTCCCACCCTGCTTCACCATTCTTCCATTCATCCCTTGCTTTGTTTATCAAATTTTGTTGGATAATTATACAAACCTCTACTATTTCTACAACCATATGTTCAATTTCACTCCTTTGGGCATATGGATATCTATAAGGCCTGATGTTTGGAGGAACACTTCTTGGAATCAAATGAATAGCATGATCATGATAAAAAATACGTGGGAGACCTTTGGGAGTCTCAAATACCTTGGAATGATTGTCCAAGACTTTTTGGAGATCTGTAGAATTAGATGATTTCAATGTGGGAACCATTAGTGAACATAATTGTGCATTTACACCTCATTGTTCTTTCTTTAGAAGCTTTGTCATTCCTTTAGATCTGACCATCTTTCCTGATTTCCCTGAGATACACCTTAATTCAACTTCCTTTCCTTCTGAGGAATATTTCATGAAAAGTTCTTGAAAATTAAAGGCTATTGTACCCAAGGATTGTAGCCATTGGACTCCTAGTACAACATCAGTACCACCCATTGGAACGGAAATCATTGGGCTATTCAATACATATTCTCCCATAAATATCTTGATATTATGGCACTTTCCAGAGAAATGTATGGTTCCTCCACTTACAACTATCAGTTGACACTTTGGTGCTGGATATAGGAAGCAATTCAATTCCTTGGCTATCTTACAATGAATAAAATTATGGGTACTACCTGAATGAATCAACACTATTACCTTTTTGTTCTTGATATGTCATTCTATCTTTATAGTTTGAGGAGTGGTAATTATAACCAATGCATTACAAGATATGGTCGGATTCATTTATTCTTTCTATGGGGTTGGTTCCTAGTGAGTATCCTTTTCTTGTGATGTTTCTTGATACTTTTCTTCTTGATATTTCACTGCTTGAACTTTCTTCTTCTTAATATGTCCTTCTATCTTGAGAATTTGAAGAGTGTCAATTCCAACCAATGCATTACAAGATATGGTTGGATTCATTTCTTCTTTCTCTGGGCTTGATTCCTGGTGAGTGTCATTTTCTTTTTATGTTTCTTGATACTTTTCTTCTTGATATTTCACTGCTTGAACCTTCTTCTTCTTGATATGTCCTTCTACCTTGAGAGTTTGAGGAGTGGTAATTCCTACCATTGCAATACAACATCTGGTAGGATTCATTTGTTCTATCTCTAGGGTTGGTTCCTGGTGTATATCCTCTTCTTTTGATGTTTCTTGATCCTTTTCATCATTAGGAGGCCTTTCTTGTAGCATCTTTGTCCCACCTTCCTTAAAGCCTTCCATGTATTTCTTCAAATCTTCCATGCCTTTCTTCCAATATGCTTTCATACCCTTGATATCAACTTCCATGGCATAGATAAAACTATTTATCTTTTGCTTCTCTAGAATATCATTTACCCTTATATTCAATTTTTGAAAGTCCTCAATGTGCTCTACCATTGAACCCTTTTGTTTGAGATTTATCAATTGGCTAAAGAAGGTGTTGCTCTTGGTATCCTCATAATGTGCTATCATTTCCTCTGTGAAAATTGACCATGTGACAAGTGGTTTACGAGAAAAAATTCATTTATACCATAAAAATTGATTAGGTTCTAAATAATTAGATGAAATACGTACTTTTTGTAATATTGGTATGCCATGTAGATCAAAATATTTCTCCATATGTAGTATCCAATTTAACAAATCCTTGCCTTAAGACTTCCTCATATCGCCTTTTCTTGATTTTTGGAGCTCGATCTTGAAATGACTATAACTTTGTAATATATGATCTTCCAGCTGAAATCATGACCTACAATAGCTCTCTGTGTCCTCCTTCCAATGCCACTAGTCTGATCGAATTTGGATTATCCAAGGAAGAGTTGTGCACAATCTCCCAAGATGACCTGATTATATACCTTTTGAGAAGAGAAAACTTGTATGAAGTGCCATGTGTCAATGTTTTGACCTGTGGATTTGAAAAATATACACAGAAAACTAAAGTCTATCCTCTTTCTGTAACTTCTTACAAAATTTCAATCTGATGCTACTAGAGATAGTTATGATGATTTTCCCTAGGTCACATGTTTGGAATGTAATTCGAGAGTCTGCAAAAACCCTAATTTCCTCATATCATATCTCCAAAAATATAGTGAGACAATATCTGACATTTGGAACCAAGGTTTAGAATGATTTCTTCTCAAATAAATGTATTTTTTAGCTTCTGAAACTTCGTAGTGAAAACGTTATAGCGAAAATTCCACGATGACCTGTTTGGAGCAACGAAACCCTAGAATCAAAGCTCCGATATGAAATGTTAGGAAATCAACTGAAAAAAAGATATAAAATAAAGATAAATGCCTTTGAATTCAGCCTCTTCAAGGGGGAAACCTCCTTTACATTACACAAATGAACAATTCTTGGATGACACAAATGACAAGGCATCCTTTCTATATATAGGAGTCTAAGGGGTCATAATATAATTAGAGCCGACATAACAATAAGAATGTAAGGGCACAATAATAACAATAGTGGGCTTCTATGGGGCACAATAATAACAATATGGGGACTACATGGGCAGAACAATATAATAAGGGGGTTGTACTAATAACAATAAGGGGTTACACTAGTAGTATGGAGACCTAATAGGAGAACCAAGTCAAAATTAATCGAAGTGAATGAATATGAGGGTGTGCCAGGGAGTGTCAATGAGGGCCTAGCATGCCAAGGAGGGAGTGGCAAGGTATGCTAAGCATTTGCAAGGCACGCTAGGGAATATTAGGGCATGTCAAGAAGTTTCATAGTGTGCTAGGGAGTTCCAATTTGTGTTAAAATGTGCCAAATAGTGCCAGGGCATGCCAAGACATGAAAGATGCTAATGCATGCTAGGATGTGTAGACTATGTGGGTATGTCAATATGTGTCAAGGAGTGACAAGGAAACATAAGAAAGAACAAAGTTAAAATTTAACTAAATGAACACATAAGAGGGTTAATAAGTCAGGACTTTATCTTTTTCAAAAGGGGCATGCTAGGCACACTAATAATAGGTTATAATACATGCCAAGTGCCAATGTGTTCCAAGTGCTAATGTATGTGACTTCATGCCAAAGTTTTCTAGGGCATGCTAGGGACTACAGGGCATTCCAACACATGCTAGGAGAGTGTTATGCTATGCTCAAGTCCACCAACATGTGTTTGGGTGTCCTAATCATGGTAAGATGTTCTAGGTACAAATATGTTCCAACACATGTGAGGTGCCAAGGAATGTTAGCATGTGCCAAAACATGTTAAGATGTGCCAAGAGTGTTGAGGAGTGCTAGCTATCTCTCATTAATATAATTGAAAGAGCCTGATTATGTATTAAATAATATAGTTCCTACAAACACTAGTGGAATTTTATATAAAGGGAATTTTCTAGATAATAAACCTAATAGAGATGAATTATGTGTTGACTCATATTAAAATTATATTCTCACTACTTGAGGGAAACGATACACACTAATTATTTCTTAACAAATTAATTGTTTCTAACCACTATGGGCTTAAACACATAACGAAAAAGACTCCACAACAATGGTATTAAATCGTTATGCTTTGACAAAAAATATAGTACCATGCACATTGTGTCATCAAAAATTCATTGCAATGATCAATGATGACAAACATTTTTTTACCGTCACCAAAAGTAACTAAAAAGAGAATTGTTGAGGGTCAATAAAATATCATCACTGAAAATGTCACCAAAAGTGTCACTAAAAGTTGCTTTGGTGATAAACCTTAAAGGACCATCACTATATGCACTTACAAAAAAAAAAAATAAGGGCTATCACCATATGTCACATTGGTGATGGACCTTAAAGGTTTGTCACAAGCATGACCGTTTTTGTTGTAGTGAGGTCAAGAAGACAAATATTGATGCTTTGCTTCACTCAGGATAGTAGGTGAATCTCATTGTAGTAGAGCTGGTCAAGGAGTTGGCGCTAAATGTTCATGACCATCCAAACCAACACCCACTATGATGGGTAAATAAGGATCCAAAGTGGAAGGTAACAAAAAAATACAGATTTACATTTTCTATCAGTGCTAATTTTATTGATGAAGTAGATCTGAATGTGGTTCCCCTTGATGTATGCAAAGTCGTGTTTGGGAGTCCATACATGTACATGTGTAATGAAATATTCATGAGGAGAGCTAACTAATATCGGCTCATCAAGGATGGAAAATTGTTCATCATCAACGTACACAAAGGCAAGTCAAAATTTTCATGAATAAGTTCCAACCAAGCGATGAAATTGATAAATTCCATCAGGAAGTATGTTTTATTGTTCTTAATATAAAGTCAGTCTGAAGAGGAGTGAATAAGAAGCAAAATATCCCTAGGGGGTTGTACTAAGAAACATAAACAATAATTGAAGGATCTGTTATAGGCATATAAGGATGTGTTACGAGAGCCTAAAGGGTTACCACCTAAGAGAGAATTTGAGCATGAGATTGTGCTATTACGCTCCCCATTTCCAAATATTCGGTTTTACAATCAGTTTTTTATAGAATAAAGCAAGGTGAAGAAACAGTTGCAACAACTACTAGAATAGGGTATCATTCGACTAAGTACATCACCATTTGGGTCACCCATCATCATTGTGCCAAAGAAAGATGGGACTTGGTGGATGTGTATAGATTACATGGCACTGAAAAAAAATCACACTAAAAAATAGATACCCCCTTCCCAGGATAGACGATATTCTAGATCAGTTGCAGCAAGAAAAGTACTTAACCAAGATGGACTTGAAGTCTGGATATCACCAGGTTCATGTCAAAGAAGAAGATACATGGAGGAATGGCATCAAAACAAGCTAAGGTTTGTATGAGTGGTTAATTATTCTATTTTTCCTATGTAATGCACCAACTATGTTTATGATAATAATGAATGATGTAATGTGCCCTTTTATAGATTCATTTGTTATTGTTTATTTTGATGATATACTGGTATATGGTGCTACCTGGGAGGAGTATATTTCACATTTGACGTGGCTGCTCGAAACATTGAAGAAGCACTAGCTACTAGAAAATATCAAGATGTGTGAGTTTGTACAAAAGTATTTGGTGTATCTAGGGTATGTGATCGAGGGAGCTAAAGATATATCCTTCCAAGATGGAGGCCATCATGAAATGGACAATGCCTATTAATGTTTCTGAGGATAGGAATTTCACTGGAGCAACACAGTATGTGAGTATATTAATAGCCTCATTTTCAGTTGTAGCATCACCACTCCATGCCATAACAACAAGTGGCAAGAGTTTCCATTGGAGAAAAGGTCATCAAAAGGCTTTCGAGGATCTAAAGAAGAAGACTAGTCAAGCACCAATTCTCGCATTACCAAAATTGCAATGACCCTTTGAAGTGGAGAAAGATGTGAGTGGGTATGCTATGGGAGATGTCTTTATGTAAGGAGAAAGGCATGTTTGCTACCATTCTTAAGTATTTCATGGGGAAATTCTTAGCTATAGTACTTATGATAAGGAGCCCTATGCCATGGTGCAAGTTGGGAAGAAGTGGAAGCACTATATGATGGGAAAGGAGATAATAATCCACATAAGTCATTGGTCGTTACACTATTTACAGGCCCAAAGTAAGCTAAAACAGACTAGACATTACAAGTGGATAGGATTTTTACAAGAGTTTCATTTGGTGATCAAGTATAATAAGGGAAGCATAAACACATTGGCTGATATGATTTCAAGGCCACCCACATTAAATATTACATCTTTGGGGACTCTTATGCACATGGACTTGTTCACCCATGATGTAAACGAAGAGGCATATTCCGAAGATGACGAATTCAAGGAGGTGTATCAATAGTTGCAGAGTCAGATTCATGTGCACGATGGTGACAGTACATTTGACTACCATCTCCAGGATGGGTTACTTTACATGATGGATAAGCTATGTGTTCCTAAAGGTAAGTGTTTGTAGCTAACTAGAGAGCCTCACATCGCCAAGGTTCCAGGGCACTTTGGTGTAGGTAAGACCATTGATAACTTGAAAAAGGTATTTGTATTGGACCAAGATGCAAGAACAGGTAGCTCGGTTCATAAGTGGATGAATGTTTTATTGTACTAGTAAGCCTAGCAATAGGAAATAAGGTCTGTATCATCCCATGCATACCAAGGAGTATAAATAAGTATGGCCTATGGCTCGTGGGTTGTTAGAGACCACAAATCCTCTCTATGTGCTCTACCTCATATCCCTCTTGGCTATTTTTTCTTCGCTATGGACCAAATTCACTTGAAAGAATGGAATCTCTTTTCCTCCTAGTGGGCTAGATATAAAACAACCTGATAGCCTACAAGTGGTTAGGTTTGTCTACCTCAAGTATTAACCAAAGTTACAATATAGAATCTTATAAAGTATTGTGCATCATAATCACATGGATAACCTGTTTTCATGAATAATGGGGGTTGACATGGCATCCTCTCAAATTATGGTGGTGAAAATAGGAAGATCAATTTCTTAGTGACATAAATTTCTCACACAGACTCTTATTAACATGAGTATTATGTCGTTGGAAAGGTCTCTACGTGTAGAATATGGAAAACTAGTGTAGTGCTAAAGAAAAAAAAAAATTACCCCCAATAAATGTCAGTTCATGCCTAAAAAATTCTTCTAGAAGGTTTCAGACCATATTTTGCCAAACTAGGTCTAGTCAGAAAAAACATTGCCTTCAGATGATTCATCCACATTTTCCACTCTAAACACATTGAGATGGATCAAAATAATATAATTATCCAATCTATACAAATATACTTTTTGGATACTCATATCGACACAACATTTTTGATATTGCATGGAGATAGACATGCATGTCCTCAACAAGGTCAGGGTATAAGGAGTTAGGGCTCAAACTGGTTGTATTGTTGCAAGACAACCTTTGTAAACCCTGACAGCCTTCCATGGTGGTTCAAATGAAATATGAGGGAGCATGATATCCTTTAAAAATATTTATTAAGGAAGCCCTCGAGCAAAAGAGGAACACGATGATGTATAACTTTGCCCAGATCATTCGATGGCTACCCATAGGTGACACATATTCATCTAGTAGCCACTCTGGAGGTGCCACTTCCTTTAAAGTAAACATAAAATTTTGACATTCCCATATTTTAAGGCTAGATAGATGCATATGTCATAGATAGATGGTTAAATTTGTTGGAATGGTATTTTTTGGTTCATGACTTTTCTATTCAAGAAAATATTACTTTTGCACTCCTGAAAGTCGCCCCCCATGTCAATGACTAGTGGGAAACCTATCATGAATAGAACTATGAGAGGGAACCCTTATTTGTTTTTAGTTTCACCCACTTGAAATTTCTTTCAGAGGCATGATCAAATAATAATATTACCCTATCCTGAGCTATGAAGATAAATACATAGAGTGGACCACAGTGTGTCAGGGAAGGGACCAAGATGTGTCAGAGTTAACAAATATTTTTCATACCCTTCGCACAAAGTTGGGTATCAAGGTTTCTAAGCCTCATTTTATACTCAGGTATCATGACTATCTACATAAGTACATCCAAGGTGAGATGGATTTCCTTGACATATCCCCACTTGGAGTGGCCTATCGATATGCTGTCAAGATCAACCATAAATTTGAATAGAAGAAGCGAGACTTTGGATTTTCGAACCCAAAACAAGGGAAAGGCATTCCCAACTGCAATACAAAGGATAGAAAGAGGGTGAGCCGACTTAATACAACTCATCGAAGCCACAAGAAAATAACAACACCATGAAGACAAATAAGGACATAGGGAAATGGTGTGAGTTTCATAATAGCCCCACTCACAATACAAGTGAGTATCAGGCCAAGTAGTCACTAGTGGCTGAGTTGAAGCCTTCCAAATCTGATGCATGTTCTAACTCTCAGTGAGAACCCAAAAGGGAAAATGAGAAAGGGAAGTAGATAATTGATGGAGAGCCTAGTGCCACCATTACCACCACCAAGATCCAAAATATTGAACCCGAAGATCCATAGGAGGGGGAGTAGTTGTTCCACTAACATATTTGGGTAGAGGGTTCTCTGCTATAGTTCAATGTAAATAAAAAAATCCAATAGAGCCTTATTTAATCTTAGGTCATGAAGCAGTTGTGCCTTCCATCTGCACCACAACTAAATTCATACACCATCAAATGGCTTCACCAAGGATAATATCTCTCCATCAGCCAACTATGATGCCTTCCCTATGGCACCAAGGCCTTCATAGATGAGGCACTATGTGATGTTGCTCCTCTTGAATGTTTTGATGTATTATTAGGTCAACCATACTTGTGGAAGCGCCATGCTGTGTATAAGTCTAGACCTCACACTGTTATTATTTCTTTGGGAAATAAATTATACCAGATATCGGACATAGCACCATCTACCACCATATATTTGATATATATGAAGCAATTTAGTAATATCATTTACCATACCGAGATCTTTTTCTTCCTTATGATTTGCCCTCAGGGAAAGAATAAGACTATGGCCACATCCATAGCCTCTAGACAGGGATCCTTCACACGACAGAAACGAATGGACAAGGGTGTGGAGGTGTACAGGGACATCTTCATCTCACACAGAGGGGTACCCCTACACTATCAATTCAAGTACTCCATTAGTCTAACCCTGGGGGTGCCACTACCCAACGGACTGATCTATCGAGACTCTGTTCTGGAGAAAAATGTAATTAAGAGGATGATTGATGAGTTATTGCATAAAGGGAAGATCAGGGTAAGTTCATCACCTTGTGGGATCCTGATCATGTTGGTACTGAAGAAAGAGGACACCTAGAGATTCGATATTGACTAACAAGCACTGAATAAGATCACTACCTAGAATAGGTATCCAATCCCATAGATTGATGAACTTCTTGACTAGATGAAGGGGGCTAAATATTTAATCAATATTGATTTGAAATTGGGTTTTCAGCACGCTTCAATCAAACTCTCCAATGTGTGGAATACTTCCTTCAAATCCAAGGGCCTTTTCGAATGGTTGATCATGCCTTGTAGGTTAACGAATTCCCCCACAACCTTCATGAGGCTTATGGATGAAATCTTGTGGCCCTTCACCAAATCATTCGTCATAGTGTGTTTGGACATCATCTTGATCTTCAACAAGAGTTGGGAAGATCATCTACACCATATTCAATAGGTCCTCCAAACCCTACGATAACATAAGTTGCATGCCAATTTGGAGAAATGCACTTTTGGTATGACCCAGGTTCAATATTTGGGGTACATCATTGATGAGTGTTGTGTGCATGTGGACCTAGCCAAGATACAAGTTATTTGAGATTAGCCAGCCCCAAGCACTCTAACATAGCTATAAAAAGTTGTTGGTCTTGCCAATTTATACCATAGGTTTGTGGTGGGTTTATCTCATATCACTTGGCCTTTGAGTCAAGTCACCAAGGGCAGAACGAAAGAAAATTTATTTTGACCAAAATCCCAACAAAAGGTATTTCCCAACTTGAAGAATCACCTCTACTTTGTACCAGTTCTCACATTACTAGACCTACAACAACCATATATATTGAGACAAATGCCTCTGATTATGCTATTAGGGAATTTATTACTCAACAAGGGAATCTGGTGGCATATCATAGTGAGACACTTTCAGACACAGTCCAAAAGTATCCCACCTATGAAAAAGAGATGTATTTCATTGTGTAGGCTTGTAAAAAATGGAAGATTTACATTATGGGGAAGGAAACGATCATCCACACATACCACTGACCCCTGAAGTTCATAGAGACACAAGAAAAGTTGCAGAATAATCACCATCAGAAATGGTCCACATACCTATAATAGTTCCATTTGAATATCAAGTATAAGAAGGGTAACACCAATAACTTCGCATATTTCATTAACGACCTGTCAGTCATAACGTTGACCACTATGCACAACTCTTGTGGACACAAGACCTTAGATGGCCCCATCTTTACATGTAATCCCTAATTCGACACCACATAAATTATTCTCTTAGAAGGTAAGAAAGTTCCATAATGTCACCTCCAGGACACATTGTTATGTAACTAGGGACACCTTTGTGTCCCTTCAAGCAAGTGTGACAAGACGATTTTGGAGGTGCACTACAGTCAGTTCGCTAGACATTGTTGGGTATAGAAGAGAGTGGTAGTTCTGCAGAAGTATATTTATTGGCCAAAACTTCAACACGATGTTGGTAAGTAAATCAGGTCATACACTTCCTATGCCATTTCCAAACCTACAATCAAGAAGAAAGGCCTTTATATTCCTTTCCTACTTCTGGTTGACCTTGGGAATCCATATCCATGCATTACATGTCAGGCCTTCCTTCTACCAAGCATGTAAATGATTATGTTTTCCTGGTTGTCGACAAATTCTCTAATATGGCCATTCTAGAAGCCTACAAGAAGAGTATCACAATAGAAACCACTGTCAAACTCTTCTTTGAACAAGTATGGGTACCATTTGGGATCCTATAGTCCATTATCTCAATCGGGAGAGCCAGTTCCTAAGTATATTTTGGTTATCCTCTGGTCATTATTGGATACCAAGATAACTAAGTCCATGGCCTTCCACCCCCAGCTTGATGGCCAAACAAAGGTCGTCAAAAGAATGATCATGGACATATTGTTCATGCAACTTGAAGCACCCATGCACATGGGATGAGATCCTTCCCTATGTCTAGCAAAACTACAATAGAGCTCTCTAAAAATCAACTGGCCAAAACCCCTTTCAGATGGGATTAGCATTCCAACCAATATGTCCCATTGATGTTGCCATGCCATTTGAAGCTACCAAGGAATATTCAACTCATGTTGGGTACAAACTTGATAGGGCTAAGAACTTGATTGAGTGGATTCAACACATTCGCGAGCTGGTGCATGACATATTGGATAGAGAAAATGGTAAGTATAAATAACATCACGATCAACATCAGGTACCACAAAACTTCCAGGTGGGTGACAAAGTTTGGTTACATTTGTCGAAGGAGCGCCTCATTGGGCCCCACTACAATATTTCCCCATTCTAATAAGGGCCTTACACCATCACTAAGGTTGTAGGGGACAAAGCCTTCGATCTCAAAATTCCACCATTCCTTGGCCTGCACCCAGTATTTAATGTGGATCAGGCACGGCTATACCTTCTCCCATTCGTAAATAATCAAACATTGTTGAGAAGATGACACCAACAAATCTCAACCGATGATGCATTGAACAAGACACAACTTCTAGGATCATGGACACATAGATCAAGAACACTCACCAACAAGGGATCCAACTATATTTTGTTGTCAAATAAATCCAACTCCTTTACTAGGGAAAGTGGCTCACCAGGGACCAGGTTCAAGAAAAATTTCCTCAACTCATGGAGGCTCTTCAAGAAATGGGGACCATTGCTTCCTAAGGGTGGAGGACTGATCTAGATGGATATTGGTTGCCACCCACCTATTCCACCTAGACCTCCAGTTGGTTTAATCATTTTCCCTGATCATAGCAACATTTACTATTTTTAGCAGTTTTTTAGGTCATGACCTTCCAGCATTGTTTCGACCCCCTAGATGGCATTTTTTGAGGTATGTTGCAAGACCTTAGCCATTAGCAAGGGGCTGCCAAAAACCCTATAGTGCTTAGATAGATATTTACAATGAGGTATCCTACATGCCAAAAAAAGTGCATATGACCAAGTTACGACCACGGAAAGTTGGCTGCCCCACTAACCCCAACGAAGCCCACAAACTCTTGGAATTCCATCACCTAGGGTTATTTTTTTGGTTGTTTAGGGTTCCCCTTGTGTTCAGTAATAAAAATTTCCTTGAGCCTCATTGTAATCTATTCTAGAGGCATGTAGCAACCACATCTCTTCTAAAATACAAGCTATCATCACATGAGCTAGTTTATTTCCATTCTACTTGTAAGCATCTTTTAGTTCTTTGATATTAATGAAATGAAGATTTATTTTTGCTACATCTATGTGTTTATGTTTATATCTATTTTTTTTGAATTCCTTCATAAGTCCAAATGATTTATGCAACATATGATAGTAATTTTATTTAAGGAAATGTTATATGCTAAAATCCAAGTCTGACAGAATAAAAATTGATCATATTTGGAAATAATCATAGTGAGAACAAATATGCAGTCCCGACCATTTATTATAAAAAATATATAATCCCTTACATATGTGGAAGTGATGATGAAGGAGTCTAGTTTTGAGAAAGGAGAAAAGAGGAAATATGAGCCTCATGATATAATTTCTAATAAAAGGGTGGAAATTAGTTTAGCACTTCATATTCGTCAAAGAAGACCAGAAATTGAGAAAATGGAAAATCAAGAAACATGGACATGTGGCATGGTGCAAAAAAGAATGGATGTTCAAACTAATATGGTAAAAGAGAAGAGTTTGAAGAGGAATGATCTTGAACAGATAGATGTTGAGTTGGATGATTCCCATCCACATAAGAGTACTAAAATTCAAACAAAGGATGAAGAATACATAAAAATCAGACTGACAAAAAGATGTTTGAATGAGTGTAGCTTTTAAATGTAGTTGGGAAATCGAGGAAATGATTCTTTCTCTTATATATCCATTGATTTGGAAACATTCCAATAGAAGAGATTCCTTCTTTGTTTGAAACTTTATGTAGGAATTATCAACAAATTAAAGAAAGGAGTTATAAAATGAGAATTAGTATGACAACAGAACATCAAGACCCTGTTGCAAAATGTAGAATATGAGGTGTTATCTTTAAGGAACAAGTTAAAAATGTTTGGGATTGAGCACACTAAAACAATTGAGTTGGCTCAAGTTGAAAAATAGAAAGAGATATCAATAGGAGAATTAGTTGAGAGAAATAAATATTGGGTTATTTTGAAGGAAAAGCCTACAATAGTCAATTAAAAATAATGTTTTCATTATTATGGTTCCAATTGAATTAGATGAATCCTTAGAGAAATTGACAAAAGTCATGGCAGAGCTTATAATTTCAGAAGTTGAACTAAAGAAAACCCAAGATGATTTGGTTCTCGAAACGAAGTATTTGAATGAAAACAAGAGGAAATCAAACATAGAACATAAAAATAACAACAAGCTTACTAGTAAGTATAAGGCAACTCAAAATGAAATCAAAGAGTTCAAAACCAAGTTGAAAGGTAACATTTCTTTAATTGAGGCTAAACAAATTGTTTGGGATGACATTATTCATGAGTTTCATTCTATATAGGACTATATTCATATAATTGCACAATAGAAGATTATGATAAGAGGATCAGAAATGAGCATTGATCTATGCAAGAAAGAACTACAAAAAGAAGCACTCAAGGCTAAGAAGATAATTAAGTATTTGATTGAAAAAACTTCAACAAAATTAAGGGTGATATTCACAAACTTTTGTATTATGTGCACTAGTGACGATGTACTTTAACATGTGAAGGCTCAAAAACTCATGTGAAGTTCGGGACTTCATGATGTGATGTGCACCAAAGTATTCATTCCTTGCATCATAATCTTCCTTGAAGTGAAATAAAAGAGCTAGGAAGATTGTTGAATCAATGTTTTGCTGCAGAAGATAGCATGTGAGTTGTTAAATTAAATCATATAATTTTGAGGTGGAGTCAAGGTCACAAGAAACCATGATGAAGGAACATTACTAGTGAAGTGCTATAAAATACCACTCGAGCTATGGTGATTCATGTGGCTCCAGAGAGACACATAGGACAAGAGGGCTTATGAATGCTCGAAAACCAAAGTGCTCGGAATGACTTCAACCCAGGACCAGATCGTAGATCTCGTCGTCCTGATCGCAGAGGTGTGAACAGTTCGTTAATCCGAGCTCATAGATCTCTTCAAAGTTTGATATGAGAGGAGAAAAGAGGGGCGTACAGTGTGCCACATGGCATCCCAATAAGAACATGGGACTCACATGGCAACCCGTCAAGCATTGACACTTGGCGTTCTTTCATTGGTCCTCCTAAACCTGCATAAGAGACAAAAAAAAATCATTTTTAATAATGGTTATTAAATAACCTTATAACAAAACTTGTTTTAATATATAGTTATTGAAATCAATATATAAAACAATAAAACAAAAATCATATAAAAAAAACAAAACTATATAATACCCAAACTCATTTTATATATTAACAAAAAAACAAAAGTTAATCTATATAAAAAGTTATGGGGACATAAACCATATAAAATTTGTACGGTGGATATCAAAACCCATTAGGGACATTTTGAAAATGTAATTAAAGTCACGGGCTCAACGTAATTAAAATCCCGGTCTCATTTCACATATAACCGCCACCCCAACTATGTGCCAGCAATATAAAACCGCGGGGGAAGTAAAGTCTGGGTGGCCAGCGCCGATGACAATTGTCCGCCATATTAAGGCATGAGTCCTGATTTATTTGCATGTGGTTTGAAAACAAAATTTAAAGTTTGGTTAAATTAATACATACTGTTATATATTTTAAAACAAAAAGCGTATGTTGGGAGGGGCGGGTTTGACCACCCAACTCCTCCCTTAACAAGCCAACTAATTACCACTTATTCCAAATGATTCTATTGGTAAAGCCGCCCGCCAATATATTTCAATACTTATTTTTTCTAAAGCAAAAGAAGGGAGAGACTACATAAATTTCGGGGCAGAGAGTGGGAACGATTTTCGAGATGTTTTATTATTTTTTTAATGTAGTGACTATGAATTTTGCAGGAGGGCAAAATTTTCACATTGTCAGAAATTGAAAATTTTTTATATGGATTTTACACCTCTCGTTGCCAAGAGCACAGTGGCGCTATCCGTTTCTCTATCAGAGTTCTGTAGTTTTTATTCATCTTTAGAATGCACATGGAACCACGATTTCAGCAAAAACAGGGAGCAGAACCATGAGCCTTGAAAATTTCCCATGGAGGTAAAATTTTGCCATCTCAGATTATAGTCAAGTTTATAGTTGTTTTTGATGCTTTTCAATAGGGATTGCAATGGTGATATTAGGTTCGCCATCTGAGTTGCAGATTTCCAGTCCATCCATGGAGCAGAATCTTTGAGGAATCCCGAGGGAATCTAAAAGATTCCCTGAGCCCAGAATTCTCAACTTCTCAAAATTTGGATTTTGGATAGTCGATTCAGCACTACTCAATGCCACAAATCTGCTGGTACACTTAGATTTGTCATTCTCTCATTTCTTCTTCTAGTCACTTTTCTAAGTACCAATGCAAATGTCCACATTCTTGTGTGAGTAGCCATCTTCATGCGATCGATGCCTTGAGATCGATGGTCTGAGTAGCTTCAGTAGTGTGACATCCACTTCTTCAGATGGAACTTGGTTGTGAGGTATATGATGTGTTCATGTACTTCTTCTTTATGCAATATGTTGCACAGATCATTGATTGATGATTGATGTAGGATGTTGTTTATTACATGTTGTCATGATTCCTTGCTTGATTTGATGCGGAATCCTCCATGAGACGTACTTGTTGTCATAACTCATCATGTTATGTTTTAAGATCCCTTGTTGTACGTTGTTGGGATACTCTTGTTGTTGTCATGCATGTTTTGCATTGAAATCCCTATTGTGCCATGTTGGCGGGATACTCATCATGCATGGTTTTGTGTCATACTGATAGGAGTCTATTGATTAAGAGTTCTAGTTGTGGAACATCTCTTAGAACCACTCCTGTGTGAGGGCATTTTTCCTTGTATGATCACGACATCATCTCTTGTGTATGTTAGTTTCGGTATCTTCATCCCTCTGTCAGTGATCATATTCTCTTGTTGCATTGCATGTTAGGTGTCTCACTCAATTAGCTGCATTCCATTAGAGTCATGGATCATCTGACGGTAGTGGCTTATTATACGTTTTCCCTCATGCTCTTTACCTGCTGGCCCATTTTCATTCATCTAGATCATCTGCAGTGAATTTTTGTCTTTAAATTTGCAAAAGTCATTTTTAGGGTTTTAGGTCTCATTAGGTCTAGGGTTTCATCAATAAAGTCTTGTAAACGCTCAATAAAGGTCAGCAGGTGCATGAGGAGGTCAAATAAAGTTTCAGCAACAATAATTTCCATAATCACATGCTTAGTGATTAATTTTTCCTCAAAACCCTGTTTTGAGGAAAAATAGAGTTTTTTATGTTTTCATGTACAAATTTGACATAATTTCATTTTTTCCATATGCAATAATTTTAGAGGCAGCCCTGGTCACCTTGCCAAGCCTCTGCAACTTCACCACCTGCGAAACAAAACAAAAAGTCAAAGCATTCAGTCCATCAAAGGCAAAAATAAAGCAAACTGCCCAAAAACAGAGTTTTAAAAGCAAGTCAAAGGAAAACATTAGAAGAATGGGTTTTGTAAATGAAAAATCAAAACTATATGTATATAAACCATTTTTCATGTTTAAAGAGTTCATTTGTATCCAAAGGAGAAAGAGTGAGCAATTGAAAAGGCGTGTTGAAGAAAAGGAGGCAAAAATCGCAGCTAGTTTGATATTTTGAGTGGCGCGGTGCACTGGGTCATGGGCATGGCGCATTCATCTGGCGCGACGTATTGGGCAACGCTTTGTACTGTAAATATTAAATGGGCATGGCGCATTGAGAGGGCGCAACGCACTGGGTTTGTGGCACAACGCATAGGGTTACAAGGCCGATTTCATTTACAGCTTCATCCAAAACTTCAAATTTGCTAAATCCTCACTTGTTCAAGTAAGTTAACATCCCTCCATGACCAATGAGTGAGTTTATCTTGGTACTTATGGTGATTTAATGGGAAAAAATTGAAATCCTACCTCCTTGCATTTTTTGTCAAAAACAAATGCATAGGGTTTATAAATTGTATTTCTTGCTGCCAATTCCCCTCCTAAGCATTTTTTACTCCCTCACTCCTTCATTCCCTCATCCCTTCACTTCATTTTCTCCCTCTCTTTACATTCTGATCTACCCATTCCATATTCCCCATATCCCTAAACAACTAACCCTAAATCCCTAATCCCATTATCCCAAACCCTAATTGCTATTCCAAAACTTTAAAAATCATCCCCTAAACCCTTCTATTCCTCAAAAACCTGTCAGCAACATTCCTAAATCACTCATACACACTCCCTCCATAGTCCCTCATACATTCATATCCTTGGTAGAAAAAAACCTAAAGACACAATAAAATCTCTTCATACTCATCTAAGAAAACTCAAACATTGGCAAAAATGGAGTCAGATTCTTCCGATGACAGAGATGAGGAGATAGTCATTGATTGTTCTAGAGAAATCATGCATCAAGGAGGCCTCACAATGGTGGAAAACATAACCGGGAGAAGCCTACTTCACTTGCCGAGTTGTTAGCATGTCCTCTTGTTGTCACATGTTTTCAACACCAATATTGTTATCAGTTCTGTGAGATGGTGGAGAGAGTCAAGTATCACCATGAGCTGGCCAGATTGTTTGTGCTCCATCTTCATAATGGCCAAGTCACTTTGGGAGGTGTGACATTCACCTTGACACCTGACACTATTGCTCAAGCAACCGACATTCAAAATGTAGGTAAGCAATGGAATAAGAGGTAGCTAATAGATAGAGATCATTATGAACCTTGAATCAAGGCTTGTTTTCAGAGACATATCCGTAGAGTTTTTCCTTTCAAGTATCTTCAGGACACATATGCTCCCTTGATGAAACTCATAATTAAATATTTCAGCTGTGAGGGCAGATTTTCTCGTCTGTATGCCTACAATATTAGATTGTTGTTGCACTTCACTAGGGTGAGGATGATTAACCTCCCTTATTTCATTTGTCGGAACATTGAGAAGATGACCACCTTACTGCAAAAGAAGCCTCCTTAGCAGTAGTATAACAGCATATATCATTTGCACTAATCAAAATTGTGGTCTTGCATCAGCTTGGTTTACTGAACATATCATGGGAGGATTTCATTGCACATGAGGTCTTTACAGGTCCTCAAGTACCCCTAGCAGTTTTTCATGAGGCGGGAGGGCCTTCACATCAGCAGGAGATTCATGAGACACAAATCGATAGTGTGCCAGTGTTTGTTACATATCAAAAGGGCACTAGAAGGTTGTTTGTAGCAGCAAAACGAGTACTATCTCCACCGAGGGTGGAAGGGGTATCGTTTCTTCTATCAGCAGAGCAGGTATAGGACAAGGGTAAGTATCCCTTGCATGATGAGGGACCTTCAGGAGTAGCAAGATGGCATTCAACATTTGTCTCTCAACCTAGAAAGAGCCAAGTGGATCATTAATTATTTGGAGCAGAGGAATAAATAGCTAGAAGATCAGAAAACCATTATGGAGCTCCAAAACATAAGGGCAAACCGATAAGTTTCCAAGAGGAAAATTAAATTGACCACACTTGAGCAAGAAATTCAAGCTGATCGTGAATCTTAGCTTGAGAGGACAAACATGCACCTAGAAAGGATGCTAGAGAAGGCCAACAATGAGAAAAACATGTTGAGGAACATGGCATACCACTACTTGTCAAGAAATATGGTGTGTAAAGCAAGAATCAAGAATTTGAAGGCCAAATTGAAGAAAGCCATGAGGAAGAGGAAAGAGAAAAATAGACTCCAGATCTTGGCTAAGGCTTCCTTAGCCCAACACAGAACCTGATGAATTACACTTAGCCCAAATTTCAAGAAAATTGGGAAAAATTTTGCAAACTTTGAAATTTTTGGCCTAAAAATAGGTTTTTTTGCCCAATGCGTCGTGCCACCAGCACTACGCATTGAGTTGGCTAAGAATTTTGCAAAATGGCTTGCATTTTTGTATTTCTCATGGAAAAACATGAACGCCCTCACATGCCCAAGAAATTTTGACAGGTTTTGAGCTTCCAAATAGGTCAAAAACACCTCAAAAATGACCTTTCGGCCCCTTTTTTGACACACAGGAAGCAATGTTGGGAGAACTCAATTTTGGAGGGGCAAATGGAAGCCAAATTTAGAAATTCCACTTATTCTGGAAAGCAGACAGGTAGAAATTTCCAACAAGTCCACTTGGAGAAAATTTGGTCCATGGGAAGGCCTCTAAAATTAGCTGCAAAAGGGCGCTACGCATAGGGAAATCAGCGTGGCACATAGGATGAAATTTGCTCATTTTGGCCAAAAAAACTTTGTTTTTCGCCTAGTTTCTTCACAGTTTGACTTTTCTCTTTCTATTATTCAAACTCATGATGTAATTTAATGTGATGTGATGGATTTTGATGTAATTATGCTAAATTTTCACTCATATAGGTAGATTCATCATGAAAAAGTAGTTTGCAACTGAATGAATCAGTTTCCTAGGTTTTAGAGGCATGTTGTTCCACTACCTACTTTTCAGTTCTTAGTTTATATCTTGTTGAAACAACTCCTAAACTCATGAAATATACCCCTAAAGCCTAGCATGAGTTTTTTTATGGCTATATCTAGTAGTTTTTCAGTCATTGAGAAAGGTTGGACTCCTGTGAATGCTTTGAGCTTTATTGTACATTCATTTTCAGCAGTTTGGCAAAGGAATTGACCAGGGTTTGCAGCACTTTATGGGAAACTTGTGGAATCTTGATTTGGTATTGTGTTTTCTTCTATAATTGCAAGTTTTACATGTGATTTATGTATGCCATTATCTCTCTTTGCTTCATCTTAACTAAATCAAACAAGGATAAAGGTAGAATACATTGAAATTGCAGTGCTCTACCTAGGGTTTGTTTAGTTATTTATGTTTTCAGCTGTTGAAGAGGATCCCTGAGTCTTTCATGCCCTCTCCAACTTCTCACCAGTATAAAAGCTCTCCATCTCACTCAAATTTGAAGTGCTAAGCCATTTTCCTACCTCACGATCTCTGCAAAACTGTGTCCATTCCATGCACCCAAATTTGCCTTTCACAATTGAGCTAGCAAACCCATATTAAATTCAATAAAACACCTCTGTACACATAACCAGCCTAAAATCAGTCATTACATCAATCGTCTCAAGCTTCATAGGCCATCTTTTCTGAGATTGACAAGGAGAGAGCGCTCTCCCGACCTGGTAGGGCTAGCTACCAGGTTAAGTGTGGTTTGATGTTACCCTAGATCCTGCCTTTCTCGGACTGAGGTAGATTTAGGCCATAACAGTGTACATCACCTTTATTGGCAACACTTAATGCACTAGCCTACACCATCTTGACACTGGGGCCTGGAGATGTAGTACCTCTTGGACGAACTTCATTGTGAATGTCTTATGTTTTCATGTGCTCATGACTTTCATGTTCCTCTTCTTTACAACATGCATATGTATTCCTTTATGTTCTTTTAAAATGAAATTTAACACAACACAAAAGTAAAAGGTCTTGGAAGGGTCCTTCGTCACACCCAGACCTGGATCATATGGTTAAGTAATTAAACAATTTGTAAAATGATTTCTTCGAGTAATAGAGGACTAGAGGAGACGAGGGAAGTTTAAGTTGGAAATAGGAGAAGGAGTGCAAGAGTAGTACCAAATTAAGGGAATATGTGGGAGCTCATAGAGGGAGCTAAATCAGAATTGAAAGAGATGGAGGAAATGATAAGAGAATGGTGCCTTAAGGAGTGGCCATGGTAAGGTGGCATGGTTATGGAGGAAGATACTATGTCATAAGATCTGGAAGTGACAGATATAAAATGGAGATTTCATCCATGGGAGGTGGTTAAGTTGTGATGGGTGGCTTAGAATAGGGAGGGGCCCTTACACTAATATAAATGGTTCTCATGTGATGTTATAGTCTCTCCAACAAGTATAGCCCAATACCCCTTGAAGGATGCCTTTGCGAGCCCATATGGAAAAACTATGTCATGACAGTTCCCACTCTAAGAGTTGTAGCAATAGGACAAGATATTTCCTTCTTGCTTAATAGAAGGAAAAGGGGATGTTACCCCTAACTATTACATAAATTGGCAAAAATCCTTATTATAGTAGGTAAAATGAGCTAGAATTAGTTTGAGGAAATGGGGTGGATAGTTGAAAAAGTATGAGCCACCCCACTGCAGTAACCCTCTAAGTATCTTGAATAAGGTAGGAAGACCAAATGTCTACAACTACTCACCAATGGAAATAGTAGCTACAATAGTGAGAAGAGAGAAATGGTTGAGGGTAGGCATGGGACATAGACGTGGAGCAATAGTGGTGGTCATGTTTTTCTTTATGAGAGCACCAATGTGGGGAAGGGGATGTGGCTAAACCCTCCTAGTCTGTCTAAATATCTATAAGGAAACCAGGTTCCATGTTTACCCCTCTGCCTATTATACTAGGAGAAGGAATATATCCTTAGTAAGGACATAGGTTCTGGATCCATGGTGTTATAGACATTTTTGGGCACTGCAACCCCAATCATACATGTCCATAAACCAAGGGCTCCTAAGTCCCTAAAAGTGTTGCTTCACACCCTAGAGGAACAACGTCAGCGGATTACATCATCTCCCAGAAGTTCTCCACAGAAAACTGCTTAGAACTGGTCAAAGCTGGACCATACAGATTTCCTAGTGCAGAGGGTGCGATGCATCTCACCTGCCTAGTGTAAAGGGTGTGATGCATACTAGAAAGCCCTTCTGTAGGGTGCAATGGGCGAGAGTAGACAAATGGCAAAGACAGTTTGCAAGGTGGATCATCATGGAATCTTCCAGAAACTTTTCCTGTGACACTTGCCTCTCTGAATTCACCCAGGGATGAGTAAGAGATAATCAATCTCCAAGTGGAATCAAGAACTATCAAAGAGAGGACACTAATCAAAATCCCAGAAGCTGACTCACCCCCCTGAAATCATCTATATATGGATCCCTCATCCCAAAGATCCAGGGGGCTAGAATTTTGTATCTTGTAAGGAAGTGCTATTGGTTTCTTGGTGGAACATCATAGTGTTGGGTGCTCTAAGCTTTTCATGAGGTGAAGAAGGGCTTTCATGTTGGGAGGATGATGCTAGGTCAGAACAATTGGTTGTAATCCTCTTTGCTATTCTTGATATTAGTAAAGCTATTCAAGTTTTCCTCCACATTCTTGTATGTTTGATGATATATGCATTTGTGTGGTCAATATATATCTGGTCCTATATTGTTTATGATTGTAGATCTCTGTTCTTTGATAGTATTAGGCTGCTTTGATTCCACAGGTGCTCTTTGAAGTTGGGTAGACGAAGGAAAAGCGACAAGGATCTGTCAGAAGGGAGAGGAACCTAGCGCAAGAATGAGGTTGGTGTCCTTCATTCCCCTCTTATCTACTTCTTATAAAGGAAAGCGAAAGTAGTTTTAGTTTGTTTGTTCCTAAGATAGCTACCAGTCTTAGTGGGACTAGCAGCTCCGAGTGGACACTAGATTTCCCGATAACGAAATGGTGACTCTGGTGGGGAATGAATAGATTGTTTACTCGTCTATATTTGTTTGTTTTATAAACTTACAGACGGAGCCTGAAGTCAAGCCAGCTAGCCTTCGAACTACATTCGCTATGCAAGTGCAAAGTAGATCAATGTTGCTTCAGTCTATCTCCGGGTTTTGTTTATAAACTGAACAATCGATTTACAAACCTTTTAATTGCCTTGGTGGTGGCTCTAGTAACCTCATTAGATCAACCCATGTGATTTATATTTACTGACTATCATTAGCTCGGCCTAAATCCCTGAACTAAGCTTCAAACTGTGACTCAGAACCAAGTTGAAGTCTCGTCCCTGGACCATCGCACTTTCTCCTCTTGGGAATCTGGATGCATCGCACCTCCCGTGTGTAGTAGGTGTGCTGCATCGCACTTTCCCTGTGTTGTAGGTGTGCTGATCAGGTAAGACCTCTTTTGCTCTCAGATTTTGGTTTTATGTTCACTCTCTTTAGCTTTATTCAGGAGTTTTGTTGTCTATGATCAGTATACCACTGTAGAAACTCCATTCTTTTGCATGATTCCGCCTCCATAGTACAAAGAATTGTGAATGTTTTTTATGTATTGTGCACCATTTACAGTTCTCTTTTACAAAAAAGTAGCATAATCAAACTGTCATATTTTGATTTGGAAGTGTCCCAAGTGTCATTTTCAGTCAAGAAAAATAATTCTATTGTTCTTGATGGTCAATTATACAGTTACTGTTGTATTTGATTTGAATTAGTAGTTTTTCAAGTGTCGAAAGCAGTTTTCAATTCAAAATAGAAAAGTGTTGTGATTATCCTCCTTTCATTTTTGAAGAGAAATTTGTTAGTACAGTCGCTTTCAAAAGATAATTCAGATTTGTACTTAGCATTCTTCTTGTCATTCACACATTAAGAAAGATGAAAACAAATACATGCATGTGAATTTGAATTTAGACCACTTGTTAGTTTGATTTAGGATAGTGCATCTAGTGTGTGCTCTCTGCTCTATGTTGAAAGAATATCATCTCTCTTTCTTTAGTAGCTAGGATTTTCATTGCAAAAAGAAGATTAAACGATTGCTTATCATCTTAGATTGCATTTTAGGAATTGTATATCTACATCACGCGGTGAACCTGAAAGGCAAATTTCTTAAGAAAGATCAACTGTAAAATAAATTCAATGAACATAAAAACGCTTTGGAACCTAACGCACAACATTTAGAAGTCTAGGCTAGAGACGTATTCCAGCGGCGTAAAACCTGGTAACTGTTGCTTTCACTGTTGGTTGGGTGATTCCTCCTCTTTGAGACGACAGGTGCCAATACGGACTTGTGGTCCCACATACCGTCGAGTATATATTGGGAGACCACAATAGGCTATATCCTTTATCCATAGGAAGCCATGTCTACCGCCCTATCGATCATAATGCACTGAACACATCATTCGAGAAGATTGACTGCCGTACCATAAAAATTATTCTACAGTTTTGCGATTGGTTTGGTAATCCCTCTATCTAGATTTCCAGAGTAGTCTCTTTCATTCATTTTTAGACTCCTTAAACGAAAAGGTCCATCTGAGCACTTGTCACTTCAGGCTCATTAAAAATCAAAGGCGACTAGAGTCATCTTTTGTTATTTCTCGACTCTTAAAAATTGAAAAAACAAGTTGTGTCAAAGCGTCTAAAATTCATTTAATTCGGAAACATTTTCCTCTTTATTTTTAGTTGATCGAGTAATCCGCAATCGTGGAGGAAATTCAATTAAAACCTCATCGTTCGTAGAGACTTATGAGTCAACCATCTTTGTCTCTAGAATCAAAACTATTCCGAACAAAGCGAACTCGTTTAACCGGCTCAAAGTCCCCTGGTCTGGTTGGAACAAGTGTTCCGACACCCTCAGAGACTCCGGTTACTCCAAACATTTCTGGTACTCCTGCATTTACAGAAGAAGTTCTGCAGCCACTAGAGGACAGTATAACTGATCCTAGTGTGAGGGTAAACACTTCTATACCTGAACCGGCTCCATCTATAGCTGATTCGGAAGGTGTTATTCCCCAAACATCTGTAGCTGCAGAATCTGTACCTTCTTCGGCACCGGAAATATTTTATGGACCTGACGGTCTACCTCTTCCACCCGGGTTGATTGCTATAGAAGAGATTGTGGAGGATCCCCCATCTAGTATTCCATCGCATTGTGGGGTAGGGATCACCCTACATCCTTCTTCGTCAGAAATTAGTCTACCATTATCAGAAGTTCCTGTAGAGTAACTGGGAAATCTTTTCGATAGACTCGATATGTTTGAACAATCTTCAACATCTAGGACTGTGTCATCTGACACAGCAGTGGCAGAACTTCTTGCCATCACTCCAACAATGCTCACCAGCATACCATCTGTCGCAACTAGCTCTCAATCACTGGATGGAATCCATCCAGGGGCTGTTTCGACGGTATGGTCTGTTCCCGTTTGTTCGTCTGGAATAATATTTGGAATCTATTATGTTGAGTCTCAGCAAATTCATCCTTCGCAATGTCAATTTGGGCAGTCCAGTCCTCAAAGGAAAATCATTCCCTTAAGCACTAGATTACCGCAATATGGGGGGGAATATGTCCTTTCATTGTCTCCTCCGGGAGGTCAAACATACGAGAGTTCGCAATAGAATTCAGGTTATGCTGGAATTACATCAAGCGGTTGGGTGCCAATAATGCCTCAACAACCAAGAGTTGTATACTCAATGCAACAAAGTCTGCCTATGTCAAATATCCCCACTACATCGGCTATTGTGACGGTATCACAAGTACAAGCATTGCCTGTTGTATGCCAACCTCAAATCTCTCAGGTCACAAGTCAACAACCTCTTGTCTCTATGACGCCACCACAATCATTGATTAGTGGCTCCTTAACTGGAGTGACCCAGGCTCAAACAGGTATCATTACCCCTCATCTTGGTCAAACAACTAGTATTGGACAACAGCACATGGTCTCACAACCATGGCTGGTGCAATATCAACAATCGCAATTCCAACAAGTTTACCAAGGATCTAAGCACCAAATCTTTGAAAGTAATGGGCAACCGTATATTCAAAATTGTCAACATCAACCATTTCATAATGGTTATGCCCATCAAGCTTACCAAAGTTATTAGCATAAAATGCACTATGCTGGTACGCAAAGACCCACTGCTCAGGCAATCCCATCATATCCTGGGTATGCTTCACCGAACCTAAATCAACAGTTTCCCTTCGTGGCAAATTTAGAGTTACCAGATCTAAATCGGCTAACAAACGATCCAATCGCTTACGCCCCTTGGTAGCCAGTGATTCCTCATAAACTTCCGTCAGATATTCCTAAATTTAATGGAAATCTGGGTGAAGACCCGTCGAATCATGTGATGACCTTTCACTTGTGGTGTTCATCTAACACTCTAAATGATGATTCGATCAGGCTTCACCTTTTTCAGCGAATGTTAACTAGTCCGGCAGCAAATGGTATATCGAATTGCCTATAGCTTCGTTTGATAACTTCAGTACCCTAGCCACAACCTTTTTAATCCATTTTCAGTTACCCATAAGTTACGAAACGGGAACAGAGCTTCTTACCAATTTCAAGCAAATGATAGCCACTCACATATCCGATCATATTCATGAGTGGCAACATCATCGTAGATTGGTAAAAACATATGTTCCTGATCAGCTATTGGCTGAATGGTTTATTAAGTCATTGTTACCTTCTATTACAGAAGATGTGGCAAAGGGAGGAGTTGTCACTGAAGAGCAAGTCATTGCTCATATGCAATATTTAGATTTGATCTATACTCAATCTGGCATGCTTTACAATAAAATCCCTGATGCTCCTAGACCAGAATTTTCCATTCCTCCCTCTCCTAAATCAAACAAAGACTCTCATGCCGTGGATGGCGTGATAGGAATGACTAGCATGAAAACCCAAAGGCTAGGTCGAAGAAGGCCTGTATGGTTTCAGGTCAAAATGCAAATGAAGAAATTCTCGCCTCGGAAGTAAATGCCGTATCGACTGACAAAGGCAAAGAAACCAAGCAACTAGGAGGCAAGAAGAAAAAGAAAGGGAAGAAGAAGAAACAGGAGGAGTCATCCCCTGAAAAATCTTCTACAAACCCTTCTGGAGATAGGAAACCAAATCGTCCATGCCTTATATGTGATGAGGATCATTGGACAAGAGAGTGTCCATATAAAGCTGAGCTTAGAAAATTCTTCAAGAATTCAAAAACCTCGGCGGTATTGACTGATCCGTTTCCAAATCCAGGAACAAATCTGGTTGCTAGTGACAATGCTTCCCCATCCCAAGTGCTAATGTTGTCGGTTTCGAAGTAGAAAAATGATGCTTTGATATCGACAAGGAATAAAGATTACAGGAATCCATAGCTGTCAGACAACAAGGCCAATGATCAACCTAGTAGTTCGACAACAACCTTGACCGAAGTTGTGCCACCCATCATTCCTGAACTAACGATAAAGCTGCCAAAGGGAGTAGTACACAAATCGACATTTAATCCTCATTCCAGAGCAGCACAAAATTATAATATAGTGGAGGATCTGGCCCAATCGACATCCGCTATGTCGACACTTGAGGTACTGCAAAATTGCCCCTCCCAAAATTAGGCTTTATTATCAGCAATAGGTGGGATTGACCCAACGGATTCCAATCTTGTGTCCTTTAATGATAAAGGATATGACCCTCAGTTACCAGCTCAACTAGCTTCCCTGATTCAAGTGAAAGCTCTCAACAAAACTGTTCATTGAACAATTATTGATGAGGGGGCATCTACATGTATTATGTCGATGAGCTACTGGAAAACTTTAGGATCTCCACCCTTGTCATGATCTTCGATGACATTGAAAGCATTTGATGGATGAACATACTGTTACAGGGAAAATTGTCTATATAGAACTGCTCTATCCCACTAAGGTGTGACAGCTACCTTAGAAACAAACAGAGAAAAGCTACTTTCGTTTTTCCTTTATGAATTATAGATAGAGAGGAACAGAAAGACCAACCTTTGTCTCGTGCTAATCTCCCGATTTGATTCCCCTCTTCTTTGATAGTCTTTAGCTACCTGCTCCCTTGCGCGCCCAGCTTCACAAAGTACCTGTAAGATCGCAGAAGCATAGCACTATACAAAGACATGGATCTATAATCATAAACAATCTAGGATCAGATGTAAATTGACCATACAAATGTAACAAGCATCAATGACACAAGAGCATGGAGGAAAACTTGAATAGCTTTTATTGATAAAACAAGAAAGAGCCAAGAGGAGTTACAACCAGTTGTTCTGACCCAGCATCAACCTCCCAGCAAAGAAGCCCCTCCTCACCTCAAACAAAGCTTAGATCACCCAACAATCTGATGTTTGTCTCAAGAAACCAACAACAATTCCTTACAATATGAAAAATTCTAGCCTCTAGATCTCTGGGATGAGGGATCCATATATGGATGTCTGTAATGGAGATGAGTCAGCTCATGGTTTGATTAGTGTCTTCTCTCTGATAGTTCTTTCTTCCACTTGGAGAATGATGGTCTCTTACTCATCCTTGGTCGAATTCAGTGAGGCAAGTGTCACAGGAGAAGATTATGGAAGCTTCCATTGCCTCTTCACCTCGCGGAATGACACTGCCATTTGTCATTTCTCTCCCATTGCACCCCACAGAAGGGATTTTTGAAATGCAACGCACCCACACAGTGTATTTAGGTGAGATGCAACGCACTTGGCCAGTGGAGCAGCTGAAGTGATCCTGTTTTGACCAATTCTGAGTAGTTTTTCATGGAGAACTTCTGGGAGAAGCTGTAATCTGTTGACCTTGTTCCTTTAGGGGTTAGAACAACACTTTTAGGGACTTAGGAGCCCTTGGTTTATGGACATTTCATGCTTGGGGTTGTAGGGCCTAAAAATGTCTATAACACATACACCCCATATAGGATTTTAAGTAACTTTCAAGTCAAACTAGAGGGCAAAACAGTATAAATAGATGTTGAAGTAATCGATGGAAACCTCGAATACAACATCCTACTGGGAAGGCCGTGGATATATGCTATGGTAGCCTTTGTGTCGACCTACTTCAGGAAGATTGCATTTTCCTTTCAAGGAGGAATTACAATCGTCAACCAACAAACATTTCTCCCCAACAGTTCACAAGTTACGAGAAGCATTCCAATGATCCACGGAAGCCCTCATTCGCTTCAAAATATCGGAGTAGGCCTACTAAAAGACCCTATATTAATGGGGACTTTTTCCCTACCACCTCCGATCAATCTGGCGGAAGTGGAAACCGTAGGAACCTGCAATATGATATCTTCTATTCAAAAGATCTCTGAAAACGATATTAACATGGATCACCTGCAGGCCTCCAATCCCAATGGAAATATTGTAGCAATCAATTTTTTCGGCATGGGAGGCAAACCCAAATCAACACTCATCAAGCATTTGGATAGATAGGTCTAAGGAATATGGTACCCCTTCAGATCCTTGGTTGCAAGTACATTCTACAGATGAAGGAATTGTTAAGTCAATGATGATTGACGTGGGCACCATGGGAAGATTACCACCATCATTCCAATCTTCTGGATTACAGGGAAGATACTCCTAGTGACCTTCATCATCCCTTAGTTTTTGATTTTCTATCAAATACTGTAAATACGGTGGATTCCGAGCAAAACTTGTCCAATATTGAAGAGACTATCGCCATAAATATCTGGACCAAAACAAATGTTGTAGAGAATATTCATGTTGGCAAATCTTGCTCTCCTTCAGAACTGGAAATATATCATTCTATTTTTCATGAATTCAGAGATGTCTTTGCTTGGTCATATGACGAAATTCCAGGCATTGACTCGAGCATTGTTGAACACGAAATTAAGACGTATCCAGATGTCAAACCGGTACGACAATAGCTACAGTAGGTGTACCCCAAGAAAGCCGCTGCCATCAAGGAAGAAGTTGAAAAACTTCTCTATGTTGGTTTTATTTACCCGGTTCCCCTAACCGATTGGGTATCGAATATTGTTCCTGTAATGAAAAAACAAGGAATGATTAGAGTGTGCGTCAATTATAGGGATGTAAATCAAACTTATCCTAAAGACAACTACCCTACACCCTTCATTGACTAGATAATTGATGAATGCGCCGGATGTGAAATCTTTTCATTTATGGATGGATTTTCTGGGTATAATCAAATAAATATCTGCCCACAAGACTAGTCAAAGATTGCATTTATTTGTCCGTGGGGCACATTTACATATTGCAAGCTACCCTTTTGGTTTAAAGAACGCAGGGGCAACATTTCAGAGGGCAATGAATTATGCCTTCGATGACATCAAAAACATCATTCAAACATATCTCGACGATCTTCCGGATCATTCGTGAAAGCGAACTGATCATCCGCAGCATTTGAGAGCGATATTTATACGCTGCCGACACTACAGGATACGACTCAATCCATAGAAATGTGTGTTCTATGTCAGTTCTAGTCGTTTACTTGGCTTTGTGGTCTCAAAGGACAAGATTCGTCTCGACCCATGTAAGGTTCAGGCAATCATTGATTTGCCTCCACCTTGAAATTTACTTCAGATTCAGAAACTCCAAGGGAAAGCAAACTTTCTAAGGAGCTTCATTCCAAATTACGCCGAACTTGCTAAAGGTTATACTTGTTTATTGAAAAAAGAAGTGCCCTTCATCTGGGATCAGGTCACGCAAGCTTCCTTTGATGCTTTAAAGGAATACCTAATAAAAGCATCATTAATGTACACTGCTGATTATCAAAAAGACTTTAACCTGTATCTGCTGCAACGGATACAACCATCGCAATGGTTTTAGTTCAAGAAGACAATGGAATTGAACATCCTATATATTATTTGAGTAGAAACTTAAATGATACAGAAAGCAAATACTCCTACGTTGAAAACCTAGCTCTCGCAGTTGTTCAAGCGATACAGAGATTTCAACATTATGTCCTCTTTCGAAAAACTACCATTTTGTCAGATTGCAACACCATGACTTATATATTGTCACGACAGTTGCTGGGGGGAAAATATTCAAAATGGATAGCAATTCTACAAGAGTATGTACTGGAATTTATAAAATCCAAATCAAAGAAATCCCTGGTTTTTGCGGAGTTACTATGTGATCTCCCATCGTCGTCCAACGATGCAACATCAGAAGAAGCAATCGTGGACGAATCTTTGTTTCTAATATCTTCAAGAAATCCATGGTATGGAGACATAATAATCTATCTCCAAACCCAATCATACATGTTATATACCTAGGGGGATAATATGGGGTACCAAGGGTGGTACCCAAGGTAATAATGTAATAATGGGATGGGTCATAGTAATAAATAAGGTGGTTAACCCATGTCATGTAAGGGACCAAAAGTAGTTAATAATAATGTAATGGGCCCATGGTATTAGTTGATGGTATGAGGGAACCATGGTAATGATGCATGGTATTGTATGTATGAGGCCTATATAAAGGCTAGAGACTCCACATGGAGAGATATGAAGATGAAGAGAAGTATTCTTGTATGAACAGGCATATGGCTTGTGGAGTGCTCTCCTTCCTTAAGGAGTGAATGTATGGTGTTACCCTACCATAAGGGTTTTGATAATAAAGAAGCATTTCATATTATTTCTGGGTTTCTTACTGTTTCTCGGTATATTTTCATTATCTTGTATTCTTATATCAGATCTATAATATCTTGAATTAGATCTACAACAAGTGGTATCAGAGCACTTTCTTGGGCACAAAAGTGGAGATTTTTTTTTATTTTTGCAGGGTTTCGGGGGCGGCGAATTTGTAGGTCAGATCTATATGTTTTGGTGCAAGATCTATAGAAAATAATTACATATCTGTATTCCTTGTGCAAAAATAGCCGAATTCAAAAAAAAAATCAGTTGAATTGGAGTCCGGATGAAGGAGATATCGCTGATCTAAAAATCAGTGGGGTTGTAAAGAATTTTTAGGGCCAGCGAATTTGCAGCGCAGATATGGATGTCTGGGTGCCAGATCTGTAAGATCTAATTGTAGATCTGGAATCTTTGTGAAAAAGCACATGATTTCAAAAAAAAAATCAGTCGAATCGGAGTCCGGATGAGGGAGATATCGCTGATTTAAAATCAGCTCTTTTTGTAGAAATTTTGGGTGACGGCGGGAGAGTAGCAGCGCAGATCTGAAATTCCAGTGTCTGAATCAGGATTTCTATCACATGGGCAGATGCAGAATGGTTGTTCCATTTCTAAAAACAGGTTATAATAGGGATTCTGAGCAATATTGACGGATCTGTGACCATTTCAATTTTTCGCCAATATTTTTGTGATGGCGGGCCTAGATCGCCTTGAACAGGAAGACTCTTTTTTGGGTCGTCTCTGTAAGCTCCAACAGACGGGTACAGTGGAGGAATATATTACCGCTTTTAAAGCCTTAGCCTTCCGCACTAGGGGTCTCACAGATGCATTCTTCAAGGAATGTTTTATCACCGGTCTTAAAAAAGACATCAAAGCTAAAGTTCTACTTCAACACCCTTCCACGTGGACGGAGGCTTGCTAGTTAGCTCGTCAGGTCACATTGCCTAGCAAAGATTTTATTTTTATAGAAAAGAAGGAAACTATGGAACCTAAAGGGTTATTTCCTACTGGTATATCCTTATTGCAGGTGCATGGATTGATTCAGAAAGAGAAGATCATTGTTTCTATCAATCCTAGTTGTAAACATAATTTTATCAGTGTTAATTTGGCAAAAAAATTGCAAGTCCCAGCAAAACAAATTGAACATACACGGGTTGATAATGAGGATGTTCAAGTGTAAAAGGATTTGAAGATTTCTATGGATAAATATATGTTGCATGGTGATTTTTATGCTTCAGAAATGGATAATATGGATGTTGTTTTGGGATATCCTTGGATGGAATCCGTGGGTACTATCAATATTAATGTGCAGAAGAAATTCCTAAAGCTATGGTATAACAAGAAGAAAATTACATTACAGGATATTTCCATCCATAAATAGGTAGAGCACATGGAGGCTGAAGCAGAAGATGTTCAAGGGACTGACATATCAGATGATGAGCCTTTGATGATCGACAATCAAACACAAACAGAGGCTGCAGAAGAAAAGGTTACAGGTGATGATACATCAGAGGAGGGCTCAGTGGTTGAAGTCATATTGACAAAGAAGACACCACAACAGGCACCACAGTAGGGTGAAGTCAAGCAAAAGCCATCGTGGGTTAAAACTTCAACATATCATCACCCACATCACCCAGCGAGACAACCATCAAGATGGAAACCAAATCGTCACATGACGGATCACGAGGAGAGAAGATCCACCCACTGCACATCAACACAGAAGAGCTGTCACGGTCAACTTCCATCTCAAGCGTGCGAGGCACCAGCGAGATCGAGGGTTCACCTTTCTCTTGGATGGCTAGATGCACGTGCATGGTATCAGTGGACTACTCTTCTGAGTAGATCTTATTATTTGTGTTCTTCCCATGTTTCGGGGACGAAACATGCTTAGGGGGGTGGAATGTTATATACCTAGGGGGATAATATGGGGTACCAAGGGTGGTACCCAAGGTAATAATGTAATAATGGGATGGGCCATAGTAATAAATAAGGTCGTTAACCCATGTCATGTAAGGGACCAAAAGTAGTTAATAATAATGTAATGGGCCCATGGTATTAGTTGATGGTATGAGGGAACCATGGTAATGATGCATGGTATTGTATGTATGAGGCCTATATAAAGGCTAGAGACTCCACATGGAGAGATATGAAGATGAAGAGAAGTATTCTTGTATGAACAGGCATATGGCTTGTGGAGTGTTCTCCTTCCTTAAGGAGTGAATGTATGGTGTTACCCTACCATAAGGGTTTTGATAATAAAGAAGCATTTCATATTATTTCTGGGTTTCTTATTGTTTCTCGGTATATTTGCATTATCTTGTATTCTTATATCAGATCTATAATATCTTGAATTAGATCTACAACTTGTTGTAGCTTTGATACCACTTGTTGTAGCTCTGATACCAATTGTTGTAGATCTGACCCAAGAATATAAGATAATAGCAATAACCCAAGAATAACAAGATCAAATAGATAGAAATGCTTCTTTATTATCAAAACCCTTAAGGTAGGGCAACACCATACATTCACTCCTTAAGGAAGGAGAACACTCCACAAGCCATATGCCTGTTCATACAATAATACTTCTCTTCATCTTCATATCTCTCCATGTGGAGTCTCTAGCCTTTATATAGGCCTCATACATACAATACCATGCATCATTACCATGGTTCCCTCATACCATCAACTAATACCATGGGCCCATTACATTATTATTAACTACTTTTGGTCCCTTACATGACATGGGTTAACCACCTTATTTATTACTATGGCCCATCCCATTATTACATTATTACCTGGGGTACCACCCTTGGTACCCCATATTATCCCCCCTAGGTATATAACAATACAGGTCTAATACCTCCCGCTCAGAAAAATGATGCATTCGATACGAAGCAAAAGACTACATGATCGTCGGTGATACACTTTACCGTCGTGGTGTCGATACAATTCTGAGGAGGTGCCTCACCCACGAGGAGCCCGAAAAAGTCCTGAATGATTGCCATTCAGGCGCATATGGGGGGCATCAATCTAGTTACGATACGTCACAAAATATTTTACGAGTAGGATACCTCTAGTGAACAATGTTCAAAGATTGCATAACCGCAGTCAAAAGTTGCCATCCATGTCAAATCTTCGATCAAAAAACCAAAATACCACCCACACCTCTGCAACCAGTAGTTGTTGTTTTCCCATTTTCCAAATGGGGCATAGATTTCATGACATGTAACCCCACCTTGGCTGGGGGGCATGGGTATATCATAGTCGCAGTAGAATATTTTACCAAATGGGTCAAGGCGATGCCTACATTAAACAACAGCGACGAAACGACTGCCCTCTTCTTTTTCAATCATGTAGTCTCCAGATTCGGCGTTCCACAGGTCATAGTCACAGATCATGGATCACATTTTCGCAATCACATGATGGTTGAGTTGGCTGCCAAATTAGGGTTGTCCCATGATAGCTCTACTCCGTATTATCCGCAGGCCAACGGACAAGTTGAGGCAATCAACAAGGTCCTGAAGCAGATGCTGCAAAGGATGATTGGAGTCCACAAAAGGAGTTGGCACCTGATCCTGTACTCAGTCTTGTGGGCATACTAGACATTGGTGAGGAATGCAACTAGGTTTACACCCTTTCAACTGGTGTATGGCCTGGAAGCAATCTTACCAGTTCAGTGTGAAATCTTGTCCCTCAAACTCGCAGTTGACCTTCTCCCCGGAACTTCAAGAGAGGAGGCTCATTTCTTGGAACTAATCCAATCGGATGAAACCCGTTGTGATGCCACTTTGGCTAATGAAGCCTGTAAGAAACGAGTCAAGGCACAGTTCGACAAGAATGTCAAACCCCGTGTCTTCTCAGAAGGTGACCTGGTCTTACTTTATGACCAGGAATCCGATAAATTGGGAGGAGGCAAGTTCATGTCTTTATGGATGGGCCCCTATATTGTTAAGCGTGCATTAGCAAAAGGATCCTACGAGTTAGTGGATGATGATGGGATTCTGCTGGTGCAACCTTGCAACGGGTTGTACCTTAAGCGTTACTATGCTTTACTCAAGATAGTAACCCCTATGCTTTTGTTACATTTTTGTTTTCGCTAAGGGTAATTGTTTTGGTTAAGTGATCCACTTTTACATTTGTTGCAGATGTCAGACCTATTGGAATCATTTGTTGGATATGTCGACAGAGCGAGTCGTAGTTCGCAGAACCTATCTTCTGCGGCCTGGGCCATCTTCGATCCAAGCGGCGAGTTAGTGAGTTTCAGAGGGGTATGTATTGGTTGGTCAACGAACAATATTACTGAATACAACGCGTTGATAGAGCTCCTCTCTGATGCCATTACGCGTGGCATACGCCTACTCGTCGTTAGGCTAGACTCACAACTCGTCATCCTACAGCTCACTGGTATCTACTTCGTACAGAATCCAGCTATCTATCGCATGTTCCTAAGGGTCAATATTTTGGAAAGGCAGTTTGATTCTATTCAATATCAGCATATTTCCAGAAAATTAAACACATTAATAGACTCATTGGCAAATTATGTGTTAGATAGACATTTGCAACATTTATAAAAGAAGCATCTCATCAATATTTGCATCAAGGTCACATAACTTAAACCAAAATAAAGCTCCAAAAATAAAAAATACATATATAACTATTTATGGTTTATACATAATGTTCTATAACCAAGAAAAAATCGGTCAAATGATCCAAAACTCAAAATTCTAGGGGGCACCCTAGTCTAATGATGTTGGTGATAACAAGTCACCACTTGTGCAATCATGCGTAAAAGCCTAGTCCATCGACTCGGCACGCTAGTAGTATGTCGCTGCATCCTCAGAGGCAGCTCGTCGGTCCTCACGTTCGGAATACTGGTGGGCTCCAGTATTGCAACAATAATTCTGCAACTCTTGGGACTCCCTTCTTTACTTTTATCAACCCAATAGTTCGTAACAAACTTGGAAGCGACAATGTTGTATGCACAAGTGCTAGCTCTTGCCGCGACAGTCACTTGGTCAGCTGGGACAAGTCCGCTAGGAGTTTAAGAAAACTTCTATGAGGTCTTAGAAGAACCTTTCTAACTGATGGATAAAAGCTAGCTCAAAGAAGGCTAATCTACTTGCAGAAAGAAACTGGAAAGCTAAAATGAAACGCAAACCCTAGCAAATCGTAATTTTACCAGCTAGCCCTACTGATGCAAGAAAGAGGATGCAAACTACTGAAAGAGATGCCATTGACTTCTAGGAAGGTAAAATGCATGTGTCTAAGCTACTTCTATAGTATCATCTGAAAAAAAAAACATCCTTTTGTATTTTTGAATAAGTTGTCAGAATTATCATGCACGTGCTTTGACTGTTTTGACTATGCAGAGGTGTATTGGCGAGAGGAAATGATTGCAAGAGGTTGGGAAGGTTAGAAGGGGGCCTAAGGGGTCCCAAGAACCCTTCCAGAGAGTTTCACCAAGTTTGGCTATCAAGAAACCACTCCCATGAGCTTCTACAGGAAGTCTACAGGGGTTCTACAGGATGTTCTGTATTTTCTACAGGATGTGCATAAATGGGATTTTGGAGGATCGATGGAGAGAGAATGGTGGAGAAGTGAGTATGGAGGTAGGATAAGGGTGTGAGGAGGTTCAGGACTTGGTGGATGGAGCCGAGGAGAGATGAGGATGGTTGGATTTGTTCAAGGAGGAGTGGAGCAACGTTGCACAAAAATATGGAAACTAGGTCGAGGTGTATCAAATGTGAGGCAAGAATCAGAGTTAGGGGATGGAGCAGATGGGATTGATGAAGTACGGGTAGATGGAGAGGTGTTACAGGTTCTCTGCAAGTTACTTCTCAAACTGAACAAAAACTGACTTGGAAAACCGATGACCTAGCTACTTTATTCTAATCTGGCCTAAGTAACAGCGAAGGAAATGAATAGAAGTTTATTTGCAATGAAATAACGTGAAATAGTTATGAAAACTGAGAAATCATGAATCTGAACGCTTAACCACAACTGGTATCAACTTTTGCAATTGATAATCTAACACTAATGATTGCATGGTGAGGCTATGATAGTGTTTTTGTTGGCAGGAAGGTCACCTTTGTCCCAGCTCATGATCCCACTGAGGGAGAAGTGAGATCAGAGGTCCTTGATGGCCTTTTTCTGGATATCTTCCCTGTTAATAACCTATCAACTCAATCTAAACATAAAAAACCTTTCTAATCATCAACAATGACCTAGATAACCAGCAAGATTTTAATCTACTTAACAGAAATTATTTTGCAAAGACATAAAAAACAAATAACAATACATAAAGGAAGCCTTGGAACTTGGGTTGGGCCGAACCCCAAGAGCTATAGACTCCTAAGAAAAACTTAGAACTAATGCCAAGTAAAGCTACTCTACATTACTAAAAAATAATCATGTCACAAGAAAGTTATACAACAGTAGCTACAAAAATGAGCTGAGATAATTATAGCACTATAGTGCAAAACCCAACAGTTCCAAAAGTGAACTACAAAGGCTGAAGCCTTCCTATTTATGCCCTATGAGAGTCCTAGTAGCCCTACTTAACTCAAGGGGCTCGTCTGTTCGAACTACCAGTGAACAGTCACTCTTCACAAAGCTGCTCGGTTGCCTTTAGGATTCGTTTTGGTGGTCTGCTGAGCTCCGAGTTGAGGGTGGAGATTTCAAGGAATGGCCATTTAATGCAAGAGACAACCTCCTATGAATCCTCACCCTTTCTCCCTCGTGCTTGGCTGTCACTTGGCTCATAATTGCTTGGCTTTGTTCCAAAATTTGTCCAAAAAACCTGAAATAACCACATATTATACTCCTTGGTAAAGTGACCACCCTTATTCGTTCAAATAACATAAACATACTCAAAAAACATGCAAAATCTATGAAAAATGGTGGATTGATGAAGAACAGTAGGCAAAATAAGCCCAATAAGTTACCCATTTTTCGGGCTCATCATCACCCCCCTGCTAAATGGGTTGCTCATCCTCTGGACAACTAATCTAGCTCATCATCCTTTATATCTTTGACTGCCTCCCTCACGTCCCAAGCCTCTGCGGTGATATCTTCTTCCCGGTCGTGAAATCTTGCTTTCCTTTCCACTTCCTCCCACTGTCTGTTTTCCTCCTCTTCCTTAACTCCTTCTAGCAATCCCAAAAGCAAGGGAGGATTGAATTTCAGGCCGATCCAATTGGCCTGTAGATTTTGCATCAACTGTTTGTAGAGAGGTACCCTTGCCAAGGCCTCCCTCATCCTGGTGGGAGAGTGGTATTCTCTTATCTTCAAGCTGTGAGGCAGTGTGTTCCACCACCTTGTGCAGGCATGAAGGCAGGTATCCCCCAACAGTCTCTCCATGTCCTCAATGTGGGCAATAGCTTGAGCCTGTTTCTAAATGTATTCTGGTAAATCCTGAGGTCCCTTGGCCAAGTGCTGCTGGGTGCTTATCATTGCTGAGGGGTCGTCCGGCTCTGCTCTGATCATTAGTGGCTCACTGAGTTCCCTACTCATAATACTGCGGACCTCTGCTGCTCTTTCTTCCTCATTATTCATCCAAGAGGCCATGGCCATAAGTTGGACATCTCCTATCACAGTGTTGGGATCCCATGAATTCATGTTTGGAAGGGCTAAGTTGTGCAAATAAAACTCTACTAATTTAGCCTTGTCCTCTGATGAGCTACTGTCACATAAACCCACAAATTGATGATAATTTTGAAATGGAGTGATGCCCCTTTGGCCCAAGGTGTCAATTTGAAACTGCAACCACTGATCCTTAAGGTATAGGGCATATGGTTTGGCAAGCTTTCTACACTGCAGAGCTTCCATCGCCCAACTGGCCATGTAGGCAGTTGGGCCTCCTTTCCTTGTACCTGTTGTTTCAGAGACTGTATCTCCTGGCCTACTTGCAAGTCCTTCTCTTGTAGCTGTCTAGTTAGTGTCTCAATTTCACCCTGCAACCCATCTCTTCTCTGCTCTTCATCACGGGTTTCTTTGTCTGTTGTGGGATTCTCTTGTTGCTATTGTTCTCCTAAGATGTGAGGCCTGTCTTCCTTATGCTATCCCTGTAGTTGTAGCTGCTGTTTAAGCAGCTCGTTTTCTTCTTGTAGCTTGGCCCACTGGTTGCTTTCCACATTCCGTACCATAGCCAATTTGTTTCTTGCCTCTTTTAGTTGTTCCTCCAGGGGACCTATATCTGCCACACCCTTGGACTTAGCGATCTTCATCCAAGTGTGGGTCCTCACTCTCTCTTCTTCTAGTGCAAGGAAAAGTGGCACTGCGATTTTTTGGGGAATGATCTTTCCGGCCTCTAACAAGTTATAGTAGGAGCCCAAGCTTGGTTGGGGGATAAGTTCCACAATGTTCTCCACCTTTTCTTCCTCCTATGGTTATTTAGCTGCCTCTCCTTCCATTTCTTTGGTCTCCTTTAACCTATCCAGTGTTTCCTGTAGAACAGTCTCAGCATCCTGTAGAGAGGTCTTTGTGTCCAGCATTTTCATCCTTTCTCTCCAGATGGATGTTTTCGAGCTTCCCCGTTCATAGGTGATGGATGCATTTGAAGGTGACCTTTCCTTTTGTTTAGCTGGGGTGTCCACAATCGTAATTGGCTCCTTTGACTGTGGTTGGGGTCTGCCAGTTTTTATTCGCATGCTCCTTCCGACCTTAAAATACATGGAAGGCTCCCTTTTTCGCTTACCTTTTTTCTTTGGAGATGTGCTTAGGGCAGCCAGCACTGCTGCCGCCTCCCTGGCCAAAATCTCAGGCGATTTCTCCCTTTGCTGCTTCGTTTCTAGGCTTCGTGTGAAAGTCCTGTGTCGACTGTTTTCATGCTTCCTGTAGAAACAATTTTCATGCTTCCTATAGAAATGGTTTCAACTATTTCGGTCTGCTTGGCTAGATGTGTCTTCCCTTTTAATTTATGTGTGGTTGCCTTGGTTGTGCCCTAATTTGTTTGGACTTTTTTAGTCCTCTCTGCTCTACTCTGCAATCGCTTCTCCCTTGGTGTTTGTGCCTTTGTTCCTCCCACAGTTTTGGGCTCAATAGCTTGGCCTTTCCCTCATTTCTCTTCTTGTTATTTCTATGGTGGTTTGTCTTATGTTTCTTTACCACTAGCTTTCTCTTCTGCCTCAGTTTTCTCCCTCTATTCACTGTTGGATGAAGTGAGTTCCTCGGCTAGAATTCGAATATCATCATCCTTGGACATGTTGCGGAAAATCTCCCAGGAGAGAGGGACGGTGTAGGTATGGAGGGAATCTTCCACTAGAAGCTTGATAAGCCCATGATGGGCTAGATGATCCGGCATCCCTTCCTTCAATTTTGTGCTGCACTCAATTAATGATTGTAGGAGAAAATAGGCGATGCTTAACTTCTGTTCTGGAGGTAAATCCATCCCATGTCTGAGTTCACTCAGCAACCGGAAGTGATAGCCATGGACAATACTGAACCGCCCCTCACAGGTAATGTATTTCATGATCTGAAAGCTGACTTCACTCCAAAAAGGATGTAGGCTGGCTCTACGGACCCCGTTCTTGTCTTATACAAACTGTTACTCTGGTAGAAGGAATTCTTTCTTGGCTTTTTGGCCCAATGCCCTCTCCTCTTTGCTCCAGGGTATCCCCAATGGCAGATCAGTAACTCAACTAATGAGTTGTCGGGTAAGCTTTAGGGTCAACCATCTGAAAATTCACAGTGGCCAGTGTCTTTGATTTAGGCTGCAGGGACATTAAGAACTCCTCTGTTATCTCATCGTCATGACCTTGAATTCTGTCACAAAAGGTCATCCAATTGGCACGGGTGAATAGGTTCACCACCTCGAGATGTTCACGCAATTTTCTGGAATCCAAGGGTTCCTTCCTGATAAACTCCCCTGGCATGGTGAGAGTGCTCTGTTTTGTGCTCTGAGCAGAGAGGACTTGCTGTTTTATGGTCTCCGCCTTCGAACTTGAAGACAATATCTCTCAGGTGTTTATATTTTAACCTTGCACCAATTCCCTAGTTTTAGAAACTTGACTGCCTGTGTATAAAAGGAAGACTTGGGTTTCCTAGACAGAGTGTCGAACTCAATTTCCAACCCCAGCATACATATAACCATGTAAAATTCACATTTTTCCTACACAGGTTAGTCTTGACAATGCTTTGTCTTTTCTACAGGAGGAATTTTCTTAACAGGAACTATGGAGGAAAACTTGGACGCAAAACCAATGAAGAAATTCCATGCAACCACAAGTAAACTACTATTTTTGACTCACAGGCAGACTTGTCTCTAACCCTCCAATTCAAGACAGCTCAATTCACCATGTTTTCGAAATATACCATGCATGGAGGAGTGTTTTCGAGCCTACCTCTCTCGGAACTCCAAATTTGACGAAGAAAAGTCTAGACCTCTCTGCTCCGGAAGGCTATGCTGTATTTCCTGTAGAGCCTCTTCCTGTAGAATGCTTTGCCAGCTTCTGTAGGATGTCACAACACTTCTGAATGAGCCTAGGACGTGGGAGAATTTTGAAACAGGCCGAAAAGCTCGGGCTAACACACTGTGGAGGTAGAGGATGCATACTTCGCTGAGAACGGTTGCAAGTGTAAATGAACAGTGGTTAACACGAGTTCGTCGGCCGAGCATTTTTGAATTATGGCACAATTCATGGTGAGGGGGTGAGGTGGCCAGGCCGATCCGTTAGCCAACTTCATGGCCATCATTCCTCTGTGTGTCCCTGACCACCATTACCTTTCCTTTGCTATTAACCGCCGCCACCACTGCCAGTCCCGTCGATTCTCCCTGACTGGACACTTCACACGTGTCAGCTGCACGTCTCGTTGGAAAATTTGAACGTAGCCGAGCTTGTTCAGATCCCACGAAGCTATGCAACCAACTGTGGGTGACCAGTTGAATGGCCACCGAATTCGTTCAATCCGAACCATTTCACAGACATGCAATTTTCGAAATATAGTCTATGCAATTTGATGAATAAGGTTAGACACTTACCTATGTGGCCGTGGATGTGTTCTGCAGGCTTCGAGACTTGGAACGACTGCTTCGCTCGTTGCTGCTTCGTGCATAGGTGCTAGAACTCATTCTTTCATTGGTTGATGCTGTATGCACGGCTTTGGAACCCGATCCTCGGTCGGCAATGTTGCATGCAGAGGTGGTGTTTGGTTTTAGCCGTCGAAAATGTTTTCACGTCCATGAGGAGCCTTTTTACATGTTTCCTTTTGCTGGTTTCAGCTGCCCTTGCCTCTGGAGTATGTCGTCGAGAGGGATCAACCGCTATAGGATTCCTGTAGGATTTCCTGTGGCTGCTTCTCCTCCTGGGATGCAGGCTAAACGAGCAGGGTTGAATTCGTTGATGAAGAGTCTAGATGGAGCTTGAAGAGGTAGAGTGTGTGTGACTTTGCTGCTTGATTTGTCACTGGAAATTTTTCTGTCCATCTGAAGAAAATGAGATTTCTTATATGACTGCAGGAACACATAACCAGGTGGTTGCAATGGCGATGGAAAGAGATGAAACAGGTGATGGATGGAAGAGAGGGGTGGCTGCAGGCCTAATCAACAGACTCCAAGCTTCAAATCCCCTTCCAAAATTGAATTTGGCCTGCATGAAGGCTCTACAAGATGTTTCTTGTAGAAATACAGAACTTCCTGTAGAAAGCCCAAAACTTCTTGTAGAAAGCCCAGAACTTCCTGTAGGAGGTGGAATCTCGACCCAAATGTGATCAAATCCTAGGAAAAGCGAGTGGCTATGGAGGAAGTGTCTGTAAGGATGTCCTGTAGCCTGGTATGGACCCTTGTCCTCGTTTTTCATGACCTTCTTTATCTGCAATGTATTCCCTACAACCTGCAATAATTTTACAGAGATTAGACCTGTTTCTTTTTTCTCTTTTTTTCTTTCTTTTTTTTTTCCTTTTTTTCTTTCTTTTTTTCTCCTTTTTTTTCTCTTTTTTTTTTTTTCTTGAGAGACAACTGGGGTGCCTCCATGAGGTTTTCACCCCCACTATCTGCCCTGGGCAACTCAGAGAGGTTTTCACCCAAGGATCTTTTTTATTCCATTTCTTTGTTTTCTGAGAGACAGCTGGGGTGTCTCCATGAGGTTTTCACCCTCACTGTCTGCCCTGGGCACCTCAGAGAGGTTTTCACCCAAGGATCTTTTTATTCCATTTTTTTCCTTTTTTTTTTTTTTTGATGATCAAGGTGTGGGTGGAATAGAGGCAGAGCCCTGCTCTACTACCAGCGCCAATTTTTCCAAAGTTTCAATGAACTCCTACCTCGAAAGGGGTTTCTTGTATATTTTCAATCGATGCCCATTGACAAGCATGGGGATGGCTTCTTCATCAATGGTCCTGATAAGGACTGAACCATTATCATTGCATTTTTCTACTGTATATGGTCCTAACCATCTTGTCCTCAGCTTCCCTTTGAAATCCTTGTATCTTGAATCATACAGCAGAGCCCTGCTCTACTACCAGCACCGATTTTTCCAAAGTTTCAATGAACTCCTGCCTCGAAAGGGGTTTCTTGTATATTTTCAATCGATTCCCATTGACAAGCATGGGGATGGCTTCTTCATCAATGGTCCTGATAAGGACTGAACCATTGTCATTGCATTTTTCCACTGTATATGGTCCTAACCATCTTGTCCTCAGCTTCCCTTTGAAATCCTTGTATCTTGAATCATACAGCAGCGCCCAATCTCCAAGCTGGAATTGCTTTTCACTAAGGTGCCGACCATGCGATATCTTCCTCTGGAGTTGAACTACTTCTGAGTGGAGGAGGGCCTGCATTCTATGTTCATCTAATCCATTCAGCTGCAGTAATATTTCACGTTGAGCATGGCTTAGATATAAGTCCAGATGAGCTTCCACCCTCAATGTGTTGTACTCAAACTCTATGGACAGCAGAGATTTCTTCCTGTAGACTAGCTCATAAGGTGTGAAACCTGTTGTAGTCTTCCAAGTGGTGTTGTAGGCCCAGGTGGCCTCAACCAGGCGATCTGCCTAATCCTTTCTGTTGCTGCTCACCACCTTAGTCAAAATCCCTTCCAATGCTCTATTAGTGACTTCCACCTGCCCATTTGCTTGTGGATGATATGGGGTGGAGGTCCTGTGCTTGATCTTGTGATGAGCGAGCAAGTCTTCAATCAAGTTAGAGGTGAACTGGCTTCCTTTATTGGTGACTAAATCTCTTGGGTAGCCAAACTTGTAGAAAATATTTTCCCTTAAAAACTCAGCCACCTTTTCTTCTGTCACTACTTTGATTGCCTTTGTTTCTACCCACTTTGTCAGATAGTCAGTGGACACAATGATGTAAGACCTTTGCTTTGAAGGAGGGTTGATAGGAGCCACCAAATCCATGCCCAACTTCTCAAATGGCTCGAAGGTCACCTGAGGTTGGAGAGGCATTTCATCCCTTGGAGTCAGTTTCCCCATCCTCTGACATCGGTCGCACTAGCTGATGTATCTTTTGATGTCTTGGTGAAGAGTAGGCCAATAGTAACCTACCTGTAGAATTTTGAAGGCAGTCCTTTTTGTTGCAAAGTGGCCTCCATAGGGCCCATCGTGACAGGTTAGGAGGATGTCAAAGACTCCCTCCTCCCTAAAACAACTCCTCAAGATCTGATCTGGGCCAAGTTTGAATAGGTTGCCCCCGATCCAAGTGAACGAGGCACTCTTCCTCACAATTCTGCTCTTCTCCTTTGAGGATAGATGCAGAGGGAACTGTGCTGAGACCAAGTAATTTGCTATATCAGCAAACCATGGAGAGAGTACTGAGATAGAAAACAGGTGTTCATCTGGCATCTGGTCATCCACTGTCCCTTCCTCACTTGCTAGAAAATCCAATCTAGACAAGAAGTTAGCGACAACATTTTCCTTACCTGGCTTGTCGACAATATTCAAATCAAATTACTGCAACAAAAGTAACCATCTAATGATACGAGCATTTACATCAGGCTTATTCATTAAATATCTAATTGCAGCATGATTAGTGTGTAAAAATGTTTGATAACCAGTGATGTAATGTCTTAACTTGTTTAAGGAATGGACTACAGCCAGGAACTCTTTCTCGGTTACAGTATAGTTCATTTCTTCCTTGGACAGGTTTTTGCTGACGAAGTATATGGCATATGGTAGTTTGTCCTCAACTTGTCCTAAGGCTGCCCCTATGGCTTTGTTCGAGGCATCAGTGTGGATGTGGAAAGGCAGGGCCCAGTTTGGACCTCTTAAGATCGGGGCGAACACCAGCTTATCTTTCAACTCACCCAGAGCCCCTTGACAGCCGTCAGTCCATTTGAACTCAACATCATTCCCTAAGAGGCCAAAAAATGGCGAGGCTAGCTTACTAAAATCTTTAATGAATCATCTATAATATCGTGCTAAACATAGGAAACTCTGAACATCTCTCACCTTTTGAGGAGGTGGGACCTTCTGGATGATAGCAATCTTGTTAGGATCCACCTGTAATCCTTGCTGAGAAATGGTATGACCTAGAACAGTCCCTTCGCTCATCAGGAATTCGTATTTTTTGGGACTAAGGGATAGGTTCATCTCAATACACTTGGTTAAGACTTTTCCCAGGTTAGTCAATGCTTCTCTGAATTTGGACCCATAAGGAGTAAAGTCATCCATATAGATTTCTACCGAATCATGGACCAACTCAGAAAATATGCTCAATACTGCTCTCTGGAAAGTAGCAGGAGCATTGCATAGCCCAAAGGGAAGGACTCAGTAGGCAAAGGTACGCCATGGACAAGTGAAGGTGGTTTTATCTTCGTCCTCCAAGCTGATTTGGATCTGGTTATACCCGCTGAACCCATCTAGGAAAGAGAAGAACTTCTTCCCTGCCAGTCCATCCAACACTTGATCTATGAAAGGCAAAGGGAAATGGTATTTCTTGGTGGCTTTTTTAAGTTCACGGTAATCTACACAGATTCTCCACCTCCCGTTCTTCTTGGGCGCAAGCACTAGAGGTGAGACCCACTCACTATCAGAGATGGGGTAGATGAATCTTGCATCCAACAATTTTTGCAATTCTTCTTTGACAATGTCTTTAAGGGCTGGATTCATCCTCATCTAAGGCTGCCTGACTAGTTTACAATCTTCTTTAATGTAAATGTGATGGGTACAGACTAAAGGGTGGACTCCTTTCATCTCCTTATAGCTCCAAGCGAAAGCATCCAGATGATTGTTCAGTAAGCTACACAGCTCCTTCTCCTGGGAGGGAGATAGGGAGGAGCTGATATTTAAGATTCTTTCGGGGCCAAATTCCACATTCTTAACTCTGGGAGAGGTTGGATCAGTCACACATAGGTCCACTAAAGCGCTAGCTTGGGTATCTTTCACCAACTCCTCTAAGCACAGTGCACTGAGGGGTGGATTTTGAATCAAATTCTCAATCAAGTCATCCTCGGTTTGAGGGCCTCCCCTGGTGGCTTCTACTGTGCACAATGGTGCAGAGTAGACCTCATCCTCATATCCCTCTTCCAACCAAAGTAGTAAGTCATGTTCTAGCAGAGGTTGGGCAGGAGGGTATAGGACTAGCTATTTGGACACAGGCCCATTCTTGATGGTCATGCTTCCAGCTCGACAACTGATGTAAGCATCCGCAGTGGCTAACCAAGGCCTTCCCAAAATGAGGTGGTATCCAGTGAGCTTTGCCTTTGGTTGAAGGACCAAGAAGTCTGCAGGGTACTCCCAAGAGTCAACAGAGACCAAGACATCTTCCACAATCCCTTTGGGAGTCACGGTGGAGCGATATGCTAACTGCAGGACTGTCGAGGTCTTCCTTAAGGAACTCTGAAGGTTTAGTTTAGGCATGGTGTCCCTGGTCATCACATTGATGGCAGCCCCTAGATCAATCAAGGTATCGTGGATTATGGTGGCATTGATGTGGACATAAACTACAGGACTCCCAGGGTCCAAATATTTTGGACAGATTACTTGCCCCAACATTAGAGCCGACAGTTGTCCTACGACATTGATAGTCGAGGCATCTCTCTTTCGCCTGCCTGGGTGCTTGAAACACTTCTCCTTAATCAATTTGTTGTATATTGGTACATCTTTTATGGCCTGGAGAAGTGGTATTTCCACACACAACTGTTTAAGTTCTCCCAGAAGTTCAGTCTCCTCTGGGTTTAGCTGCGTGGTTACTGTTAGTCACTCAGGAAAGGGTGGAATGGCTTTGGGTTCACTTTCCTATTTCTCTTCCTCGTCCTCTGAGGGAGGAGGTTGACGATCTGGAAGGACCTTCCCAGATCGTAGGTTGATCTCCTGGATCTCCACAACATAGGTAGGGCATGTTGTCTCCCTAGTGTATACTTGTTGGGCCTGTCTGTTGTTGGGGTTCGGGTTTGGTTGAGCAGGCATCTGGGGTTGTCTTAGAGGAGCAGGAGGTAATGGTTGTGGCTAAGCTGGTGGTGGAAGCAGAATGGCGAGAGGAGAGTTGTATTGGGGCCTCCACACCAGTTGAGGTACATTCCACTGAGGTTGTGGCTGGACATGTGAGTGAAACGAATGAGTAGTGGGTTGAGTATGGCATTGAGATGGATAATACCACAGAGGAGGTGCGGACCAGGAAGGATGAGTAGGGGGACCCCAAGAAGGTATGTGAGTAGATTGGTTGGGGCTATAATAAGATTGGGATGTCCCTTGCATCCCTTGCTGGTAAGGTTTGGGCCCATGCGGCCTCCTTTGGTTGAGGAGGTAGAGAGGTTCAGTGGTTGCCTCAGTCCCTTGGTACATGGCTTTAAATCTGGGTAAGGTTGGGCATTGGTTTGTGGGGTGGTCTTCCTCACAAACAAAACATACCTCTACTGAGTGCAATGGACACTCATTCTGAGGGTGCTTCCTCGTACATCTGGGATAGAAAATGGCCAAAGCCCTCTCAACTTCCTCTTTCTTTTGTTGGATTCGAAAAGTATCAAGTTGCATGGAAATGGTCTGTCTCACCTCACTTTTGAGGTCTTCCATCTGATTAGAAAACTCATGCTTGGAGAAGACGGTACTAGCTGAAAGCGGATTCCCCCTACCTCTTTTTCGGGCTGCCCTAGATTTCTAAACAAAGTCTTTATGTCTTCATAAGGTAGTTGGTAGATGTCCCCTCTAGCTAGCAAATGGAGGGTATCTATAAGGTCTTCAGGGACTCCTTGGAGAAGAACCAACTTTAGAGATTCAGGGTCAAGTGTGCACCTGGCCCATTTGTAGCTATGTTGGAACCTTTCCTCATAGTCTTCTAAGGACTCATCATTTCCCATGGTCATCCGGAAGATTTCTCCCTTTGTTTCCTTGGACCTACAGTAGTCTTGGTATTTGTTGTTAAAGGCTTGCTGCATCTGAGCCCAAGTGGTGATACTATTTCCAGGTAACCCCATGAACCAGTGTAATGCTGCATCCTTGAGGGTAGAGGGAAAGAGTTTCGACTTTTGCTCATCCTCTACATAGTCATAAGTTCGACAAAGGACAGAAAACTCAAACAGGAAGGTATCAGGGTCTTTAGTGGTCAATCCATGGAAATGAGGTAAGGCTGAGGGACTTATGTTTTTCATCTTCATGTCCCCGTTGGTCTCTCAGATGGGGAAGGTACCTTCTATTCTCTCATCATCTTCTCTACCGTTTCTGTTTTTAGCCATGGTCTCAAAAGGAATGTTTTCTTTCTCTTCTTCTGTTATAGGATCTTTGTATATCTCAGGAGCTTCACCTATAGGTTCTTCTGGGTCACCGCCACCAAAGAAGAGAGAAGGGTGACTCAGTGAAGTGGTGGGGGTGTTGGGTAGGAATTTCCCTGTATTATCTCTATTCCTACGAGGCATGAAAATATTTTTGGTTGCTTTTGCTTTTTTTTGCTTGTCCCTGCAAAACTGAAATAGATGGAATTGCAACTAACTAAAATCTATCTTGCGGAAATGAAAATGCGGAATTGAAATGAAAGCAGGAAAGGACTAATCTATTTTGCTGACATAAAATTTCAGGAATGAAATGCTATTCTACGCTTGCAGAATTGAAAGGCTAATCTATGAAAGTAGGAAATGTCTAATCTACTTTTGCAAAAATGAAAATGTAGAATGAAACTGAAATAAACTACTTAGCCGAAGGTTGGAGTAGAAAAATAGAAGAAAAGCAATAGTCACAAATACTATGACGCTTCCCCAGCAATGGTGCCAAAAAGATGGTGGGCTCCAGTATTGCAGCAATAATGCTGCGACTCCTAGGACTCCCTTCTTTACTTTTATCAACCCAGTAGTTCGTAACAAACTTGGAAGCGATGGTGTTGTATGCACAAGTACTAGCTCTTGCCGTGGCTGTCACTTGGGCAGCTGGCACAAGTCTGCTAGGAGCTTAAGCCAACTTCTATGAGCTCTTAGAAGAATCTTTTTAACTGATGGACAAAAGCTAGCTCAAATAATGCTAATCTACTTGCAGAAAGAAACTGGAAAGCTGAAAGGAAACGCAAGCCCTAGCAAACCGTAATTTTACCAGCTAGCCCTACTGATGCAAGAAAGAGGATGCAATCTACTGAAAGAGATGCCATTGACTTATAGGAAGGTAAAATGCATGTGTCTAAGCTACTTCTACAGTATCATCTAAAAAAAAAACGTCCTTTTGTATTTTTTAATAAGTTGTCAGAATTATCATGCATGTGCTTTGACTGTTTTGACTGTACATAGGTGGATTGGCGAGAGGAAATGCTTGCAAGATGTTGGGAAGGTTATAAGGGGGCCTAGGGAGTCCCAAGAAACCTTCCAGAGAGTTTCACCAACTTTGGCTATCAAGAAACCGCTCCCGTGAGCTTCTACAGGAAGTCTGCAGGGGTTCTACAAGATGTTCTGTATTTTCTACAGGATGTTTAGAAATGGGATTTTGGAGGGTGGATGGAGAGAGAAAGGTGGAGAAGTGAGTATGGAGGTAGGATAGTGGCGTGAGGAGGTCCAGGACTTGGTGGATGGAGCTAAGGAGAGATGAGGATGGCTGGATTTGTTCAGGGAGGAGTGGAGCAATGTTGCACAAAAATATGGAAACTAGGTCAAGGTGTAACAAATGTGAGGCAAGAATCAGAGTTAGGGGATGGAGCAGATGGGATTGATGGAGTATGGGTAGATGGAGAGGTGTTACAGGTTCTCTGCAAGTTACTTCTCAAACCGAACAAACAATGACTTGGATAACTGATGACCTAGCTACTTTATTCTAATATGGCCTAAGTAACAACAAAGGAAATGAACATAAGTTTATTTGCAATGAAATCACATGAAATAGTTATGCAAACTGAGCAATCATGAATCTGAATGCTTAACCATAACTGGTATCAACTTCTGCAAATGAGAATCTAACACTAATGATTGCATGGTGAGGCAATGACAATGTTTTTATTGGCAGCAATGTCACCTTTATCCCAGCTCATGATCCCACTGAGGGAGAGGTGAGATCAGAGGTCCTTGATGGCCTTTTTCTGGATATCTTCCTTGTTAATAACCTATCAACTCAATCTGAACATAAAAAGCCTTTCTAATCATCAATAATGACCTAGATAACGAGCAAGTTTTAATCCACTTAACATAAATTATTTTGAAAATTACATAAAGGAAGCCTTGGCACTTGGGTTGGGCCCAACCCCAAGAGCTATAGGCTCCTAAGAAAAACTCAGAACTGATGCCAAGTAAAGCTGCTCCTCATTACTAAAAAATAATCTTGTCACAAGAAAGTTATATAGTAGTAGCTACAAAAATGAGCTGAGATAATGATAGCACTATAGTGCAAAACCCAACAGTTCCAAAAGTAAACTATGAAGAATGAAGCCTTCCTATTTATGCCCTACGACGGTTCTAGCAGCCCTCCTTAACTCAAGGGGCTCAGCTATTCAAACTGCCAGTAAACAGTCACTCTTCACAAAGCTGCTCGACTGCCTTTAGGATTCATTTTGGTGGCCTGCTGAGCTCCGAGTTGAGGGTGGAGATTTTGAGGAAGGGCCATTTAATGCAAGAGACAACCTTCCTATGAATCCTCACCCTTCCTACCTCATGCTTGGCTGTCACCTGGCTCATAATTACTTGGCTTTGTTCCAAAATTTGTTAAAAAAACCTGAAATAACCACGTATTAGTTGTTGGCATTATGAGATAAGTGTTGTCCTTGATGGCAAACCTCACTGATGACAAATCATAGTACAGAAGGTCAGCAGCAAGGAATTGATGATCAGACTATAAGAAGAAGAGAAAGTTCATACACGCAGGTTCGTTAAGCCCAAGTCGCGTGTACACGCAGGTTGGCTTCAGCAAAAGCGCGTGTATGTGGAAAAGTACCTTTGGTCCATGGCGGTTAGTCCTTGGAAGTTGTGCCTATGGTTTCGGACCATTGTGTCTCGACGGACGTGTTGATCCCTAGTTTTGAAGTTGATGGTATTGGATTTCTATGGTTTTGGCTCTTGGTATTGAGCAAGGCCTAAGGCTATATAAGGAGAAGGAAATCATTAGGCAAGGGCATCTGAAATGTCTTGAATATCTGATGAAGCATTAGATCCAGTATGCAGGGTTATGGGTTGATGATGCATTGCTTGATCTGAGCTAAGGAGAGATCTCATCGGTTGATGGAGAGCAAGATCTAAGGAGAGATCGGGATCAAATGGTTTGAAATGAACTATCTTTATGATGCTTATTCTGGATCTACATACTGACGCATGTATTGTTCTATAAGTGTTATGAGTATGTCTGATGTCTGGTACAGCTGCAAGTTAAGAGAAATTATTTTTAGATCTGTACGCGGGTTGTCTTTGGCAAAAGCGCGTATACACGCGGGTTCGATTCATCTAAGTAGCGTATACATTGTAAATCTTAATATTTGAAGTTGCAGATGGATCTGATGGTTATTACAGAGTTCTGTGTCTGCTCTGTGTTCTGGTGACTGTTGTTAACAGGGTTTCAGTGATTCAGAGTTTGATGATTGTTTTGAGCTTCAATGATAGTTATGGGTCCAATATGAAAATTGGATGAAAAGTGGCCTTACAGATTATGTGTTGTGCTTCAGTGTATCCAGTCTGAAAATTGATGAAACGTGGTACCTGGAGGTGAGAAGATTGTAGGCAAGCACCTACGTACTAGTATCTAAGCTAGTACAAAAGCTAAAGGAGATCTTTGGAGCATTGTAGCAGGTAGCAGCCTGCGTACTAGTAAATGGATCGGCTAGTACAAGAGCAAAGGGGGTTGTAGCTCCCGTACTGGTATAAGACTGCACCAGTACAAATATTGTAAAAGGATTTTCTTATTAAGAAGAAGATTGAGATGACTTGCAGCAGGTGGTTTTCACCCACATTGGGTTTCCACCTTATATCTTTGTGTTCATGTGTGTGGCTCTTGTGTGATGTTCTGTTCTGTTATTCTGCACCTGTTTACTGTTAATATGCTTAATAATGATCTGATGCATTTACTGAAGATTAAGCTAACTGAATTATAAGATCTCTGGATATACGCGAGTTTCATTAGACAAAGTAGCGTGTACACGCGGGTTCACTTAATTGAATTAGCGTATATGTTTCTGAGTATGAAATTGAAAAGTTTGATTGATCTGATAATACTGATTCACCCCCCCTCTCAGTATTATTTCCAACAATTGGTATCAGAGCAGGTCCTTTGGTAGAAGCTTGATCGCTTGAAGGAGATCCGTGGAACAATGGGAAAGAAGCTTAAGAAGAAAGCTCATAAGAAGAAGAAGACATCTCAGAAGATCTATGACAGTGGGAGAGTCGATTGGGGATTAGGTATAAGAAATTCTTCAGATTCAGAATCAGATTCAGATTCAGAATCATTATCAGGTATGAATGTGTTATCCTCTGATGTTCCTGCTATACTTCCTTGTGAAAGTGATGGAAGTGATAGTGAAACTACTGAACATGCTTTTATGGGTGAGCAAGAAAAGTGTCAAATAGAGGCAGTGTTTAGAAGGCTTGCAGACAAAGTTAAAGATCAACAAGATCTATTGAACAAAAGGGAATGTGCTTTCAAAGAAGAAGTTACCAAACTAAAGGCCCAACTAGAAGAAGCGAACAAGGTAAGAAAGCTACTCAAGGACAAGGAAGACCAATGTCAAAAATTGCAGCATGAAGTGACATCATTAAGAAAAGAAGTCAACGAAAGAAGCTCAACCATCAAGAAACTCAAAGATAGATCCAGCTACTATGAAAATCTTGAAGCCACAATCCCCTCACTAAAAGGAGATCTTGAAGAATCAAAGAAGCAAAATACAGATCTACTCCAAGCTATTGCAAAACAAGAAACCGAAGTCACCAGCTTAAAATCTCAACTAGAATGTGCCTTCCGAGTTCGTCAAATGCAGCAGGATCTGAATGAAGAACAAGAAAAGGAGATTCTCAAACTAAGGCATCAGTTGGAAGAAGGAAGGAAAGATGGAGAAGACATGAAGAAGCAATGTCTAGAAAAGGAGGAACAACTTCAAGTTGAGGTAAATATCTTGAAAGGTAAATTAGAAGAAAAGGATAAAATTTTGAGATTTCAAGATAGTACTAAAGCCTTGGATGATATTCTTAGTAGTCAAAGGTCTCCTGCTATCAAGACTGGTCTCGGTTTTCATGAATCTGTTGAAGGTGAATCTAGTTCACAAGGTGAGGCAAGGAACTCTAAAGAGAAATCCAAAATGATCAACAAGGAGATGAAAGGTCAACCAAGGAAAGAAAGTCTTCAAAGAAAATCTTTTACTCCTCCTATGAATAATGTTGAATGTTATGTATGTCATAATCTTGGACATGTTGCAGCTAGATGTAGAAGAAGAAGAGTTCAAAACTATTATGCGGACAGGTCATCTCAATCAAGGTACTTTAATGGATATTGCTTTACTTGCAATATGTATGGTCACAAAGCTGCTGATTGCTACAGAAGGAACATGAAACATGTTAGATGTTATGCATGTAACAAGCTTGGACATATAGCAAAGGAATGCAGGAACAAAGGATGGACATCACAACGAAAGGAGAAAACCTCATCACACTTGAAGATATGGAGGAAGAAGGAAGTACAGTCAGCACAATGTACTGAGACACAGCACAACACAGACATATCAGACTTAGGGGGAGCTGAAAGTGTAAACCTTCAGTATCCTGAATCTCATACGCAAGTTCCTTAAAGGGAAGTCGCGTATATACGCGAGTTAGACACTGCAAAGTCGCGTATATGTCAGTATGAGGAAAAGCAGTGGGGACAGGCTCAGAAAAGGGATCTGATATGATTCAGTCCATTATTTGCTCTATTGGTTAATAGTACAATCGGCTGAGGATGTGTGAAAAATGTTTTGATACTTGTAAGATGTCTAGAAGTGCTTTGATCCTAACTTGATGATGATGATGATGATGATGTCTTGATGCTTACTGCTGATATATGCATGATCAAATCTAACAGATGGCACAGGTTGAGGGGAAGCATATGCCTTTAGTAATTCATTGTTGGCATTATGGTTAATAATCCTTGGTGATGATTCTTATATGGCTAAATGATATATCTTGCTATGATGTGGTTGTGAGTTGACTATGATAAAATCTCATATGATTCTTGGGGTTACATAGTTGATGTTCAGATCAGATTTATGGTTGATTCCTTGATGATGCATATATGGTGCTTACATGGTGATCTTCATAAGGACAAGGAGAAGTACAAAGCTTGAATACACATCTTCCTCACTTGATGATGAGTCACTTATATACTGCTGTTGTCATATGCATAAAGATCATACAGTTATGATGCAGGCACTCATGTGGATAAAGATTGTTGCTGATGATGATATCAAGAAGCTTTGTCAAAAGAGTTTGAGCTCAAGATACATAGTGCTGATTCATGGATGACTCCTCAAAGTCACTTTGTTGGAGACATGATGATGAATTCGTATCTATATGATGATAGGTTTATACTTACATATGTTAATTGATGCAGATGTTCCCAAGTAATGATACTTGGATCATGTAGAGCTTGATGAAATGGCTATGGTGGTTTCACACATGATACAATGTGAATGACTCTGAATTCTGTTCAAAGGGATGAATTGATGCAGACATACCTTGTTATAGGTTGATGACCTATTCTCTACAGGACATTTACAGGTTGCTGATATGAAAATTGGTGTACGCGTGTTTCATAAGGGATATCTGCGTATATACGCGTGTTTATGTGTATACATACGCGTATATGGAGATTTGAAGGAAATCAGCAGGGACAGATGTTGGTTGCAGAAAGTCTGATATAGGTCTGATAGAGATCATCTGGCACAGGTTCAGGGGGAGCAGATAATCTTCCAATGATGCATTGTTGGCATTATCTTAAAGCTTTTTGTTCTAGTTCACATTTGGTGTTGATTTCAGGAGGAACAAAGGCGAAAGGAGAACAGAAGGATCTCTTGGTTGCTGATCTGAATGGTGATTATCAGATGCTGCTGGTGACTTTCATAAGTCTTGGTCTAGTTCTTACATCTCTATGTCATATATCTCTTTTGTGGTATCTCTTTCATGGTGTCAAGGTAATGTAACGGCCTATTTTAGTTTCCCCACTATGCCTGGGATGATTGATGCAATGTGATTGGTTGTCATATGTAAAACTTTTGATGTATCCCCACTTGGTTGGGTGGATGAGTCAATTTTGTATATCCTCACTTAGTTGAGAGATGGATGTATGTATGAGTCTTTGGTGATAGGAAGGTCTTTTATGATGTCTTGCCTACAGTCAGGAAGAGCATGAACAGCACACTTCAGCAGTACAGAGACTTGGCATGAACTCAGGGGGAGCATTGACAGATTGGTACACCTTGGCATATACAAAGGGGGAGATTATTCAGAGATTTCAGCAGGCACTCAGGGGGAGTATGGACAGTGGAATGATTCAGCAAAGGAAGAGAATATCTTGGTCCACCCTTTGCCCTTGATGTCAAAGGGGGAGAGTGATTTGGTGTTGTTGCCATCAAGTCCAAAGGGGGAGATTGTTGGCATTATGATGCATGTGTTGTACTTGATGGCAACCCTCTCATAGAAGAATATCTCACTTATGTATAACTGGATGAATCTTCAGAAGAGATATCAAATGTGACTGATGGAGGACAGCTCAAAGGAATCAGATGATGCATCTTCAGAAGAGATATCAGATGTGACTGATGGAGGACAGCTCAAAGGAATCAGATTCGTGAATCTTCAGAAGAGATATCAGATGTGACTGATGGAGGACAGCTCAAAGGAATCAGATGATAGTTCCAGATGATAGTTCTAAGTGTGACAAGTTAGCTTTGCCATCAAGTCCAAAGGGGGAGATTGTTGGCATTATGAGATAAGTGTTGTCCTTGATGGCAAACCTCACTGATGACAAATCATAGTACAGAAGGTCAGCAGCAAGGAATTGATGATCAGACTATAAGAAGAAGAGAAAGTTCATACACGCAGGTTCGTTAAGCCCAAGTCGCGTGTACACGCAGGTTGGCTTCAGCAAAAGCGTGTGTATGTGGAAAAGTACCTTTGGTCCATGGCGGTTAGTCCTTGGAAGTTGTGCCTATGGTTTCGGACCATTGTGTCTCGACGGACGTGTTGATCCCTAGTTTTGAAGTTGATGGTATTGGATTTCTATGGTTTTGGCTCTTGGTATTGAGCAAGGCCTAAGGCTATATAAGGAGAAGGAAATCATTAGGCAAGGGCATCTGAAATGTCTTGAATATCTGATGAAGCATTAGATCCAGTATGTAGGGTTATGGGTTGATGATGCATTGCTTGATCTGAGCTAAGGAGAGATCTCATCGGTTGATGGAGAGCAAGATCTAAGGAGAGATCGGGATCAAATGGTTTGAAATGAACTATCTTTATGATGCTTATTCTGGATCTACATACTGACGCATGTATTGTTCTATAAGTGTTATGAGTATGTCTGATGTCTGGTACAGCTGCAAGTTAAGAGAAATTATTTTTAGATCTGTACGCGGGTTGTCTTTGGCAAAAGCGCGTATACACGCGGGTTCGATTCATCTAAGTAGCGTATACATTGTAAATCTTAATATTTGAAGTTGCAGATGGATCTGATGGTTATTACAGAGTTCTGTGTCTGCTCTGTGTTCTGGTGACTGTTGTTAACAGGGTTTCAGTGATTCAGAGTTTGATGATTGTTTTGAGCTTCAATGATAGTTATGGGTCCAGTATGAAAATTGGATGAAAAGTGGCCTTACAGATTATGTGTTGTGCTTCAGTGTATCCAGTCTGAAAATTGATGAAACGTGGTACCTGGAGGTGAGAAGATTGTAGGCAAGCACCTACGTACTAGTATCTAAGCTAGTACAAAAGCTAAAGGAGATCTTTGGAGCATTGTAGCAGGTAGCAGCCTGCGTACTAGTAAATGGATCGGCTAGTACAAGAGCAAAGGGGGTTGTAGCTCCCGTACTGGTATAAGACTGCACCAGTACAAATATTGTAAAAGGATTTTCTTATTAAGAAGAAGATTGAGATGACTTGCAGCAGGTGGTTTTCACCCACATTGGGTTTCCACCTTATATCTTTGTGTTCATGTGTGTGGCTCTTGTGTGATGTTCTGTTCTGTTATTCTGCACCTGTTTACTGTTAATATGCTTAATAATGATCTGATGCATTTACTGAAGATTAAGCTAACTGAATTATAAGATCTCTGGATATACGCGAGTTTCATTAGACAAAGTAGCGTGTACACGCGGGTTCACTTAATTGAAGTAGCGTATATGTTTCTGAGTATGAAATTGAAAAGTTTGATTGATCTGATAATACTGATTCACCCCCCCTCTCAGTATTATTTCCAACATTAGTCTCCTTGGTAAAGTAACCACCCTTATTCGTTCAAATAACTTAAACATACTAAAAAAACATGCATAATCTATGAAAAAATGGTGGATTGATGAAGAACAGTAGGCAAAATGAGCCCAATAAGTTACCCATTTTTGGGGCTCATAAAATACCAAGAGTGAGACCCTCGACCTGATCCTGCAATGCTAAAAGAGTCTTGGCCACATCAAGGTCACGAAGGATAGCCCTCCCCACAACCTTTCCTGCTGGAACAACAGCTGGTGCTCTTAGACATACTGCTGGCCGAACTAGTCCAATATCTGCATGAGCACATGAGTTTTGATTAGTCCTGATAGAAGAAAGCACAAGAACATTATAAAAGGAAATGATAAACAGAGATATGGTCAGAGAATTTACTGATAGCACCCCACTGCTCACCAGCTGGAAACACCAAATCCGGGTCACCCCGGAAATCCATACCAGCATATGGATACTCGGAAAAAACCATCTCCTGATGGTTGAACCACTAAAAGAAGGTATTAGAGAAGGAAACCTAGGACTGACCAGCATGTCGGGCCATAAGGTCAACCCATCTCTACATTTGTGGCTCAGTCGGTGGAGGTAAGCCAAGTGAAATGTACTGCGACTGCATCAGTGGGATATTTTCCAAGGCGAAAGCAGTCAAAATAGAACCATAGCCGAAGTTTTTGGATTTTCTACTTTTTACCTTGGTCAGTTGTTCTTTCATCACAGGGAGTACTGCGTCACACTAGTTGAACATCTTTGGTTCAAGGCATTCCAAGGCGTACATCATATAGGACCTGTTAGCCACGTGAAGAGCCGCACTACCAGCCAGTCTAGAAAAAGTGAACAGAATGGTCCTTAAGGACTAGTCAGTGACATCTCGGATGTTGATCTTGCCATCCCTACTCAGCTGAGATCCCTCTTTGCAATACCAGCGAATATAATCTCTCATGGATTCGCCCCCACGGGTGGAACCTGATAATGAAAGAGGGGCACCACGCCTCAATAAACCAGTCAAAAAATAGATGTCCATGAAATTCAAGGGGATAGATTTGCCTCTGATCAGTAACACTTGGTTGGTAGGATCCCATGCATCAAGAAGATATTGCAACAAGTTGATTTGTTGCCTCATACTAGAGATGCGAAAAAACTTGAATAGGCCACAGTTCTGCAGTGCAGTTACTGTAACCGAATCATGTAAAGCAACCATGCCCTCTTCTTCATTCTTGCTTTCTCGTCATGTAACAACCATTTTGCTCCAATGAATCTCTGCGAAGCAAGCAAGAGAAGAGTCAGGGTCCTGATTTGGAAAAAAATAGGAAAAAATTCCATGAGAAAATAGTGAAAAAGCTTCCCTTCTCGTGCCCATCGCACCCCAACAATGTACTGGGTGAGATGCATACTGATTGGCCAATGGCCAAGCCAATATGCATCACACCTTTCGATATAGAAAGGGTGTGATGGAGCCAGGGTGAATTTTTCAAACCCCAAGGGCTAAAAAAAATAGGGAAACATGCTCAGAATTCAAAAAGGAAGGAATGCAACTGAAGAGCTCAGGTTTAGCTCCTACCTAGTCCAAGCGGCGCCAAGAATCGTCCACATAATCTCTTAGAATTAGCTGGAATCAGCTGGTACCTGAAATTATCACTCGTTCCTCAAAAGACAAGTTTCCTTTAAGCTCTTTTCATCTGACTCGTAAAAAATTAAAAGATTGCTGAGCAATTGGCTTCTCTAGCTCGTTAAAGCTACCAAAAGTGCTATCCCTCCTCTAGATTTTGTTCTTTTTGGACCTGAGGGATTATTACACAAAAAGTTTGAGCACTCTTTTTGTTCGGCTCGTTAAAATTACCGAAAATTCATCCCTTTCGTATTATTTTATGCTTTTTTGGACTTAAGGGATTATATGATGAAAAATGATTATTGGAGTTTCCTTTACGTCCCTTTTAGACTCTTTAAAATTGAAAAGGGCCGAGTTATCTTTGTCGTTAAACTCGTTGAAACCAAATAGCAACAAACTTGTCCATATAGACAAGAACGAGTTTCACTATCACTAGGCTCATTAAAACATAGCGATGGGTTTGCCTGAAGGGAAAATTATAGAACAAGCATATGTTATCCTCCTCAAGCTTGATAAAAATAAAGAGGTACTGGTGAGCAATGACTGGGGAAAAATTGGGAAGAAAACTTGAAGAAACTTTATTGGTAGCAAGTTTCTCTTGAACATGACACTTTCACTCTGCATCTGAGACGAGTTGGGTTATTATGTTCACTGGTCATATCACCATTGGTCCATCACACCATCCATATTTGGGGTTAATGCTACCAATCCAAGTCAGTTTCATCGGTATTTTCAAGAGAAGTCGCTCAGAGAATTCACCTGTGTCTCATCCGCTGCAATACATTCATGCTCCATTCTTTCATGACCGCCACCCTAAACCCTGTATCATCAGATCGTCTTCAGCTCCAAAATCATTTACTCCATTCCATGTCGTAGATGTGGGATTCATTAAAGCCCTCCTACGATGGGTCCCTTCTTGTCAACATCAGCTCATTATCCAAGAAGTCAACTTAGGAAGAACCCTTTTAGTACTTTGAAGCTTGCATGCCTCACTGGCAAGTTTCTCACTTCCGGCAACAGGTTTACATCAATGGCCTTCGACTGAAATATTTTGTATGGTGTTCGACACCAAGTCCCTTTTCACACCACATGAATTGTACTGTAGTACCTTGAGGGTCATCATCATTATCGGTGATTCCTCTCGCGCTTGTTAACAGTTTACATCATTGGCTGGTAATCAGGCGATGTCTTTCCATGTTCGACTCCAGAACATCTTTCACATTTATCGACTTGTACTCCGAGTGAAGATTGAATGAGTTTGAAGACCCCAGATCTAGTTTCATCCATCTGGGCTGCGATATATTCAGGAAAATAAAGACATCAAATGTACATCATTGCTGCACAGATGATCATCCAAATCAAAGGATGATGATTCTATCAGAATCATCAATCTGCCACACTGACGGGTTTGTCTTATGTACATGAAAATGAATTTATAAATCTGAGCATGGGAATGCCCGCCTCAGCTAGATCGTGAAAAATATTATGAAGATAATGTATTGTATTGTATCTTATTATAGGTCGCCTTCCAGCTCGAAAAAACATTGGATCCTCATGATAAAGCATTTCACCTGACATCAAAAGATTAATGACGTCATGCTTTAGGGGGCAACTGTTATAGACATTTTTGGGCACTGCAACCCCAATCATACATGTCCATAAACCAAGGGCTCCTATGTCCCTAAAAGTGTTGCTTCACACCCTAAAGGAACTAGGTTAGCTGATTACATCATCTCCCAGAATTTCTCCATGGAAAATTGTTTAGAACTGGTCAAAGTTGGACCATATAGACTGCCCAGTGCAGAGGGTGTGATGCATCTCACCTGCCTAGTGTAAAGGGTGCGATGCATACTGGAAAGCCCTTCTGTAGGGTGCGATGGGGGAGAGTAGACAAATTGCAGATATAGTTTGTAAGGTGGATCATCATGGAATCTTTTAGAAACTTCTCCTATGACACTTGCCTCTTTAAATTCACCTAGGGATGAGTAAGAGATCATCAATCTCCAAGTGGAATCAAGAACTATCAGAGAGAGGACACTAATCAAAATCCTAGAAGCTGACTCACCCCCCTGCAATCATCTATATATGGATCCCTCATCCCAGAGATCTAGGGGGCTAGAATTTTGTATCTTGTAAGGAAGTGTTGTTGGTTTCTTGGTGGAACATCATAGTGTTGGGTGATCTAAGCTTTTCATGAGGTGAAGAAGGGATTTCATGCTGGGAGGATGACGCTGGGTCAGAACAATTGCTTGTAATCCTCTTTGCTATTCTTGATATTAGTAAAGCTATTCAAGTTTTCCTCGACATTCTTGTATGTTTGATGATATATGCATTTGTGTGGTCAATATATATCTAGTCCTATATTGATTAGGATTGTAGAACTTTGTTCTTCGATAGTATTATGCTGCTTTGATTCCATAGGTGCTCTTTGAAGCTGGGTAGACGAAGGAAAAGCGGCAAGGATCTGTCAGAAGGGAGAGGAACCAAGCAAGGAACCAAGCGCAAGACTGAGGTTTGTGTCCTTCATTCCCCTCTTATCTACTTCTCATAAAGGAAAGAGAAAGTAGTTTTAGTTTGTTTGTTTCTAAGATAGCTACCAGTCTTAGTGGGACTAGCAGCTCCGAGTGGACACTAGATTTCCCAATAACACATGGGGATAAAATAAGAATTGCGTGGCTAAAGGACTAGCCACCTTTTTGTGTTGTGATGTAACAACACAATGATTTTTTGTGATATTTTGTCTTCTGCTTAAGTTTTGTGTCTCAATGGATTGGTCCCACCAGACGGTGAGGGTTGTAAAATATGTAATGTTTAGCTTAGACTATTTTCTTATGATGCATTACATAAGAATTCATTTGCAAATTGTGCAAAGGTTCTCTTGTTTCTCTCTTCAAGAGGATATAAGCTCAATGGGTGATAGGTAAAAACACCCAAAGGTTTTTTCCATGTTAATATAATGTGAATCCTTGCCAAAAAATATAAAAAACACCCTAATGGGCCTCATCGTTTTGGGGTAACACTTCCCTAATGCCCCTCATTTCTTGGGTCTGACATCGACCTCTTTGGGCCTTCTTATCTGTGATATGAGAAAATATTATGACAAAGATATGAAGGAAATATGTTGAGCTCTATGACAGAGATATCATGACAGGCCTATGATAGAGATATCATGATAGACCTATGTCTGTTTCGTTTCATTTTTATTCCTAATTTCATTTCTACATAATTTCTTATGATGATATGGAGTGAATGCAATTTAAAAATGTTGAAGATGTTTTAAAATGAAATTACCTACAACAAATATTTCTATCCCTAAGGAAATTAGCATTGTATTACTCTACTAGTTGGTAAAGATATAACAATGTAAAAGCGTGTAAAATAGTAAAATAAGAAATCTACAATTTGAATCAATTAGATTGGTTGCAAAACAAAACTTGGTTATGCATTTTAATGAAGCAAGGTAGTTCTAGCCTCCTTCACAAAAATGAATTCCTAAACTTCATTTCAAGTCCAAATTGAATGATGCAACTTCAAGACTATTTTTTAACACATAGTTAACATTAATACAATTAAATATTTTTGAATTTTTCACATATATATTTGTGTTTTTAAAAATAAATCAAATTTCATGGATTTCAAAGGGTAAAAGGAAAGCTTTATGTGCCTCAAATAAATTCATATCATGACCTGTAATTAATTGACAATGATATATTGATCATTCTATATGATGGGTTTGAGAAATTGTACCTTAGTATTGTGGTGTAACAATACCCTAATGGGCCTTACTCTCATGGTGTGATAGAGCCCTAATGGGCCCTAGTTCTTGGGTATGATAGTGACCTCTTTGGGCCTTCTTATCTGTGATATGCGAAAAGGTTGTGACAGACATATGAAGGAGATATGTTGAGACCTATGACAAAAATATCATGAAAAAACTATGATTGTTCCATTGCATTGCTATTACTAATGTTCTATATGCATAAATTCTTATGATGATATCGGGTGAATGCAATGTGAAAATGTTGAAATTTTTTTAAAATGCAGTTATTTAGAACAAAGACTTCTAGCACTAAGAAAATTAACATTGTTACTACTCTACTAGTTAATAAATATATATCAATGTCTAAGTGTGTAAAATAGTAAAATAAGCGATCTACAATTTGAATCGATCTGATTGGCCAAGAAATGAAGCTTGGGCATGCATTTTAGTGAAGCAAGGCAATTTTGGTCTACTTCACAATAATTCACACCTAACCTTCATTTCAATGGAAAATTGAATGACTCAACATCGAGAGTCTTTATTTACTTATAAGTAAAATTAACACAATTAAATATTTTTAATTTTTGACATATATATTTATGCTTTTCAAGAATACTCCAAATTGCATGGATTTCAAAGGGTAAAAGGTAGGGTTTGTTTGCTTCAAATAAATGCACACCAGGACCTGTAATTAACTAGCAGTTATATAATGATCATTCCATTCTATGGGTGTACAGAATTTTACCTTTGTATTTTGGTGTAAAAATGGCCTAATGGGACTTTGTCTTGTATGATAACAATGCCCTAATGGGACTAAGTCGTGTAGTATAACAATTCCCTAATGGGCCACAGTTCTTGGGTATGCCATTTGTCTCGTTGGTCCTTCTTATCTATGATATGACAAAATATTACGATAGCGATATCATGAAATAATTATAACTATTTTGTTCCAGTTTTATTTCTAATATTTTTTGTACATAATTTCTTATGATGATATGGGGTGAATGCAATGTGAAAATGTTGAAAATATTTTAAAATGCAAATATCTACAACAAATACTTATATCCCTAGAAGATTAATGGCATTACTACTCTACTATTTAGTAAATATATAACAATGTAAAATTGTGTTAAATAGTAAAATAAACAATCTACAATTTGAATCAATCATATTAGCTAAGAAATGAATCTTGGCTGTGCATTTTAGTGGAGCAAGACAATTTTGGCTTCCTTCAACAAAAATGCATGCCAACCTTCATTTTAAGTCCAAAATGAATTATTCAACTTGGAGAGTATTTTTTTACCCATAACTAACATTAATACAATTAAATATTTTTTATTTTAAACATATATATTTCTATTCTTGAAGAATAATCCAAACTACCTTGACTTCATAGGGTAAAAGGTAAGGTTTTTGTGCCTCAAATAAAGTCATACCAACACATGTAATTAATTTCCAATGATATAATCATCATTCCATCCCACGGGCCTGTGAAATTGTACCTCATTACTATAGTGCGAAAACACCCAAATGGGCCTCAACCTTATGGTGTAATACCGCCTTAATTGGGCTCACACCTTGGGTATGATAGATGCCTCTTTGGGCCTTCTTATTTGTGATATGAGAAATGTTTGTGATAGAGATATGAAGGAGATATGTTAAAATATATGATAGAGATATAATGATAGACCTATGACAAAGATATCATGACAGACCTATGACTCTTCCACTACACTAATGTTCTCTGTACATAATTGCTTATGATGATATGGAGTGAATGTAATGTAAAAATGTTGAAAGTTTTTAAAATGAAATTACCTACCACAAAGATTTCTAGCCCTAAGAAAATTGACATCTCTAATACATTACTAATTAGTAAATATAAAACAATGTAAAAGTGTGTAAAATAGTAAAGTAAACAATCTACAATTTGAATCAATCAGATTGGCCTAGAAAGGAAGCTTGGGTGTGCATTTTAGTGATGCAAGGAAATTTTGTCCAACTTCACAAAAATGCATTCCCGACCTAAATTTCAAAGAAAAATTGAATGATTCAACATGGAGAGTATTCATTTACTCATAAGTAACATTAATATAATTAATTATTTTAAATATTTCACATATTTATTTTTGTTGTTCAAGGATACTCAAAATGGCATGGATGTCATAAAGTAAAATGTAGGGTTTGTGTGCCTCAAATAAATGCACACGATGACCTGTAATTAATTTTTAGTGATATAGTTATTGTTCCATCCTATTGTTCTATGAAATTCTACCTCAGTATTGTGGTGTAACAATGCCTTAATCGGCAGAAGCCTTGTCATGTAATTGTGCCCTAATTGGATAGGGGTCAAGTATGATAGTGGCCTACTTATACCTTATTTTTTGTGATAAGAACAAAAATCCCTAATGGGCCTTAGTTGTTGGGTATTCTAGTGGTATCCTTGGGCCTTCTTATCTATGATATGAGAAAATATTATGAAAAGGATATGAATGATATATGTTTAGCCCTATGACGGAGACATCATGACGGATTTATCATTGTTTCAATCCATTATTATTGCTAATGTTTTCTCTACATAATTGCTTATGATGATATTGGGTGAATGCAATGTGAAAATCTTGAAAATGTTTTTAAATGCAATTATCTACAACAGAGACATCTAGCCTTAATAAAATTAATGTTTTTACTACTCTACTAGGTAATGATTAATGTCTAATTGAAGGTCACCTATGGATGATAATGAACCTATTTTCCTTATTGAAAGTATGGATGGGTCTGTAATTTTAGTTTTACTTTTTTTCTATTTGGATTTTAAAGTGATTGTTGAGTTGATTAGTCTTTTAAAATACTAAAAAAGGATTTGTCCCTCCAATCATCTTCTTTTTTTTCCCTTTGTGATGGTAGTGATAGTTTTGAAAATATGTAGAGTCTTGGATTTTTTAAATTACTAGATTAAATCATGCCATACCTAGCTATCATCCTGCTAGAGGGTGTTAATGTGACAAAGATGCATGCTATGAGACTCCTAGCTAGTAAATTGGAAGGCTTGCATAAGGCCATGGTGTCCATTATTACGTAGATGGAATCCCAAAGGAGGAATAATGAAGAGATGGTAGGGTAAAGAATTCAAGGACTCTAGCTATTTAATGCATGGTGTTGTAGTCAAAGGTTACTTTTTACTTTTCCTACAAAACAATCTATATATACACACATACACACACACACACACACACACACACACACACACACACACACACACACACATATATATATATATATATATCTAGTAGCCTTGTTTTTTTAAGCTCCACAACGTGTCCTAGTTATAACTTTATCTCTTTTAGGAGAGGTTGATATTGGCACAGTAAGCGAACAAGTGTCGGGGTTTTTGAGTTTAATGTTGCAACCAAATATTGTTTTAGATATACCTTCTAATTACCTAGCCAAGCTTGTCATTGTTCAATTTCATAAATATCATATTTATGGTTTGTTTAGATATCCCTTTATCCTAGTCTATATGTTCTTTTATGTACATGATCATAAGTTTTTCCATCTGGGTCTGAATATGTGGGATTCAAAGAATGAAAGGAAATATGTGATTGAATGGAATAGTTTTGTTAGGAAGAAGGAAAATAATAAGGATTGTTCTTATTACTTGTGATCCTTCATGTCCAGTGTATATAATATTTTGAACAATCAGTGGCCTCTAAGGATTTTGCGTGAAGCAAAAGACTTGTTGCAGCTCAACAAGGAAACAAGGGTGGGGGAATGGTATAATTTTGAAGATTACACTAAGATAATATTGTATGGGTTGAAGTACCACCATATCATTTTCCAATATCTTTTCCTATGTGGATAACTTCTCTTGAATTTATAAGGAAAATTTTAACTTTTGACCAAGTTCATTTTGCTTTTGCACAGAAAGGGTATATTTTTATATGTTAGAAATAACTGTTGGGCTACTCATCATTAATAAAAAACAATCCATCCTATGATTTTAATAAATTATTAAGGAGTTTGAATTTGATTAAGTAGAGAAGTGGAAATATCACCCTTATAATATCGTTTCAAATAAAAAAGGGGATGTCCATTTTGCACCTTATATTCATGAAAGCAAGCCAAAACTTGAGAAAATGGAAAATCAAGAAACAAAGAAATGTAGAAAAGAATAGATGGTATAACCCATGTAGTGAGGGAGAATATATTGAAGACAAATATGCCTACACAAATTGATGTTGAGATAGAAGACTCACAATTGAAAAAGAGTGCAAAGGTTCAAAGAGAAGCAGAAGAAAAGGTGCAATTTAAATTAACAAGGGGAACCTCAAATAAACTAGGTTTCCAAATACATTTGGGAAACCAAGAGTGTTCTACCTCTTCCTTTGTTTCTAGTGATTTTCCAGTATTATCAATTGAAGAAACTCCCTCAACCACAAAATTGTTACAAAGGAATTATCAACAGATTCAAAAAAGAAGTCATATGGTGAGAAGAAAAATGGAAACTCAGTTAACAACACAAGAAACTCCAACTTATCAAGCAAGACTACTCTCTGTAATGGATTTACAAAGGAACCAATTAAAATTGTCCCTCATGCATCTAGTTGTTTAGTGTCTTCCTTGAGGACCTAGTTTTAAAACATTATATTTATTCATAAGTGTAGCTAACAACCCATAGTTTGACAAGGTTAATTTTGATAGACAGGAAAGGTAAATTCTCTACAGTGGCCTAAGAAAAATCTCTTTGAAATTAAGTAAATAAGAAAATCTTTTGTACAAAGTTTCAAATCAACTCAAGCAAGAAAAGGAAAATTCTAGAGCATTGCATATTGAAAATGAGGAAGCTAGTGGCTAAATTGGGTATAGTTTTAGAAGGTAGTGAAGCTATCAAAAACTTATTTAACAACAGAAAATATGAGATGCAGTCATTAATGAAGAAGTTGAAAAGGCCTAGGAATGATAACACTCAAACAACAAAAATAGCTTAGGTTGAAAAGGAGAGGCAAGTGCTAATGAGAGAGTTAATGGAAAGAAACAAAAAATTTGTGATTTTTTTAAAATATGTATAGGCATTACAACCATCAATCGAAAGCCATTTTTGCACTATTGTTGTCCCAAGTGATTCAAATGACCCCTTAGTGAAGCTTACAAAAGTTATGGCATGTATCGTCCCCACCCACATTTACCCAATTTCACCGGTCTACCATAGTAAACATGAGACGAAGAGTTACTATGACATGAATTCACCTCCAAGCTTCATTTATGAAAGTGGCGCTGACAACTAAGACTTATGTTGGGGAAATTAGTTGTCCATAAAGGAAAAATTGACATCTACAGATTAAATCATTAACCTAGAGTTTAGTGTGTTTATTTCAAGGTTGTTCACATGGTTTTTGTAAGAGGAAGTGCTAATATTATCTAATTTGCATGATCCTAATGAAAAGTAAAGACATGTGAATAAAAGGAATGACTCAAACTTACAAAAGAAGTAACTCACTCTAAACTCCTATACCCTCAAGCTTAAAGAATCAATACTACTAAAATAATGAAAGGATTAGGTCTCCTACCAAAAATAGTGAAGTAATCTAGCTAAATACAAAGTTATTTCCTGGGAAACTATGTCTCCAAGAAAGGGATAACACTATGACTAGAAATGAATCTGTTGAAAATAATATCAAATCTTCAAAATTAACAACTCTACATTAATAACAAGAAACAAGAAGGAAAGGTAACACTAGAAGAATCAATTGTAGTAAATATAACTCTATGATATTCCACTGTGGCTATTGCAAAAACTCATACTGTAACAATAAATATGATAATCTAAAATTAGATCTAGAAAACAATTAAATAATTGTAGAACAAGGACTGAAAGAAAAATACAAATTTAATAATACAAGAAAGGAAAGTAGTAGTTCCAGGACTGGGCCCAAGATATTTGGAATTCAACTACCTCATAACTAACTCAATGAAATAAGTTAAGGTTGAACTATAAAAGTCGCCATTAAATTATAATGAATAAATTATAAGGAATGTTTGTAAAAAAATATAACATAGATCAAAATCACTATAACTCAAAGTCTACTACTCAGGTTCAATTCATCATTTTTATATTACAAGCGATTGCATTTTCGAATAGAAAAGTGATTTGGAGAATCTGAAGATTCTCAAGATGCTTTAATAAAAAATATCCAATGTTTCCTCGGAATATTATGGCCAAGTTCTCTTATCCAACTGATCCATCGGTGATAGAATTCGATCTCATTCAACTAATTATAATTAACCTAAACAACTCCTCATAATCCATTCTTCCTTGACTATTCCAGGGAACAACATTCGATCTCAAATATCCTTGTTCAATTAAGGATTCAAATCATAATTTAACAATGCCTTTTGTGATTTAAATCGATTCGTTAAAGAGACAAAGTAATGAAAATCCATTGACTCCTTAATGGAATCTATATCACATGAATTAGCGTATTCTACACACAAGAAGCTTAGAAAAGTAATATGAAGATATGAAAATAAGGTAACAGGATGTATCAATTCTGAATTTGAACATCGCTCCCCACCTTACCTATTTGTATGATCTCCTGCAAACAAGTGATTGACATGAAGAGAAGTTAGGGAATGGTCTTGGTAAGGACATTATCTGTAATGTTGGGATCCATTTCTACTCTAGATTTCTTGAAAAGAAACATACTTACCTGCCTCAGTCTAGTCATATTTTAGATTTGTAATCAGCTTGAGGATACCAGATTATGTGGCATATGTATGTACACCCTATCCTTCTAAGACCTTATTTCAACACAAGATGAACATAATCTCGTGCCCTATTCATTGTAGTCTAGAAATTCTGAAAGCTAAAAGGTTCATTGTTTTTAATTTCACGCAATGATGTCTACAATCTCTTCTTGGTTCCTCAGATAGATTCAACCTTGATGTCTCCCAGCTACTCCAGTCCTGACAGTAGAACATCATTTTGAATGGGTTCCAAAGAACTAACAACACCAAATTGTTCCATAAACCTCTTATGATGAATAAGTGTATGCAAAGGGCTCCGTGGCTCTCCTCTAACCCAGAGGTCAAGGACAAGTTCTCTTCTTTGAAATACATTATAGGATTTAGCCCACTTTATCTGATTTCTAGAAAATAATATAAAATCTTGAAACTGCAGATTCCTTATAAAAGGAATAGGGTTCACATCTACCTTCTCTTTAGGAGGAATTTGTGCATGTACAGTTCACATAAAAGTTACTTTGTATTGTCATCATTCTTATGAAAAGAATTAACAAAATATGAAAGGTTGTTGAATTCATATGGTTATCCTAATTGAACAGCCTTGAATTTAAGAAATAAATACTTTTATAACAAAAATAAAGCATAATTTATGACTGAAGATCTGTAGGACAGAGAATGAGAATATATAGAACATACTTCTTTCGTATTTTCTGTGGCCTTTCCAAGCTAACCTTTCATTGAATGAAACTTTTTCTTATCTTCTCTCAAATTGGCATCAGTTTTCTCCTACATAAATACGAATGCCTTAAACATTTGAAGTAGCTCTTGATGCTCCTTCTGAGGTACTACCTACTTTTTAGATCGTGTTAAAGGTTCTTGTTTCTCCTACATCTTTTTATTCAAAACCTGAATGATGGCTTCCACAATTAAAGGGGTATATGGAATCGCATTCTCTATCTAATAAGTATTGTTGAATCTATTTGGGTATCTACTTAAGTAATCAGAACATAAATATATAATGTGTCTAACTCAGTTTTCGTTCTCATAGTAAAGGTAACAACAAAGTCTTCAAATTTAGTTTGAGTTTCATTCTCTCGAACTTCCTTCTTATAATTTCTCTTCATGTGATGCATTTGGGCCTTATTATCATGTAACCATTTATTTAGTTTTGTACCTTCCTTTCTAGCTTCCTATTATCTTTTCTCAACAACTTTGTTTCTCTACTGTTCTTGCTTTTCTTTTTATCCTTCAATCCTCTCTTAATCTTTTGTGTACATTTTTTTGCTAGAGTAACTGGAGAAGAGGAATGGAAAATGAGAGTTCTAGCCTCAAGTCTTTCAATCACGATTTCCTTGTTGGAATCAACTATTTCATCTATTATAGGTTCCACAAGGTCTCTATCAACCTAGAGTTCAATTGGAAAGTCAACATTGACTTATTGTCTCATGTTTTTTGAAGGAAATTTTAAAGCTACTTCTTGAGAGGAGCAAGGTTCCAAGACAATTGCAATAGAATATGCAAAATTTTCTTGAATAAAAGTATTCTTAGGTTCTCATGAGGGCTTTAAAATGATAGTGGCTATGGAATTAGGAGGATAGGTTGGAGAATTAGGTGGCATATTTTGGTCATAAGGATTTTTTGAGCAACCTGGAACATCTTCAACATTCACAGAATTCAAAAATATTTCCAATCCTTCCAGAACTTGGGCTGGCTCCATTTCCTTCTCTTGAGGAGAATCCTCTTGATGGGTTTCTTGTGTATCATGAAATTCTTGAGGTCCACTTTCCTCCATCAGTTGTTCAAAGGAGTCTATAGAATTTTGTGACTTACCCAACCTAGTCAATGTTCTCCTCTTTCTATATAGGGAGGACAAGAGGAAAGTCATCGATTTATCTACCCTAGTTAATTTTTGGGGGGATTGAGTTTGTGCTTTTCACTGCAAGGTACCTTCTACCATAGATTTTTCATTTTTACTGACCTCCTAATTCTCTTCTGGTTGCTCATTATTAGGCAAGATGTTTCCAAAATATTCAATGGGTGCTTTAGTTTCTCATGGGCATCGGGATTTCATAAGAACTCTTCCCAAATCAATTGTGCTTGATTCAAACCTCTGACCAATTTTATGAGCCCATGTTGAATCACCACTAAGGCTTGGTCCTTATATATTTTGAGTCTTAAAGAAGTTTCATGCAATAACAAATTTAGAAAATAAGGCAGGTTTAGAATTACCTTATGTCTCAATGTTGTCATTAACTTCAAATTTCATCATCCTACCATGTCGTATATACCATTACATGTAATGTACGTTTAGATGATGCCTACTAATTCCCTCCACAACTCTGGAAATGAGGCAGGAGCTTACCCTTTTCCCTTTCTGGACGGTTCCTCTCCAAGGTTCACAAATAGGGACACTGCATTCTATAACGGAGTATGTATTTTGAACCACTTGTCGCCTTTTGTAGAAAGGCATATCACTTTTGCCAAAACTTATTCATTTATCTGTATTGGTCTTCCATTTACCATTTTATTCCATTTCTTAAATTCCTTTTAAATTTGAAGACAATTTCATTATCAAGCCTTACAGTCACATGAAATAGTCTAACGACCCTACTTGGTCCATAAAACTACATGCTTGCTCAAAGATCTACAACTGAGAAAGTTCACTATGCACCAAATGGCCATCTATTTTGGTTGTGCCACAGGGATAGAAATGCTACACGTAGTGGAAAAATCAAACAACCAAAATTCAACAAATATAGGGACAGAAATGTTGCACATAGTGGAAAAATCAAACAACCATAGCATGAAATGATTTTAAAGAGTTTTTAAGCATATAATTATGTGTTAATCCTTTCAACCCCCCCCTCCCCTGCACGATGAAATTAGAGGTCACCCACAACCTTCCATCATACATTTGATTTGTTAAGACAATTGTTATGACTAATCAGATAAGAATGTATTAATTAGACATAATGGGCAACCATAAAAAAACAGAAATAGAAGGCAAGGCATGCAATGTAATTATTGGATGCATTAATTATAAAGCATGCTTACAGGACTAGAAACTTATGACACCCAAAGCATTAAAGTGGGGTAAGAGCATTTGGAAATATTTTGAACTCCGAACATGGATAAGACAAATTTTTCCGAAAGATTACTCTTAAAGAAAAAGAAAAGAAATTTAGAATAGATTTAGAATCTCTACAAAGAAAAATGATTACATCCATGATACATAAAATTAAAATTAATTATTCATACATATTCATCATTGCCACATTCCAAAGAAAAATTTAATAAGTTTCCATAGTAATCCAACGACTTTCCCTTATTATTTCTAAGGGAGAGAAAAATAGCTAATTTTATATGGTAATTTCAAATGTACTTCAATACCATAGGCACGTCCTCTACTGCTAGAAGGCATCCATAGCCTTGGTAGGGTTTTCTTTTAACCCATTGATATGCCAATATCTCATTCTACTAGAAAAAAATCATAACTTTATTTTTTCATTATCAACAAAAGGCCATTGTTTTCGCATGGTGATGAGTTGATAACGATGGCATTCACGAGAGATGATGAGATGAAAAATCCATCTTCTGATTAGATCTCTTGTCCTTCAACCCAAAGATCGAAGGCCATTACCCTGGCTTGGTGAACAAAGTGGTAATGTCAACTCATTAAGTCCTATGACCATGGTAATCGAGCTCATGATGAGACCTCCTATCCTTTGTCTAATTCTCTTCTCCTGTTTTTATTTATTATTATTATTTTTTTCTTTGTTATGAAAAAATATTAGTGAATGTGGTGGCTCATCAAATCCTTAAGATTTAGGAATGGTGTGAAAAGTATTGTAATAATTACCGTTTTAGCTTGCCATTTTGATTCCCAAAATTTATTTTTCAAGGAGACTGAAGAATCATAAGAAACTAAAAGGAAATAAAGACTCCCCTAGTGGTTATTGAAGAAATGCATTATAAATATATTTATGTATTTACAATATTAGGTTTTATAAAGTCTTAGGAGGTTAGAAGCCTATTAAAAATTTCTTATAAAATATCTCTCATGGCAATCATTTGGGAAAACTGATTATCTCACCATGATATCAAAGAAGAGATCCAAAATCAAACTAAAAGAATAAATAATTCTAAAAAATCAACGATAGCTAGAAAACAAAAATCATGAGTAAGGGAACATAAATTGTGACTAAGGGAAAAAAAGTTGTGGCTAAGGAAATAATAATCTTGTCCAAGGAAACAACAACCACAACCAAGGAAATAACAGTTGTCACTAAGGGAACAGTAGTTGTGACTAAGGGAACAACAACTGTTACTAAGGGAACAACAATCGTGACCAAGGGAACAAGATGTTAGTGTGAGTAAGGAAACATTAGTTGTGATGAAGGGAACAACAACTCTAACTAAGGGAACAAGAACAATGACCAAGGGGACATCAACTGTGATTAAGGGAATAATAGTTATGACTAAGGGATCAATAGCTGTGACTAAGGGAACACAAGTTGAGATTAAGGGAACAACAAATCACCCCCTTTTTTTCTAAAAAATGTAGCTTTAGTTAAAAAAATTCACAAAAAGTATGCACATTATGCATATAATGAAATAAATTAAAAAAGAAATGCTTCAACTGGCTATAGTTATGGGGTTACATCCCCGATTAACTATAACCTATAGGTTGGAATAACTACTTACGTCATGAGGAAAAGACTCCCATGTGATTCATTAGTGATAGAGGTGGATTCAGTCTCCATTGGCAAGGAAAGAGATGCTAAAACCATCAATCATAGTAAGGCTCACAGTAACATTGTCATGAACTTTGGTGACCTCGTATGGTCCACCATCTTGTTCGGAGCTTCGTTGGGAAACCTTCAAATATGGAATCATATAATACCACCCAAATTCCCTTATGAAAAGTTTTCTTCTTGATGAGACGATCATGCAATTTGGACCTTTCTTGTTGAATAACAATTGTACACTGCAAGGCTAGTAGGCGCATTTCGTCGAGTTCATTAAGTTGTTGCAAGCATTGCTTCTACACTTTTGTAAAATCAAATCTGAATTCCGTTGTGGTTTTGAGAGTCTTAATTTCAAATTCTGTCAGAAACATGGGCTCCTTACCAAAAACAAGATGATATGGGCTCTTGTAGTGTTGTGCCAAGTTGTTCAATAGATGCATAAGGCCTTAGGGAGTTTGGAAACTCAGTTCTAGTGGTTCATAGATAATATTTTGGTTAAAATTTACTGCAGAACTTTGTTGGTGCTTTCCACCTGTCCATTTTCTTGAGGGTGGTAAGGGGAAGTAATTTTGTTCTAAATGTGATATTTCTATAAGGTAGAAGAAATTTTATAGGCAATGAACTCTGATCCCCCATCTGTTATGATCTCTCTAGGAAATCCATACTGCACAAATAGTTCAAACAAAAACTTAATAACTTCCTCTTCTACATCCTTTGAGAGAGATACTTCCTCCACCCATTTAGTTACATAGTATGTAAAAACGAAAATATACACCTTCTGATTTGATGATGGGTCGAAGGGTCCCACAAAATTAAACACACATCTTTCAAAGTGTTCAAGTACAATTTTTGGATGTAGAGGAGTTTCAACGACTTGAATGGGGAAAACCATCCTGTAATAGCTATCATAACTCTGGACATATTTCCTTGCATCATTAAATATTATGGGCCAGTAATAGCCCATCTGTAACACTTTATGCCTAGTTCTTCAATTGATGAAGTTCCCACTATAGGGTTTGTCATGGCTATCCATAAGAATATCATAAACTTCATATTCCCTGATGCATCTATAGATTTGAAAATCAGACGTTGTATGGAAAATGTAATCATCAATTGAGGAGAATAGTGCATTTCTCTTAACAATAAACTTCTTTTCGTGGGATGGTAAATGTGCTGCCAGTTTTCCTGCTACTAGTTAATTAGCCACATCAGCATACTAGGGTTTTTTAATTGTCATGGAAAATGTATGTTCATCCAGAAAATGACCTTCCACAAGTAAATAATTGGCCACTATCATAACTCTAGACAGAAAATTAGTAACAATAATCTCCTTCCCTCGTCGATCCTTTATGGTAATATCAAATTCCTGTAACAACAGTAACCAACAAGTTATTTGACCATTAGTAATAGGTTTATTAGCTAAATACCTAATGGCAGAATGATCAATATATACAAATACTAGGTATCCTATTATGTAGTGACTAAATTTATTGATATAATAAACAACAAATAAGAATTCTTTTTCTTCATTGTATAATTTAGCTCCGCTGGTGTAAGATTCTTGTTGATATAATAGATGGCATAAGGTTTTTTTTTCATCCTGTCCAAGTACAACTCCTATTGTTGTGTTTGATGCATTAGATGAAATTTGGAATGGTAAATGCTAGTTTGTCCCTTGTAACACACGAATTGATGGGCAATCTTTTCAAGATTTGAAAAAGAAACATTGCACCTATTAGTCCATGCAAATTCCACATTTCTTGTCAATACATACAATGGTGTTGTTATTTTTGGGTTATTTTTCTATAAACCAATGATAATAACTGGCATAGCCAAGGAAACTACACATCTCAGTTGGTGTATGAGGAGTAGCTAGCGTAAGAATTACCTCAAACTTTGTTGGGTCTACTTGGATACCTGCAAAAAAGTTAGAATGCCCCAAAACTATGCCATCTCTTATCACCATATGACACTTTTCATTACTAAGGCACAATCTTGTAGTGATGCACCGTTCAAGAATTTTTTTCTAGATTCTATATGGCTTCGTCAAATTCATTGCCATAGAGAGTAAAATCATCCATGTATATTTCAATTCCTTCACTTGTTAACTCTGAAAAAATACTCAAGGTCTCCATCTAGAAAGTGTCTAGTGCATTGCACAACCCAAATGGTAAAACCATGTATGAAAATGTTCCGCATGGACTGGTGAATGTGGTTCTGTCCTAATCTTCCAGAGCAATCTGGATTTGGTTATATCCACTGAAACCATCAAAGAAAGTGAAAAAAATGTTTACACCAAGAGTGTCAAGACCTGACTTATAAATGGAAGAGGAAAGTGATCATTTTGGGTGGCTTTATTCAACTCTCTGTAATCCACACAAATTCTCCATTTTCCATTTTTCTTCGGGACCACAATCAGTGGCAAAACCCATTGGTTTTTAGCGATAGGATATATAAAATTAGCACCAAGAAGAATTTGCAACTCTTGTTTTACTATATCCCTAAGGTGTGGATTTAGTCTTCTTCGATGCTGGTAAATGGCATGGGCATCCTTTTCTATATAAATGTGATGTGTACACAAATGAGGATCAAGCAAAAGCTTGTTTATATTTCTGGAGAATTTGAATTAAGTTTTTTACATTGTAGGTCATTGAGATTAGCATTAATGTTCAAAGTCTTACCAGGTTCAATTTCGATGAGAACACTATTTTGAACTGTAGTTGTGGGTATATGATCGTTATTCAAAACCTCCAGTGGATCTCCCTAGGCCTCATTATCAAGCACAACTTTTAACATTTGACATGTTGGATTCCCAATAGTAGAAGGTTGGTTAATAAAGCCATTGATTACATCATCCTCTGTTTGTCTTTTAAAAATAAGAGCTTCACCAAGAGTAAGAGGATAACACAAATTTTATTTTTGATATTTGGGAGGGAATGATTTATAATTTGGAACTGATAGGTTGAGTCTAGCTCGAAGATATAATATGAAATTTTTAAAAGTAGTCCATTTTGCAATCATCGTATTCTCTGTTCGGCATCCTAGATATGCATCTTCAGTTTCCAGCCATGGTATCCCTAATATCAGAGAGTGTCCATCCAACCTATTTTTAGGATTGATAACCAAATAGTACACTGCATACTCTGACGAATCTACAGAAATGACAATATCATCATGAGTGACTTCTGGTTTTACTAACGATATGCCATCTAATTACAACATAATAGCGGTCATTTTCAATGTTGTGATCCCAAGGATCCCACAATTTTCTACAGTCAAAAAGTGTATTACATATCCTAAGTCCACAAAGGTATTTGGGAAGTTATGAACCTGAATTTGAAAAGTAAATACTAGGTTTCCAGGGTCATCATATTTAATAGGTATTTGTTTCCCTAAAATAAGATCAGAAAGTGTCCCAAAAACATGGACTGTATGAAACCCTTTTGGTTTTCTTTGAGGTTTTTTGACACATATACCTTTGATGGTTTTAGCATATATCGGGACATCCCAAAAAACCTGGAGAAGAGGGATATTAATATATAATTTTTTATTTCCCCCACGGTATTGAAATCAAAATATACCATTGGTTTGATCATAGTAAGTATCTTGGGGAATGGAGGAGCAACATCCGTAGCTTTTGTAGGCTCTTACTATTTGGTTGACTTGTCAGGTTCCTTGTTTCAGTGACAACAATGGTGGGAGAGGGGTGTTCTACTAAAGTATGCTCTACAATGGGATTTTCACTATCTGCTTGCCCTCAATTTCCTTTACTATCTTATGGAAATATAGTCCATTCATATCTCAGTCGCAACTCATTACATTTAAAGGAAGTAGAACCATAATCTGAGTTTCCAAAAATCTCCAAATATTGGACAGGCTGGTTATTTGGATTAGGATATGGCCGAGCAGGTAATTGAGGACGTAATGGAGGTGGAACATTTAGGGTAAATTTAAGTGGGTTTGCAATGGTGGTTGTGATTGAGGAAACATTCTCACATATGGATTAATCAACCATGCAAGATGCTACCATTTTTGAGACCACATTGTTCATTGTGTAGATGAGTTTGCCCAATGTGAAGGGTATGAGTTATTCGATGGGTTTTTCAATCAACATGTATGATACTGTTGATTTGACCACAAGGGTTCAATGAATGGTTGACTTATTATGGGTGGTCTGCAATATGGATGAGATTTCCAAGTGGTATTAAAAGGTTATCTGCCCTACCACATTTATCTAGGAATATGTTGCTGAGCATATTGTCTGCAATAAAGTACGGAAGGATCATGCATCATACATGGAGGGTGAGTCTGCCATTGTCATCATTGTGCCATGAGATAAGATGGATCCAGATCTTCCTTAGCTTCCTTGAATACAAGCTTCAATCCAAGGAGTGAGGGACAATGTTGCATTGAGTGATATTTAGTGTAGATAACACATATCGGTGACAACAATGGTGGGAGAGGGGTGTTCTACTAAAGTCTGCTCTTCAATGGGATTTTCACTATCTGCTTGCCCTCGGTTTCCTTTATTGTCTTCTGGAAAGATAGTCCATTCATATCTCAGTTTCAACTCATTACATTTAAAGGAAGTAGAACCATATTATGAGTTTTAAAAAATCTGCAAATATTGGACAGACTGGTTATTCGGATTAGGATACGACTGAGCAAGTAATTGAGGACGCAATGGAGGTGGAACACTTAGGGTAAATTGAAGTGGATATTCCAATGGTGGTTGTGATTGAGGAAACATTCTGACATATGGATTAATTAGCCACACAAGATGCTACCAGTTTTGCGACCACATTGTTCGTTGTGTAGATGAGTTTGCCCAATGTGAAGGGTATGAGTTATTCGATGGGTTTTCCATGAACATGTATGATACTGTTGATTTGACCACAAGGGTCCAATGAATGGTTGATTTATCGAGGGTGGTGCGTAGTATGGATGAGATTTCCAAGTGGTATTAAAAGGTTGTCTACCCTACCACATTTATCTAGGAATATGTTGCTATGCATATTGTCTGCAATAAACTAGGGAAGGATCATGCATCATACTTAGAGAGTGAGTCTACCACTATCATCGCTATGCCATGAGATAATATGGCTCTAGATCTTCCTCAACTTCCTTGAATACAAGCTTCAATCCAAGGAGTGAGGGACAATGTTGCATTGAGTGATATTTAGTGCAGATAACAAATATTTCAATTGTGACGAGTGGGCACACTTTCTGGTTGTGCTTCTTTTGACAATGAGGACAAAATATCAAGGGTATGCTCTATATCAGCTTGTTTTTTCTTTACCTATACATTATTCAACTATGTATTCAATGTACTCAAACTATCATTTTTAAATATTCAAAGATATTACCAATTTCTGATCGAGTTACTCCTCCGCTTATAGTTCTTATAGATCTCTTGAGAGGATCCCAAATTCCATATTTGGTTTGTGTACTTCCTCGTGAGCACATGATAGATAGTTTTATGATATCATCATATTACTCTTTAGAAATATCACGTTGTCCCATTAGATTAAGTGTTTCTATCCATTCATCTTTCATGACCCTAATCGAAGATTTTTTCAATACTTCTCTAGGTAACGTAGTGCAAGGTTATATTTACAAATTATATTGAAACCTTTCAACATATTCTTCCAAAGTTTCATCTTATTTTGAAATCATTTTAAATATTTATTCTTTTAAATCCCTCGATCACCAATAGTCTTGATATTTAGTAAGGAAGGCTTATTTCATTTGAACCAATGAGGTTACGGTACCACCTCCTAGTCCCATAAACTAGTGTAATGTTGCTTCCTTTAAGGTAGAAAGAAAAAATTTCAATTTTTGAGGGTCAGTGGTATAGTAATAACCTCAGCATAAAACATAAAACTCAAACTGAAATGCATTAGGATCCTCAAAATCTATTCCATGGAAATTTGGAAGATTCTGCGATGGGATAGCATTCATTGGTGCATTTTCATGTGGATCAATAATAGGATATTCTATGGTCAAAGATTTTGTTCTTGGTCCTACATTTTCCATTTAGTTAAAAATCTACAAATAATCCTAAGCAATTTCAAGATCAGGAGGTACTATATGGAAGTAATATGTTGGCTGGGTTTTAGACCTTAAGTAGGTCTCACAACAATATTCAAATCAAGAACTTTAGGTTCTTTCCTTACAATAGGTGTTGCAAGAAAATTTTTCTCAGAAATTCATCGGTATGGTTCACTCGTTTCACCTTCCCCCTCTCTTAAACCAGAAGAATACCCCTCAATTTTTCTAGAAGGTCTAAGATTCCTAATATATGTATCTTGAAATATTTTCTCAGATCCTACAGATTTGTCATGAATCTTAGTGTGTGCTACAACGAATGACCTTGCTACTCGAGGGGAAATAGTATAACCATTCCAAAAGATTTTTCGGCCACCTACCGATGCTTGAGACTCTGATTTGATAATGATCTCATTTATAAAGGTCATTCTTCCAAGGCTAAGATGACCTTGGGTTTTCGTGGGTTTTGAGGTAAATTTTTAATCTATGACTATCTTATTTGTAGTCTTAATCTTTTTTCTAGCCATACACACTAAGCGATTTAAATGAATTGGCTGAAGGTAATAACTGGCACAATATTTTTACTTAGTGCATGAGAAGGTTCTTACCTTCCGTCATTAGTACCCAACCCTTAAGATATATGACTAGCACTTCTTTCACAACCTCCTTGGAAAAAGCACCAAAATTTTGCGATGCTTAGTTTTTCCTAAAGAAACAATAAATCTCTACACAATAAATTATCAACTTGGAGTTTTGTATATTTATTTGAAGGATGTCCATATGGTTTGTCTAATAGGTAGTGACAATATTATCTAATCTGCATGATACTGATGAAAAGTAAGGACATGTGAATAAAAGGAATAGGTGAATTACAAGAAACATTCAAGCTTAAACATTCAAGACTGCTAAAAGAATCAAATCATTAAGTCTCCTACCAAAAGAAATGAAGTAATCCAACTAAATACAAAATTTTTTCCTAGGAAATCAAGTTTGCAAGAAAGGAACAACACTATGACTAGAAATGAATTTGTCGAAAAAAATATCCAATCTTCAGAAATAACAACTCTAAATTAATCACAGGAAACAACAAGGAAATATAACACTCGAAGAACCAATTGTAGTATATATAACTCTATGATATTCCATTGTGGCTACTGCAAAAACTAATATTGTAAAAACAAATCCGATAATCGACAATTAGATCTAGAAAACAATTGAATAATTTTAGAACAAGGACTGAAAGAAAAATATAAAATTAATATTAGAAGAAACAACAGTATTAGTTCTAGGAGTGGGCCCAAATTCGCTGGAATTGAACTGCCTCATAGCTAACTCAGTGCAATAAGTTAAGCTGCAATAAATTCTAATGAGTAAATTACAAGGAATTTTTTTAAAGAATTATAACATAGATCAAAATTACTATAGCTCAAAATCTACTACTGATGTTCAATACTATTTTTATATTACAAGCGCATCTATTTTCAAATAGAAAAGTGATCCTGAGAATATGAATATTCTTAGGATTCTTTATTCAAATTACAAAATCTCTAACGTTTCCTGGAATAGCAAGTCCAATATCTCTTCTCCAACTCCTCCATCCATGATAGAATTCAATCTTGTTCAACTGATTATAATTAAGTTGAATATCTCCTCATAATCTGTTCTTCCTTGACTATTCCAGGGAACAACATCTGACATCAAATATCCCTATTCATTTAACCATTCAAGTTGTAAGTAAACAATGCCTTTCATGATTTAAATTGATTCATTAAAGAGATAAAGTAATGAAAAGCCATTGAATCCTTTCTAGAATCTCTATCACACGAATTATCATATTCTGCACACAAAAAGCTTATAAAACTAATATAATGATAAGAAAATAGTGTAAGACAATGTATCAATTTCGAAGCCCAACAACTTACTGACCACAAAATGACATCTTAGAGGGCTTATAGGACACTCAGGGGCCAAAGAGCCACCCCAGGTTACCAAACCCTAAGTTGGATATATTTTTCAATGACATGGGCTCCAAACCACATGTACAATCTTGCATGAGTGTAGTGTTGAGTATCCCACCACATGCCGAAGACTAGCTACATGTAGTTGCAGCCAAAATTCTCTAGTTCAGAGGGTGTAGTCCCAAGATCTGAGCAACAATTCCAAGCCAAACTCTAGACCACTACCTAAAACTTTTTGATACTTTTCAGAATGATAAATGACTTGAAGACAATTATAATCATACAAAACTTAAACAAAGAATTAGCATAACTAGGCCTAACCATGACAATTATTTCATCCAAGATATGGTGAATATGTGATATATAGGTCGTGAATGCATATATGAACATAAGAGTCTGGAACTTATCTGAGAATCACCAACAAGGTCTAATTCCCTCTCAGAATATATATAATAAAATTTGTTAGCCTATGCATTCATTAACCATTGAATACTTATCAAATCCCAAAAACAACATAACTAGAGTATATTACAAATCCATGCTTATGACTATAACATAACCAACTTATGAACCATGACATAAAAACCATCTAATCACCATAATAACAAGTACAAGTGCTCAAATATTATAATAACAAAATGTCCCTTATTAACTTATGCAAAATCCAACCAAGTGAGGGACTTTGACATACCACTTGACCATAGATTGGGATGAACCGAGTCTTTGTTTCATCGAATCACCCTCTTGGCATATTCCAAGCATGAATGTAGGATATCTAGGCATAAAAAACTAGGGCTTCCGGAGATAAAACTACCTCCATCATTAGGCTATTGTGATCTGGCCAAAACCGATCAAGAGATCACTAAGCCCAAAACAATCTTGGATGCCTCAAAATTTCTTCACCATTACCATGAGGAATTTTCATATATCCACCCATCTGTTGAGGGTTTCTCAAAGATTAAAGTACCTTCACATACAACCCTTGGGAATTTTCCTAAGACTATCTCACACGGTTTCAAAAACTTCCAAAAATCCAAAGCTTAACCAGAAAAGAATCCCATCACACCATGGTTATCTGGAAATGGTCACGCAGGCTGAAACCACTATCAAACATAGAAAAACACATTCCAATGAAAATAAATGAACCAAATAAACCAATTCATCTACCATGCATTCACACATTAGCTAGAAAATCACACATGCAATACATTTCCTGTAAAATCCTCCTACTGAAGTTGTTTGATCCAAACTTCCTTACTTTTCCTTTGCTTTGCTTGACCTTACTTTGATTTCTTGCTTGCTTTCTCCTCTTGGAGCTCTTCTCTCTTGGAAACTAATTCAGAAGCCAATTTTTTTTTATTTTTTTATTTTTTTTATTTATTTTTTTTATTTTTATCAAAGCTGTGAACCGATCCTCAAAATCCTTTTTATCATTGAGGCCTATAGTTTTTCTTCAATATTCCTCTCTTGAAAATATGTGACCCTTAATCTCCCTTTTCTCCTATTTTCCTTTATTTAATAATAAAATACCAATTATGGCTCTTTTCCTTTCCCAATTCCTTTTCCAATTTCCTTAGCCATAATAAACCCAAAGTGACACTTGCTAAGATGTTTTTCCCAACATTCATCTTAGAATATGTGTTCCATCACCTTGGTATTATTTTATTTAGATGTAAACTTAACTCAAGGTTGTTATAGACCCCTCCCCTTAGGGGAACACCATCCTCAGTGTTCTATGATACCTATGACCAACAAAACTCCAGAAAACCAAAGCATGTTGGCTATGTAGTTTTATAACCCAGCTTGTTACAATATCTATAATAACCTCTATTCAAAACCATGACCAACATGAGAAACATACCACTTATTGGAGCTTTATAAAACAACTCATTATGGTATTTATAATAAAAACTACATATACTTCTACAAATTTCCTTCACCCAACAAATAAACATAAAGTCTATGGAGATTTATAACCACATCTCAATACAATATTCACTATAAGATACACCTATGTACATATGCGTAGTTTGTCAACCAACAAATAAAATAATATGATGCTTTCATCCACAATAAGGGAATCCATAGGCTCACTCCTCTAGCCTCAAAGTAATACCGGGATTCACCTCCTTCCTTGGAAGTCTAAAATCCACTACCAAATTCAAACCTACATCTAATGTCCAACATTATGATCCTTGCTCTACATGTTCCCTAAGTGAATAGTTATCGTCTCATTGTTCCATGGAACAATCCCAACGTGCTTCTGATACCATCTAGTAACCCTAATGCTTACAAAAAATACATCCCCCGACCTTCCCTTCTCCACTACACAGTTCCTTGGGCAATCTGGTCATCCCCTTCCATGCAGTCACTCACCTTCCAAGTTCCCCAACATCCCCTTTCCTACGTGATCCATCCCTTGGAAAGGTTTCCTTGCATTGGAACATCCAAAGCCCAAGGCATATCCTTGCTTCAAAACAATTATATTGGTCATTTCATGCTCATGGGAATAAATGGACACTATTAGATACCAGTGTTCCAGAATATCCTAGCTCTTGAAGTGCTTTACTAGAATAATCAAACCTATTCCAATTCATTTTCCTTATATTTCCAATCCTTGTATTTAGTCTCAAGCACCCAAACTAGACATTTCATGCGTTCTTGTACCAAGCACATAATTCCCATTAGACTAAAAATGAATTCAAATAAATTCAAAGTATGCCTCATTATTGGTCCAGCAATAAGGTGCACTTGTAATTTTGTTTACCTCTTGTCACAACAAGCCAAATTCTCTTCAAGAAAATCACCATGTATAAACATATCACATCTGATTAGCTGAAAACTCAAAAAACATAAATTAGAATCATAGATCACCTGTAACCATATTAAACCAGAATCATAACTATATTCATAATTAAAAATGAAATAAAATATTGATACGTATCTTCAATGATTTTTTTCCTTCTGCATTTATTCTTCATCCTTTCCATAATCACACTAAATCATTTTCCAAACCTCGCAAGCACCCCGAGCCTTCTCTTCTGTTTAATCACATACACACACTAGTTCCATTTTCCAAACTTGGCAATAATCCAGTGCCTTCTCTTCCCTTGAAGCAATATGGAAATTTAGAGACAAAACCACGTGCTCCATCAATATCAATAATAAGGGTATCATGAGAATAAACCACCTAAAACCTCAATATCAACAAGGGAATCTAGAGATTAAACCACCTAAACCCTCAGTATCAAGAAGAAGTTCCTAGAAAATCCCATACCTAGATATCCCATCACATTAAACAACGCATACACATACACACTGTACAACAGAACACATACACCTACACCTAGTGTACAATAGAATAGATATACATTACACCATACAATAAAACGAATACACTTGTCATGACATAATGAATACATAATACTGATAACATGCTACCACACGTATAGAACACAACATGTACGATGTTAGGGCCTAAATCTACCTTAGGCTGAGAAAGGCAGGATTCAGGGTAACATCAAACCACGCTTAACCTAGTAGCTAGCCCTACCAGGTCGGGAGAGGGCTGTATCCTTATCAATCTCGAAAAAATATGGCCGATAAGGCTTGAGATGACTGATGTAAAGAATGATTTTAGGCTAGGTATATGCTTAGAGGAGTTCAATAGAATTTAATTTTTGGTTTGCAGGATCAAATGTGAAAGGCAGTTTTGGGTCTAGGGAATGGACATAGTCTTGCAGAGGTCTCTATGGGGCGAGGTAGGAAAATGGTTTAATACTTTAAAATAAGTGAGACGGAGAGTCTTAAGACTGGTGAGGAGTTGGAAAGGGCATGAAAGTCTCAGCTATCCTCTTCAAACAGTTGAAAACATGAATAACTAAACAAACCCTAGGTAGAGCACTACAACATCAATGAATTCTACCTTTATCTTTGTTTCATTTAGTTAATGTTGAACAGAAAGAGATGATGGCACACATAAACACATGTAAACTTGCATTACAAAAGGAAAAACAATACCAAATCAAGTTGTCACAAGAATCCCACAAAGTGCTCCAAACCCTGGTCTGTTCCTTTGCCAAACTGCAGAGATGAATGTACAATAATGCTCAAAGCATTCACAAGAGGCCAACCTTTACCAATGACTGAAAACTACTAGATATAGGAAACAAACAACTCATGCTAGGCTTTAGGGGTCGAATTCATGAGTTTGGAGCTATTTCAATAAGATCAAAACTAAGAACTAAAAAGTAGGTAGTGGAACAACTTGCCTCTAAAACCTAAGAAACTAATTCATTAAGTTTCAAACTACCTTTTCATGATGTATCTACCTCCATGAGTGAAATTTCAACATTTTTACATCAAAGTCCATCAAGTTACATCAAACTATATCATGATTTTGACTATGAGAGAGAGAAAAGTCAAACTGAGAAAAAACTAGGCAAAAAACAGAGTTTTTTGGGCAAAAAGGTCAATTTTCCATCCTGTGCACCGCGCCTCTATCCCTATGCATAGTGATTTTTTGAAGCTGATTTTGGAGGCCTTCCCATGCACCAAAGTTTCTCCAAGTGTGCTTGCTGGAAATTTATATCTATCAACTTTCCAGAATGAGTGGAATTTCTAAATTTGGTGTCCATTTGCCCCTCTGAAAGTGAGTTCTCCCAACACTGCTTCCTGTGTGGCCAAAAAGGGGCAAAAAGGGCATTTTTGAGGTGTTTTTGACCTTTTTGGAAGCTCAAAACTTGACAAAATTTCTTGGCCATTTGTGGGCATTCATATTTTTGCTTGAGGAATCCAAAAATGTTGAGTTTTCCTACAAAGGAGGTCCCTAGCAAAAGTGTGCGCTAGGTGGCGCGGTGCACCAGGTAGAAAAATCTGTGTTTTGCTCCAAAAATTCAAAATTGACAAAACGTATCCCAAATTTCTTGAAATTTGGGCTGAGTGTCCTGCATCAAGTGCTATGTTGGGCTAAGGAAGCCTTAGCCAAAATCTTGAGCTTGTCTTGCTCTTTCCTCTTCCTCAAAGCTTTCCTCAACTTGGCCTTCAAAGTCCTAATTCTAACTTTGCAAACTTTTTTTCTTGCCAAATAGTGATAGGCCATGTGCCTTAACATCTTTTTCTCTTTGTTGGCCTTCTCCAGCATCTTTTCCAAGTGCATGTTTTCCCTCTCAAGCCAAGATTCACGATTAGCTTCAATTTCTTGCTCAAGTGGTGTCAGCTTGATTTTCTTCCTCTTAGCAGCTTGCCGGTTTTCTCTTATGTTTTGGAGCTCCATGATAGTCTGCTGGTCCTCTAACTATTTGTTCCTTTGTTCAAGATAGTTGATTATCCACTTGGCTCTTTCTAGTTTGAGTGACAAGTCATGAATGTCAGCTTGTTGTTCTTGAATGATCTCCTTGAGCTTTGAGCTTTGGGAGCCCAAATCAATGTCATCATCCTGAATGAGAGTGAACTCCCTCTCTTGACCTTTAGAAGGCCCCTCATCATGTAATGGCTGTTTACCTTTGTCCTATACATGCTTTGCTATTGAATGAAACGAGACCCCTTCCACCATGGGTGGAGATAGTACTCATTTTGCTACTACAAACAATCTTCTTGTGCCCTTTCGATAAGTGACAAACACTTGCACACTGGTGGTTTGGGTTTCATGCACCTCTTGCTGATGTGAAGGTTCTCCTGCCTCATGAAAAATTGATGGGGGCACTTGAGTACCTGTAAAGACCCGATGTGAAATGAAATCATCCCATGAAACATCAGTAAACTAAGCTGATGTAAAACCACAATCTTTATCAATGCAAAGTGATAGATGATGTTATACTGCTGATGAGGAGGTTTCCTTTGCACCAATGTGGTCATTTCTCAATATTTCGGCATATGAAATAAGGGATGTTCATCATCCTCACCTTAGTAAAATGCATCAACAATATGAAATGTTAGGTGTATAGGCGAGAAAATCTACCTTCACAGCTGAAATATTTGATTATGAGTTTCATAAGGGGAGCATATGAGTCCTATAGGTACCTGAAAGGGAAGACCCTACTGATATGCCTCTGAAAACCAGCCTTGATATAAGGCTCATAATGATCTCTGTCCACTAGTTGTCCCTTGTTCCACTGCTCACCCACATTCAGAATGCTTGTTGCTTCAGCTATAGTCTCAGGTGTCAAGGTGAATGTCACACCTAGCAAATTGACCTGGCCATTGTGAAGATGGAGAACAAAAGGTCTGGCAAGCTCATTATGGTATTTGACTCTTTCCACCATCTCAAAAAATTGGTAGCAATATTGATGTTGGAAGCATGCTACAGTAAGAGGGCAAGCAAACAACTCAGTAAGTGTAGTGGGCTCCTCCCGGATATGTTTTCCACTCTTGTGAGGTCTCCTTGGTGCATGAATTTCTTTGGAGGGATCACTTACTGTTTCCTCATTTCTATCATAAGATGAACCTGACTCCAAGTTTGCCATTGTTTGATGTTTCTTACATGAGTATGAAGAGATTTTATAGGAACGATAGGTATGTGCTGCTAAATGACAGGGATATGGGGACTGTGAATGAGGGGTTGGGATGTTGCTTGTAGGGGTTTTGGGAATGGCGGCGTTTTGGGGAATGATGTTTAGGGTTTAGAAATGTCAATTATGGTTTGGGTGTAGTGGGATTAGGGATTAGGGTTTCCAGTTTTAGGGATAAGGAGATAGGTGAGTGTGAATGAAAGAGGAGAGGGAAAGTGATATGAGTGAAGTGTAGTGAGAGAAAATTGAAAATGGGGATAAAACAAAAAAAATGCAATTTGCAAACCCTAGGAAGCTTTCTCAATTGACTATGCAAGCAACTAGGGTTTTGTTTTTTACATATTGAAACACCATAAACACTGATGAAAACCCTTGCAATGGCAATATGGAGATGTTTGACTTACTTGGAAAGAGGAATTTGCAAGTTTGAAGCTTCGGAGGAAAGATTTGGATGAGTTTCAAGCTTTGAAGGCAAGTGCGTTGTGCCTCTCTGGTGCATTGCACCAGTTAGAATTGCAATGTAAAACCTGCGCTGTGTGCGCTACATTGGCCAGGTGCGCCACACCTTGACCCAGGTGTGTCGCACCTTAAAATTTTCACAGTTCGGTTGCAAATTCACTCCTTAGGCTCGAAATTAATTGGCTCTTGTTCTCATTCACTCTTTGGACACAAATGAGCTCTTTAACATGAAAAAGATTTTATATACAAATGATTTTAATTTTTCACTTATAAAAACGCACTTTGTAATGTTTGGATTTCACTTGCTTTTTAAAACTCAGTTTTGGCAGTTTGACTTGCATTTTGCCTTTGATGGACCAAATGCTTTGAAATTTTGACTCTTTTGTAGGAACTAGAGTGCAGGAGCTTGGCAAGGTTACTAGGGCTGCATCTAGGAATTATTACATACAAGAAAAATTAAATTACATGAAATCCTGTACATAAAACATAAAAAACTTTGTTTTTCCTCAAAAAGGGTTTCAAGGAAAAATCAATCACTAAGCATGTGATTATTGAAATTTTTGTTGCTGAGACTTTATTTGACTTCCTCATGTGCCTGCTGACCATTACTGAGCCTTTACAAGACCTTATTGACAAAACCCTAGACCTAATGAGACCTAAAACCCTAAAAATGAGTTTTGCAGATGCAATGGCTGAAAATGACTGTAAATGACTTGAATGTATAAAAATGAGCCAGCAGGTAAATATCATGAGGAAAAATTGATAATATGCCATTACCATTAGATGATCCATGATCCTAATGGAATGTAGCTGATTGGATGAGACACCTAAAATTAAATGCAACATGATAATTTTGATCACTGATGGAGGGATGAAGATACCAAGACTAACATACGAGATGTATAAAATACCACATATACATAGCACCACTTGCACAATGTGTACACAAGACCACATGTACATAACACCACCTACACAACGTGTACACAACACCACCTGCACAACATGTACATAGCATCACATGTACACAAAACCACCTACACATTGTGTACACAATGCCACATGTACACAACACCACCTACGCAATTTGTACACATCACTACATCTACACAACACCACCTATATGATGTTTACACAACACCACATGTACATAGCACTACCGGTAAACGTGTACTCATCACTGCATGTACACAACCCCACCTGTACAACAAGTACATAGTACCACATGTACACAGCACCACCTACGTGATCTGTACACAACAACACCTACACAAAGTGTACACAACACCACATGTACAACATCTATGCAACACCACATGCACAGATCACCACATGTACAACATGCATAGAAAAACACATGTACATATCACCATCTACACAACATGTACACAACAACACTTGCACAAGGTGTACACAACTGTTATAACCATAATTACAATGCCATTATAGCGAGACAAGCACAAAATCAAGTTACCTCTATTTTTTGGCTAAAATGCATCCCCTTTTCACCTTTTCGTTTACTTATATGAGATTTATCCCATGATAAAATGGGGGAATTACATGATCGAGTTATTTATTCTAATTAATTTTCCAAAATATTATAATTATGAGATAATAAGTATTTCATAATTGAGATGATGGAGAAAAAATTCATAATTGTGAAAAAGGTTTCTAGAGTTTTCCATTCCCAAGGAGATCAACTTGACCCACTTATGTATGAGTTGGCTAGGGGTCCATTATTGTATATGTTTCCAAAATACTCAAGGCCCTAGTTGTTTAGCTACATTCTCCCAAAGGATGGAATGATCCTTTATAATCTCACTAATAGTAAATGAGGTAAGATCAAGTATACAAACTATAGCGTGAGATCAATGCTATTGTTGGGTGCAATATATTTCATATTAATGGACCAAAAGTTATTTTTCAATCTAGGAGTTTGCGAACTTCAAAGAGAAACACTAGAAATGCTAAATAGATCCCCTAGAAACCTACAAATAAAATTCTTGTCTAACTTTCACATCAATCCCTTTATAGATTCCTAAAAATAACAGTTAATTCGAAACTTGCACTCAAAGGAAACTTAAGAAAATATGAACACCAATCTTCCAACTTTGCAAAAATTGTAAACAAATCCTAATTATTTGCAACTTGAAAAAAATAAAATAAAATCACTTCTTACAATAGCAATCTTCCAAACTCATGAAAACAATGCATAAACTCCCAACTCAATTTCCATACTAAGCATGACAAATGTAAAAGAAAAGCACACTAATCAATTTAGGTATTGGCTACTATATTGATTAATTTATCAAGAAAACTAATGTTACAATTATGTTCCTGTACTAGAAATATTATGTTCCTATACTAGAACAACTTTGTTCCTATATCAAGAAAGATAGAACAATTCCTGTACTCTGTTCCTATACTAGGAAAAACAGAACAATTCTTGTACTCTATTCCTGTACTAACGCAAAGCATCACTCTTTGTGCTAATAAATTCCTTACTACTTTCTTTTCAGATGGTATTCATATGTGTTAAATGAATCATGAGGTTTGCACAACATAAAATCTTCACTCTGTCAAGTTTAGTAAAATTAATTAAAACAAGTCAAACCAACTCACAAGAGTCCATTACAATTTAATTCTTCACAGCATACTCTGTTTCTGTTTAGAACAAGGAAATTAAATATTCTCAAAATGTTTTAATCATGACTTGGCTTTGTTTCTAAATAATATCAATGGAAAAACATATACATTATGTCCCTTTCATTTATACGCTTAATTCCAAATAATTCCATAACCTTGAATTCAACACCATTCATAACTTAACAATGCAAGCCTTGTATGTAAAAGACCAAAAGCCACATTAGGGTTTATTTAAGAAAACTGTTGGAAATAATACGGATAGGGGGGGTGAATCAGTATTATCAAATCAATATAACTTTTCACTTTCCATATTAAGATTCATATGTGATGCAACAAGTATATATCCAGTAAACATATGATTCAGTTAGTTGATCTCTAATGAGTGCATCAGAACATTATTAACCATATGAGTAGTAAACCGAAGCAGTAAAATAGAACAGATCATCACACACAAGAAGCACACATGAACACCATGATGTAAGGTGGAAACCCAATGTGGGTGAATACCACCTGCTGCAAGTCGTCTCAATCTTCTTTAATAAGAAATACCTTTTACAATAGTTCTGTACTTGTGTAGACTTATACTAGTACATAGGCTTCTACCTGCAGAAGGCTACAACCTTCTCTCGTTCTCCAGACTCTCCTGGGAGGGAGGTACAACCACCTTTTCTCTTGTACTAGCCGATCCATTTACTAGTACGCAGGCTGCTACCTGCTGAAATGCTCCAACCTTTACTTGTTTTCCAGCTGCTACTAGAAGGGAGCTACCACCCCCTTGGCTCTTGTACTAGCTGATGTACTAGTACGTAGGTGCCGATCTACCGAAGGCTACAACCTTCTCTTTCTTCCTCCAGGTACCACGTTTCATACATTTTTATACTAGATACACCTGAAGCACAACACATAATCTGAAAGGCCACGTTTCATCCAATTTTCATACTGGACCCATTAATATCATTGAAGCACATAATCAATCAATCTTCTGAATCACCCAATCACTAGATCAATACATATACAAGGATAATATGTGAGTTAGCAACCAAATCTAGTCCATCAGATCACATAAAGATAAGTCATTATGATCCTGATCCAATATTAGTTCTCATCCATCAATACTAAAGCTAAACACAATCAACCAAATAGGATATGCAAAATACTGACACCTTTAAACTGTCATCAGAACTCATCAACAACCAGAACCACCTGTGACTTCAAATATCATAGCTCAAATTGTATACGCTAGTACAATGAACCAAACCTGCGTACATACGTGCTTACACCAAAGCCAACCCGTGTACAGATCTATAAATATTCAAACATGACTTGCAGCGATTTCAAACTTAAGTTATACCTAGTTCAGATCATTACAAGCGTCAGTATACAGATCTAGAATAAGCATAATCAAATATATAGAGATAGTTCATTTCAAACCATTTGATCTTGATCTATCCTTAGATCTTGTTCTCCATCAACCGGTGAGATCCCTCTTTAGCTCAGATCCAAATCTGCACCATAACCCAATCACAGTATTCCAGATCTAGCACTTTATCAGATATTCAATAATTCAGATGATGCTTTGCCAAATGATCTCCTTCCTCTTTTATAGTCTTAGGCCTTTCACAATACCACGGTCCAAAACCATAATAACACAATACCACGGACCCAATACTTGGGATCAACACTTTTGGATGCAATACCACAGATCAAAACCATAGGATCAAAAACTATCGGACTAATACCATGAGCCAACCATGAAAGTGCGTGAACTTTTCTCTATATGAAATAAAATTTTCTCTGCATGAAAGTGCGTGAAATTTTCTCTACATGAAAGAAACTTTTCTCTGCATGAAACTGTGTGAACTTTTCTCTACATGAAAGAAAATTTTCTCTGCATGAAAGTGCGTGAACGTTTCTCTACATGAAAGAAACTTTTCTCTGCATGAAAGTGCGTGAACTTGAAAATAACTTTGCTGCACTATAATTTATCATCTGTGTGATTTTCCATCAAGGACAACACTTGTCTCATAATGCCAACAATCTCACCCTTTGGACTTGATGGCAAAGCTAACCTGAGAACCGTCATCTGATTCCTTTGAGTTGTCCGGCATCCCATGCACTCTGTCACATCTGATATCTCTTCTGTAGATTCATCTAGATATATATAAGTGAGTTGATCTTCTATGAGTTGGTTGCCATCAAGTACAACACATGCATCATAATGTCAACAATCTCCCCCTTTGGACTTAATGGCAACAATACCAAATCACTCTCCTCCTTTGACATCAAGGCCAAAGGGAGGACCAAGATAATCTCTTCCTTTGCTATCCATACTCTCCCTGAGTACCTGCTGAAATATCTGAATGAGCTCCCCCTTTGTATATGCCATGGTGCACCAATCTGTCCATGCTCTTTCTGAGAACATGTTGAAATCTCTGCTTTGCTGAAATATGCTTGTTCATGCTCCCCCTGACTGTAAGCAAGGTCTGCAAAAAGATTTTCTACAAGAAGAACATGACTCTATACATCATAAATGACCTTCCTACCACCAAAGACTCATACATACATCTATCTCCCATCACAATGGTGATATACCAGAACTTTACATATGATAACATAAGAGAATAACATCATTCATCCCAGGCATAGTAGGGAAGCCAACATAGGCTGTTACATGACCTGAAGAGATCTCATCAAATGAATACAATAGATAGAGACACACTATTACATCATGAGTCTTGATATGACCTTTACATGACATTTATAACAGAGACCAAACACCTAAATAAGATCATGATAAACATCAGCAACAACACTGTATGATCTGCTCCATAGCATCTGTCAATAGCAACTAGACTAGCAACTTGTATTAGTGCATGAATCATCAAGGTATGTCTGTATCAACTCATCCTTTTGAACAGAATTATGTATATACAGAATCATTCACATTCTATCATATGTGAGAAACACCATAGCCATCCAGATCTACATGAACCAAGTATCATCAATTGGGAATATCTGCATCAATCAACAAATTTACGAAACAACCTATCATCATATAGGTAAGAACTCATCATCATCATGTCTCCAACAATGCAACTTTGAATAATCATCCATGTATCCAGCCAACAATCCTCATCCATATATGTGCCAAGAACAATAGGAATCCTGCATCATAACTGTAATATATGATCTTTATGCATATGACGAAAACAGCATATGAGTGACCCATCATCAAGTAAAGAGGATATGAATGTACTTCTCCTTATCCTTATGAAGATCACCATGTAAGAACCATTAGAGAATCAACCACAAATCTGATCTAAATATCAACTATGTAAACCCAAGAATCATCTGAACCACTCCATATCATAACAAGATGAATCATTTATCCATATAAGCATCATCACCAAGGACTATTAACCATAATGCCAACAATGCATTAAAAGCATATGCTCCCCCTAAACCTATGCCATCTTGGTTATTGTCAGATCTGGTCATGCATATCAGCAAGAAGTATCAAGACATCATCATTATCAAGTTAGAAACAAAACACTTCTAACCATCAAGTCATTTCCACACATCATCAGCAAATTGTAACCATTATCAAACAGCGCAAATGATAAACCGAATCATAACTGATCCTTTTCCTGAACCTGTCCCTACTGCCTTTCCTCAAACAATCATATACGCGACTATGCCATAACCAACTCACGTATATACGTGAATTCTCTTTAAGAAACTTGCGTATGAGATTTAGGACACTGAAGTTTTACACTTCCAGCTCCCTCTGATTCTGTTATGTCTGTATGTTGTGCTGTGCCGCCTCTTTCCAACTGTACTTCTTTCTTCTTTCACATCTTCAAGTGTGATGATGATGTTTTCTCCTTTTGGTATGGTGCCCATACTTTGTTCCTGCATTCCTTAGCTATATGTCCAAGCTTGTTACATGTGTAACATCTTACATGCCTCATAGTTCTTCTATAGCAATCAACAGCTCTGTGACCGAACATATTGCTAGCAAAGAAATATCCATTAAAGTACCTTGAATGTGATGATCTTTCTGCATGATGGTCTTGAACCCTTCTTCTTCTACATCTGGCTGCAACATGTCCAAGATTATGACATACATACCATTCAACATAATTCATAGGAGGAGTAAAAGATTTTCTTTGACGAATTTCTTTCCTTGGTTGATGATGAGATTGACCTTTCATCTCCTTATTGAGCATTTCATATTTTGCAGTAGAGTCCCTTGTCTTATTTCTTGAACTAGATTCACATTCAATAGATTCATGAAAACCAAGACCAGTTTTGATAGCAGGCGACCTTTGACTACTAAGAATATCATCCAAAATCTTAGTACTATCTTGAAATCGTAAGATCTTATCTTTTTCTTCTAATTTATCCTTAAGAATGGTTACCTTAACCTGAAGATGCTCTTCCTTTTCACGATGCTGCTTCTTCATGTTTTCTTCAACTTTTCTTTCTTCTTCCAATTGATGTCTTAGATTGAGGACTTCATTTTCTTGTTTTTCATGAGCTTGGAGAAGTTCGTTATTCTGCTTCTTTGATTCTTCAAGATCTTCCTTCAGCAAGAGGATCGTAGCTTCAAGACTTTCATATTAACTGGATCTATCTCTGAGTTTCTTGATTGTTGTGCTCTTCTCACTGACTTCATCTCTTAGATATGTTACTTCATCTTGCAACTTTTGATATTTGTCCTTGAATAACTTCCCTACCTTGTTTCCTTCCTCTAGTTGAGCTTTTAGATTGGTAGCTTCTTCTTTGAAGGCACATTCCCTTCTGTTCAATAGATCTTGTTGATCTCTAGTTTTGTCTGTAAGCCTTTTGAATTCTGCCTCTATTTGATATCTTTCTTGCTCACCCATAAGAGAAAATTCAGTTTTTTCATTATCACTTTCATCTTTTCCAAAAGGATAGATAGCTGGAACATCAGAGGATAACACATTCATACCTGATAGTTCATCTTCATTCTGAAATGATTCTGAATCTGAAGTGCTTCTTCCACATAATCCCCAATCGATTCTCCCACTGTCATATTTCTTCTGAGATGTCTTCTTCTGCTTAGGCGCTTTCTTCTTAAGCTTCTTTCCCATTGTTCCACGAATCTCCTTCAAGCGATCAAGCTTCTACAAAAGGACCTGCTCTGATACCAATTGTTGGAAATAATACTGGGGGAGGTGAATCAGTATTATCAAATCAATATAACTTTTCACTTTCCATATTAAGATTCATATGTGATGCAACAAGTATATATCCAGTAAACATATGATTCAGTTAGTTGATCTCTAATGAGTGCATCAGAACATTATTAACCATATGAGTAGTAAACCGAAGCAGTAAAATAGAACAGATCATCACACACAAGAAGCACACATGAACACCATGATGTAAGGTGGAAACCCAATGTGGGTGAAAACCACCTGCTGCAAGTCGTCTCAATCTTCTTTAATAAGAAATACCTTTTACAATAGTTCTGTACTAGTGCAGACTTATACCAGTACACAGGCTTCTACCTGTAGAAGGCTACAACCTTCTCTCGTTCTCCAGACTCTTCTGGAAGGGAGCTACAACCCCCTTTGCTCTTTTACTAGCCGATCCATTTACTAGTACGCAGGCTGCTACCTGCTAAAATGCTCCAACCTTTACTTGTTTTCCAGCTGCTACTAGAAGGGAGCTACCACCCCCTTGGCTCTTGTACTAGCTGATGTACTAGTACGTAGGTGCCAACCTACTGAAGGATACAACCTTCTCTTTCTTCCTCCAGGTACCATGTTTCATACATTTTCATATTGGATACACCTGAAGCACAACACATAATCTGAAAGGCCATGTTTCATTCAATTTTCATACTGCACCCATTAATATCATTGAAGCACATAATCAATCAATCTTCTGAATCACCCAATCACCAGATCAATACATATACAAGGATAATACGTGAGTTAGCAATCAAATCTAGTCCATCAGATCACATAAAGATAAGCCATTATGATCCTGATCCAATATTAGTTCTCATCCGTCAATATTGAAGCTAAACACAGTCAACCAAATAGGATATGCAGAATACTAGCACCTTTAAACTGTCATCAGAACTCATCAACAACCAGAACCATCTGTGACTTCAAATATCATAGCTCAAATTGTATACGCTACTACAATAAACCAAACCTGCGTACATACGCGCTTACATCAAAGCCAACCCACGTACAGATCTATAAATATTCGATCATGACTTGCAGCGATTTCAAACTTAAGTTATACCTAGTTTAGATCATTACAAGCGTCAATATACAAATCTAGAATAAGCATAATGAAATATATAGAGATAGTTCATTTCAAACCATTTGATCCTGATCTATCCTTAGATCTTGTTCTCCATCAACCGGTGAGATCCCTCTTTAGCTCAGATCCAGATCTGCACCATAACCCAATCATAGTATTCCAGATCTAGCACTTTATCAGATATTCAATAATTCAGATGATGCTTTGCCAAATGATCTCCTTCCTCTTTTATAGTCTTAGGCCTTTCACAATACCACGGTCCAAAACCATAATAAAACAATACCATGGACCCAATACTTGGGATCAACACTTTTGGATGCAATACCATGGACCAAAACCATAGGATCAAAAACTGTCGGACTAATACCATGAGCCAACCATGAAAGTGCGTGAACTTTTCTCTTCATGAAAGGAACTTTTCTCTGCATGAAAGTGCATGAGCATTTCTCTATATGAAATAAACTTTTCTCTGCATGAAAGTGCGTGAGCTTTTTTCTACATGAAAGAAACTTTTCTCTGCATGAAAGTGCGTGAACTTTTCTCTACATGAAAGAAACTTTTCTCTGCATGAAAGTGCATGAACTTTTCTCTACATGAAAGAAAATTTTCTCTGCATGAAAGTGCGTGAACTTGAAAATAACTTTGCTACACTATAATTTATCATCTGTGTGATTTGCCATCAAGGACAACACTTGTCTCATAATGCCAACAATCTCCCCCTTTGGACTTGATGGCAAAGCTAACCTGAGAACTGTCATCTGATTCCTTTGAGTTGTCCTGCATCCCATGCACTCTGTCACATCTGATATCTCTTCCGCAGATTCATATAGATATATATAAGTGAGTTGATCTTCTACGAGTTGGTTTCCATCAAGTACAACACATGCATCATAATGTCAACAAAAACAGAGTATGCAAGTGTATGAAAAGAATAATGCAATCTTGAATCAAAATTAAATTTATATATTCCAATGGAAAATAAAGCATAAGGAGCAAAATTGTGTAAGGTCTCAAGTAAATCAAATATTAGAGTATAAAACACACACCATGATATGTTACTATGAATTTCCAAACCACACAAAACTAACTAACAGAGGTGTGACAAGATGTATTTGTTGGGCCCAAACTAACCGGCTTGAACCCTCTTTAAATAAAAATTAAATTACAGATAAGAGAGAAGCATTAACAAAATGCAACAAAAATGAAAAGGAAACCTAACATGAAGTTGTATATTAATGAAATCAATCCTTTACATATGAAGTTGTATATTCATGGTCCAAACCAGCAATATGAAGTTGTATTAACATCTCCACTCCACACAATGCATGTCTAAGCATGTTATAAAATTTACAAGGTTGGCTCTAACAGTGATTTTTCTTAATTCTGAAAAATTCCATATTCTTAACAAACTGGCCTGAAAGATATTTTTGTATCTTCTTAACAATGGGGAGTTTTGGAAAAACGTTTGGAGGCAACGTAATTTGTAATGTTTGAAAAAAAAATCTCTTCTATTTTTCTCATTCAACTCCATTTCCTCGTAAAGCATGCCCGAAGTTGACTATTTTAATACTTTTGTAATTATGGGCAAGATCATAGAATTATGGAAAAAAAAAACCCTTTTTTTATAAAATTGCCTCAAATACCTTCATGTAAATTTTAGACCATTAAAAATCTTGGGAAATGGTTTTGGTTCTAGATATTGGTAAAAAACCCATATGCTCATATTTCCGAGATTCTCCTCCATATTCACCCAAATCGAGGTCAAAATTTATAGTTTGGAAATTGTGCAAAGTTCGAGCACATTTGTTGATATGCTTCTAGAGACCTGCACGTGCGACCTCGGTGCAATCCAACTCATGGGAAGGTGTTAGAAAATCATTTTGAACAAAAACCTTTCTCGAATTTTCTTGAAAAGGTGTCAATGTAAAAAAGCCCCAAACTGGTGTAGGAATGCTAGTCTAGGAGTGTTGGTGTAGGAACAAAAGTAGGTGCAATTTATTATTGACACATGTGTATCTTTGATCGTGATTCCATATGCCTTCTTGAAACAACACAATCACCATCATCAATAATCATTTTGATGCAAATCTTATTGAAATAAAGGAGATAGGTTAAATAATGAACACTTACGTGATCATGCTCCAAGTTTAAGCTACTAGCCCAACAATTGTGGAAAATGATAGTAACAACAATGAGAGCAATGAGTAAGCATTGGGTGAGAACATGATTTAAACATGACAATTTTTGGGCCTAACAACTATATTTGTAGAGCATATCTTACTACAAGCTTGAGGAGAGGATATCCTTTGTTGGAAGGTATACATTTGTTGTACCTTAATTTTGGATTAATATAAATTCATGTTCCTTCCCTGTATTTACATGCTTGTAGCACAAAATTTTACTATAACTATGATTTTTTGACCTAATGGTCTTCCGAGGAAGATCACTTATCATCCTTGAGTGTTTGTGGTTATGTGTAGGTGTTGAGATTGAGTGTGTATGAAGTAGATAGTTCAAATGGAGCACTGGGACTCTTGTTGGCTTAAGGGGTCTTGACACAATTTCAGAGTTATTTGTGGCAAACAAATCCCTACACTATTGGCCCTTTTGACATCAATGTGTGGTGTGCAGACTGAAGTCTCACCCGAAGCAGTATGGGGGGCTGCTGGAACCAAGTTTCTGCACCGAGAGATCAATGTGATGTCCTTTTGTAACCTAGATCTTCCTCTACGCAGATCTCTAGGCCCTTACGACCTATTGCTGTAACTTCCTTTAATCAGCCTCTAGAACTTCGTGAATGTCTATGACTGGATTTTGTGGACCATGAACCAATCAATTAGCTACATACGCGCACCTCAAATTACCCTTAGATTAGTAATTACTCAAAATTACCCAAATGTTCAATAACATTCATAGACATTGTCATAACCTTCACATAATCACTTAACATTAATTGTGTTCAAATAATAGGATGAGGTAAGTAAATTCGTGCATCAGTACATCATTATTTTATAAATAAATCATTCCATCACATGATATATCACAATCATACATAACAGAAGTAAAGAGCCAAAACACAGGAATTTCAGCAGTAATCTTCTTTATTCATATTCAACAAAGGTTTAGAGACTCAAAACTTCCCCATGCACTCAACTGCAGGGGTCCGTGCACTTAGCTACAGGCACTACTCTAGGCCTGTACACACTCAGCTGCAAAGCCTTTTCCTCCTCTAAGACTTCTATCTCTATCTTCGTTCTATTCACCCATTATATTCATCATACCTTACCATGCCTTAGACTCTCTATCACACACCTATTTATACAATCCCATGGTCTGTGGACCATGGGTAGATCTTCAAAAGCCGACTCAAATTATATAAAGAAGGGTAAAACCCTTTTTGACTCTTAACTAGCTACGCACTCAGTGACCACAATTTGCGGATATTTTACATCTTTTTATAGCAAAACTTGGGCTTTTCCCCAAAACTTTGGCTTTTTCACCAAAACTGACATAGGGGACCTGTTGTGGCCAGCAAAAACCCCCCTTCTTATTTGGTGTTATTATTAATACTAAATAAGTGGGGACCCTTAGTCAAAAATTTAAAAAATCAACTAGTGCTTATATTTCCTTTTTCAATAAAACCTACCATCTTAAACTTAGGAGAAAACCCTTAAAAAATCAAAAAGCCTAAGTTTTATGATAATGTAGGATTATTCCTTAGGAAATATCGCATCGCAAAAGGATCATGAATACCCCCTTGCAAGCCGAATTTTAAAATTGTGAAATCGCGATACGGGACTACGGACATATATCGCATCGCATGCGTCAAACATCGCTCACATTGAAAAGATTTAAACTACCGATATGCGATGGCGCATATTGCAAATCGCAAGAAACAGATTAACAAAAAATTGTCATATGCCACGCTCCCGTGATATCGTGATATTGTGATATTGCGATAGAGCAATTCTGCGATATTGCGATAAAAGCGGCAATGCGATAGAACGATTATGCGATAATGCGATATTGTAAGTTTGTGATATAGCAAGCAAGCGACGTCATGATTCTGCGATGTTGTGATCTGCAATATTGCGAAGCAAATCGCAAAATCGCTTCATCGCAGATCTCGCAGGCTCGTGGTTCGAAAAAGTATTTTCCATAAACCAAGACTTGGTTATGCGCTTTAATGCCAATTAATGAGTTAGTTGCCAATAATTAATGGAATAGGGTTTCGTGCTTATCAAAAAATAATTTCACTTAAGGTGGTGTATTTTATGTCTTCCACATTTAAAGCTTTCGTGTCACCTTTCCTTATCATTATTCTCACTTCACTCGTAAATTGCAGGAACAAAGAATAGAGGACGATACTAAGAAGTACGCAGGATACTATGGGAAAGAAAGGCAAAACCCCGATCTCTGAACAGAAGGAAATGGCGCCCTTGTATACAGACACTACTTGCAACCGAGATGCTGGTATTGCTACCTGGGAAAGCATGTACAATCTACTTGAGGAATAGAATCCCAAAGCAATGGAGGTCAAGGCTACTGCAAGCTCACATAGTTCCTCCGAAGCATCCCTTACAGAGCTAGCTTGTTCGTTCTTACACCAAATAGCGGTGAGACCCAAAATTATTCCATACACAAACATGGTTAAATGGATACTGGACAATGCTGATATCAAAAAGAGACAGATTAAGACTCAGGGTCAAGAGCTTACGGAATCATTACTTTTACAAATTTTGAGCGCAAAAGGCAAAAAACGCACCGAGGAAGCCTAGATCAAGAAACGAAGGCAGTTTCCGATGCGCAATTAGCACCCGAGAGAAACTTCTTGAAAAGGAAAGATTTTAATTGCTCAGTCACCTGCAAGCCCAAAAATTTGCAAGAAAGCAACGATAGAGGTAAAAAAGCAAAACTTGAATCCTAGACCACTGGTATTTGTTAGAAATATCTTCAAAATGGTATAAACATAGGCACAACAATTACAGACAGACTGGAGACAAAAGGCTCAAGAAAAGGTAGAATCAATCTAAAGGTTAACCAAGTTAAATTGGGATTCTTAGTGATGTACTTGGTAAAACCACACAGCTAGTGCATGACTCTCAAATGCATCATCAATTCTGCCGAGAAGATGGTGCCAGCTCTCACCGATCCTATTTTCTCAGCACAACTAAAATTAGAAATCGACCAGCCGACTCTTCTCAAACAAATGCTGAATGCATGCGATTTCAAGGATCAGATACACAGTTAGTTAGTAATTTTAGTATTTTTAGTTTTAATTTTGTTTTATTTTTGCTCAAAGTAAGGACGGTCATTTAAACCGCATCCTACATTTTTGTAATAATTCATTTTTAGATTTAGTTAGTAGTACTTAAACCCTTCTCATGCATTTAGAGGAGGGTCCTGAAATTTGTCAAAAACTTATCCGCAGAACATGCACTTTTGTACCCTCTGAGGAGGTTTTGATGAATGAATGGAACAAGATTTATTGATATCTGCATTTAATATCTGCTACTAATGTTGCACTTTTGTACTCTTAGTGGATGTTGGATTAAGAAGAGATAAATCATTATCACTTGAAGCTCATGAGTAGGACTAGTTATAAATGGTACTTCTATCTCTTAACTATTTCTGCCTTTGTGTTAAAAGCGATATTCAAGTTCAATTGTTTATATATTAATGTGTGAATGCTTGAGTTATCATTTGGCACTTTTGTATGGTGATAGCTATTTATTTATGCTTAATGTATGAATAGCTTATTATGCGATATGTTTTTCACAACTGTTTCGTCTAACTTTTTATATGAAGTGGTTCATCTTTATTGAATTCTTTTCTCATAGCAATTGAATGATCTTTATTACCAATTGTTATATGAAATCATTTTAGATCGCATAACAGAAGGATTACACCTCGGGTTAGTGTAGAATTAGATGTTTCTGTTTATTAGAATAAAATTTGCACATTATTAGATTAGAGTTAGAGCATCTCACTTAGGAACTTTTAGAAGGGAAATATCAATTCTTCACACACGCACATAAATTGGGAAAATGGTCCCATATCCCCAGTCGGACCCACTATACCAAATGGAAAAGGAGCTGCTAACCAAGGTCCAGACCGGGTGGGTATTTCCCTTGTTGTAGACCTGATTTTCGGGGCTTCAACAGGACCCCATCCCAACAGGCCCCCAATGCAAAGATCTCGAGTCACCCTTGAGTTACTCGATTAGTGCGAAGATATTCCTGCGAAGATTCCCCAGCTTCACCTGCACCACTACTACTTCATTCGCACTCTACGTGGCTGCCTGCTTCACCTGTTTGACCAATTGTTTTGTGGCTAGTCCCTCACTGTCCTGATTGATATTCTGTTGCGTAAGATGTAGGTTCACCAACTTTTCGTCTATGTTGGTGGAGACTTGGTAGGATTCTTCCAACCAAGGATCGAACCATGCCTTAAGGATTGCCTCTTTTTTCCGTGCTGCTTCCACTTGTGTAAAGAGTTTCTTCCTCTCCTGCAACTTAGTGAGGCACTACGTTGTAGCCACTAAGCATGGTGTTGCCCCCACTTTGTCGTACTGCTGCTAAAGCTCATGAATCTCTATTTTTAATCTCTGCAGGTTGGGATATTCCAGGAAGGTCATCACTACTTCCATGGCCTACTAAAACAACATTCTGCGGTCCACAACTGTGACATCCACAGTAGCTATTTGATCCTTAACAACAGCTTTGTGATGTTCCCTAACTTCTGGCGGGGTCGAAGGTTGTGACTTGAGATCCAGTTCTGTGATTTTCATGTTGAGCTCGAACTGAACTCGGTCCACCTATGCCTTAGCATCATAGAAACCTGCTACAAGTTTCCTAATATTGGCCTTAAGTGGTGCCTCCTTAGGTATGTGCAACTCCTAGCACTATCCTATAAGCCTCTGCAATCGCGGTTGCCAGTTGGGCGCTCTACGTCTCAATTATCCCTTTTACCTTTAGGGCCTCCATATTTTCAACAAACATTTGCTAATTGTTCATCGAATATTCACTTATTAGCCTGAGATCATGTTGCTCCCATGCTCGTAACTGTACTACCACACATGTCTACAGTGTGTGAAGATATTCTTTGGGGAGCACTGTAAGGTTGAGGTCGATGTTCTTTAGAGTACTCACGAGGACCTTTTCATCGGCTGATTCTGTGCTCAAGTATCCTTTTGGAAATGTGACTACTTAGAGATCTGCTGACTTGACCATCTCGGCAGCCTGACTGGTCCCTAGTGCAAGGCTCGTCTATGCAGTGCTCACCCACCATGTGACCACCTGGATCTCGCTGGTATGGATTTGCAGATCATGCAGATCCTTTTGAATAGTGCCTAGCATTTGTAGGTGTTGTTGTTTGAACTATTGCAATAGTTCTATAGTGATGTCATGCACTTTATCTCTGATCCCATCGAGATCGCCTTCTATGAGTGTAATGGGATCGAGCGGTGGCTTCGTCACTTTTGACTTCTTCCAGGGCCCCTCCTTCTATTGTTCCATGTAACTCTTCACCCAGAATTGAGTGCTCTATCATTCAACACCACCACCGCCCTACTCTTACTATTCATCTTCCTTGGTCTAGGGCGAAGGGGATTTACAGCTTTGCTTGGAGTCACGTTGTTCCTATTCAGCCTACTACTTTGCAGTGTGCTCCTTTTCCAACCATGCCTTCTCCTCGATCTCCTTCCTTTGCTTCTCAGCTAACTTCTAGACCACCTGATTTACTGCCTCCTTTTTCTTCATAGAACTCCCTGTGCCTTTGCTAGTACCCATAGCTAGATCGGACTGAGAGTGCCAATTTGTTGGCCAACGCTTGATGAGTTCCTGAATGGCATCATCTGTGGCAAGATAGGGAAGATCAAACCACTTTTGTTGTAGATCCTTCTGTGCCCTGATATACACGTGGTGAAAGTTTGCCTTGAACTTCACATACTATGACAACTAATCATACACAGTCAATGACAATCGAAGCTGCTAGTTGATTACCATGTGAATTCTCACCCCCATCAAAACCCTCAATTTGTTTGTCTTTTTGACCCACGCAGGGTCCTTCGTGGCCCAAAGGGAGGAAAATTGTGTAGCCTCTAGTAATCATTTATCCAAGGGATGGAACTGAATGTACTCTGGTAGCTCCCAAGCAACTAACACAATGGAGAGTAGTAACCACATGTAGTGGAAGGTATTGCTCTCATCTTGAGCCTCGTGAAAATTCGCAAGGGACTTGCTATAGAGGTAGCATGACCAATTAAAATGCATGCCCTTTGCACAATGTGCAGGTAATGAGATCACATGTATTGAACCTCATCCACGCGGCATTTCCTCATGAATTTACTCGCTAATATCTGCATGGAAATTTTTACCATGGGGTTGGTGATGGATGTTATGGAGTACCTGCGCGACTTCTTAACTAGGTAAAATTTCTTCTTCACCCTTTCTGCGAAGTCGTGTTCACTGGTCTTTCTGCGAGAATCCTTGGTCAGATTCAAGCCTGAATGTGGCAGGAGCATGATCTGATGGATAAGCATGTCCATGATGGGGATAGGCACGCTCAGCCATAAACACCCATCATGCACCAGAGTCACCAGTTTCTTTATGTAGGTGATATTGATGTTGGAGTAGGGGTCGTGGGGCACCCATAGTAGGTTCAACAACCTCGATTGATTTACTCCATGAATCCACTCAATTGGCTCCAATACAGTGACACCAGATTATTTATAATATACCCCCTTCATGTAGTTTTCCATCACTAGGTGGGGGAACCTCTCATGGTCCACCAAATCCCAGTCTTCCATTTTTAAATGGGGAATCTGGACCAAGTGCGAGCCTTCAAAGGTGATGCTTTCTGGTAGCAGGGGTGTATTAATGAGGAATTTCACTGCGTTTGGTTCCTTAATGACCTTCATCTTTCCCTTGCGTGGAGGTCTATAACCCGACAACTTGGATATGGGATCCACACTCTCAGAATCTATATCCTCTGTGCCCTCTTTGGCCTCTAAATCTACGACCTTCTCCTTATCCTTCGCTAGTGGCTTATATTTCTTCTAGGACTGGGTAGTAGAGTGCTTTCTCGGTGACTCGTGCACTAGAATTAACCACTTCATCTTGTCTTTCTTTGGCTTGGGGTTTTCACGCACTGGTGTAGGCTTCGGCCTAGGCGACCTCGGCTTCGTAGGCATAGGAGCTGGAGCCTCTTTGCTCGCAACTTCTGGAGTCGCTCCTTCAAAGGCAATAGTTCCTCCAATGCTTGCAATTTCACCTCATTCTAACATAGTCCTTAGAATAAACTGCTGGGTATCCTTAGATAAAGTATCAAACACAGAGCTTGTGACCAAATCTGTGAAAAACTGAGGATTCATAAACGACAGACAACACAACTCAAAAATTCTAAGGATGAAAAGTGTTCTCTGTAGGATGGCCACACATAATTTATAGGCAAATTTGAATTCAAATCCGATCGTTCCCCCAAAAATTCATCCATAAATTCTTATTTAGTGATAGATCTTCAAATATTTTAGCCTTAAATGTCACCCCCTGCTCCTCTTAACCATCTCCTAGCTGTCAAATCATGAAAAATGATTGTAATGGTCATTTTCTAGCCGTGTTGTGTGGTATCTCCCCGCATAGCATAGCTTCTTTCGTGCAACTTGTGATATTGTGACATCACCCTTTTTCACGCAACTCCTTTATCACATAGCTCCACAAACCCGACAATGTAGTTTATAATCCCCTACTGCCTTGCAGCTAGCTCGAGTGCTAAGACTATCTTGCCATCATGTAGTCATTGCTCCAGGTCTCCTATGTATGACTTTAACCAACTCCAATTCACTTTTTCCAAGAAAGGTTCTCTGTTCAGCTTCGCGAGCTTAACCATGCCCCCATATGTGATTTCTTTCATGGCATATGGTCCCAACCAATACATACAAAAATTTTCTAGGAATTTAGTGAACTTACTATCATATAATAAGACCAAGTCATTTACCTTAAAGGTTCATAGCTTGATGTGTCGATCGTGCCATGCCTTTTCACATTCCTTCTGTACTTGATGATGAAATCTAGCCAAGAATCTGTCCTCTTCGAGCTCCATCAATTGTGTAAGCTGTTATTCCAAGGCTCCACGATCATCCATCCCTATGAGGGCTACTATGCATAGTCTAGGCACAATATATTTCATAGGCATCACAACTTCTATGCCATAGATGAACCTAAAAGGTGTCTGACCTATTAGTTTTTTGCAAGTAGTCTTATACGCCCATAATACTGTCGGTACACACACATCCAAACCATTCTGCTACACGTTTCAAATCTTTGTCAGTGCATTCTCCAATATATTATTCAAGGCCTCCATTAGTCCATTAGCATGAGGATGATATGGTGTACTTTTCTGGTGGTAAACCTGAAATTCTTCAGTTAGCACGCTGATTGTTTCATTGAGGAAGTGCATACCGCTATCACTCATCAACATTTTTGGGCACATGAACCTGGTTAGCACATACTCAAACAAAAATTTAGTTGTCGCAGCCCATGTACAATCCTTTACACATTGTGCCTCTACCCATTTGGTTAGATATGCTGTCACGATGATGATGTAGCGCACACCTTTTTTCTTACCTGGAGGTTGAATCGGTCCTACAAAGTCAATAACCCATTTCTCAAATGGGTGTAACGACACTTGAGGATTCAGAGGCAGTTCATCCCTTTTTGATGACTTGTTCGTTCTTTGACATGCATCACATGCCCTAAAATATGCTTTGAAGTATTTATGCAGTGTAGGCCACCACAACCTAGCATGCAAAATATTCTGCATTGTTGCCTTTCCTGCATAATGTCCTCCTGCATCTCCTCCATGAGCCTCCACAAGGATGTTGTTTCTTTCGAAATCGGGAAAATACCATTAGAGTATCTTGTTCGATCCCATTTTACACAAATGTTCGACAATTACTAAGAAATCAGCCACGCATACTACCCATTCTTTCTTCTACTGACTGGTGTAGCCTTCTGAAGCTATCCCTATGGTAAAAAAATTGATAATATATACAAAGTGGTTGTTCTCTACATGCACCGCAAAGAGTTGTGCATTGGGTATCCCTTCCACCAAATTAGTAGGCTCATATACTGTCTCAATGTGCGACAGATGGTTAGGTACTACATTCAACCTTCCTGTTTTAAAAATTACCTCAAAATCACATTCTTGGAATAATAATATCCATATACATATTTCCCACCCTCAACAAAGGCTTATTGACTAGATATTTCAATGCAGAATGGTCTGTGTACATCTTGAAATGTACGCCCAATAGATAGTGTTTGAATTTTTGGAGTGTGTACACCATAACCAAACCTTTGTGCTCTATTGTTGAATAATGCTTTTCATCCTTTGACAATCTTTTGCTCATAAATGCTATAGGATGATCCATTTCTCCTTCACCAGCCTGTGTCAGTACTACTCCAAACATAATACATGAGGCATCAACATGCACATGAAATTCCTTCTTCCAATCCAGGAAGACCAATATCAGTGTACTGACCATCTTTTCCTTGAAGACATCTCGACTATGCTAAGAATCTTCATCCCAACAGAATGTAACATCCTTCTTTAGAAACTTCTCCATGGGCACGATAATCTGATCATAAGATTTGATGAACTTTCAATAATATGTAGTATGGTTCAACATTGCACGCAACTATGTAACACTCCTTGGGGCTTCCAAATTGATTATTACGACAATCTTGGCAGGGTCCACCATGAGTCCTTGTTTGCATACTACATGACCTAGCAAAATACCAAACGGGACACAAAACAAACACTTCTTAAGGTTCAACATAATTTGATACCTTCGACACATATCCAACATTAAGCATAGGTTGGCTACATGTCACTTTACTATCCCAAACACCGTCCACTCATCAAAATATGCCTCTAAGAATTTCTAAATTAATTCTTTGAACATCACGATGATTACGCGAGAGAATATCTCCGACACTTTCTTGAGTCCGAAGGGCATCACTATGTACTGAAAACACCCCCATTCTGTCAGGAAGGTTGTTTTACTCCTATCTTCTGGTATGATTTTGACCTAATGGTATCCAGAGAACCCATCAATAAATGAGTAGGCCTCCTTCGCTCCCACATTTTCCAGTGCCTCATCAATAAATGGTGTCGAGAAAGGATCATGAACACAGGCATAATTAAGCTTTCTTAGATCTACACAAGTCCTTATTTCTCCCTTTTGCTTCATTTCCTAAACTACCATTGGGCTCACCCAATTAGATTCCTCCACTAGTTTAATAATACTCATCTCAAGCATCTTGTCTAACTCCATGCAAACCTTTTCCTTGTATTTGGGATTAAGGAGATATGGCCTCTGCTTAACGGGCTTCGTCTCTGGTTTCAAAGTTATTTTCATCACTCCCAAATTTTCTATGATGCCTTTCAAGTCTGAAAATTTTGTAGGAAAAAGATCCTGGTACTCACAGAGTAACTCAACAACTTTATCCACTATGGAATCATCCTAATAATATCTGATCCTTACAAATTTAGGCTCTACTTCAGTACCAATGTTTAGCTGCCTAGTCTTTAGCGGCACTGTGATATCCAGGTTCTTTATCTGCATACCTTCAACCTCACAGTGGCCTTCCACTTCTGGGATATTGATATTCCTTGGATACTCATCCTCCACTTCAGTAGTCATATTATAGTATTCTAGCTCATGGTGCAGCTGGATGCTCCAATCTGGTTGAACCAATTCCAAAGGATTCTGCAGAATTCGGAAGATCATTGCCTTAACCTCTTGCAGTGCCTCATCAATGCTTTCGAACCCATCTTACAAGATGAATGTCCTCATGAATCCTTCTCTTAAGATATCCCACTCTACGGTGCCATGGTAGAGATCCATTTCCAAATACCAATTCATAGGGATTATATCCAGAGTGTGACAGAATAAATGCACCCACTCGGGTTCCAGCTCTGTTCCATATACCTTAGTCCATTTGGCAAGATGATTATGAAGATCATTCGTCCCATCATAATTATTAGCGAACTGTACATTAGGATGACCAAATTGCATTCTCATCATCCTTCTATAATCTCACCACTCAGAAAAGTTGTCTTTGTGCGTACCCCACCACTGAACGAGTGTAGTGTGTAGTGCCCAGTCCAACACCTGAAAGCGGTAATCCTCTGGAACTTCTCTTTCAAAAGCATCCAAAAAAATATCTACATTAGTTAAACCATCATAATAAGGTAAATTTCTTACCTCCGATGACACACAGCACAGTGATTTGGTCAACATGTTGCAGTGCAGTGTGGATACTTCGTGCAACCTGTTTTGTCAATGTTCCAACTCTTCATCTGAATTCAATGTACAGGGACTTTCGCAGTCCCATGCAATTCATCCATCAGCTATAGGATTAAACCATTCTTGGTCTTGTGTTATTATTTTATAGATCTGATCCAATCATCATCACTTTCCTCATAGTTGCGGACCAATTCAGTATAGCACAATCCTTCTACAGGGTCCAATGGTGCTACAACACGGAGCAGTTTCCTTTCAATTGACATTGTCTGCTTCATCAAATTAGTGACACCATTCATGTCGACAACCCAATCAATCCCCAGGAGCGTGGGGCATGGATTTCCATCATCAAAAATCTCTATTACTTCAAAATCAACCAGCACTCTCGTACCTTTTATATCTACAGTAACTCCCATAAATCGTCCCATAGGGATAATATTTTGCTTATTCACCATCCTCTGTTGAATCAGAGATCACTGTAGCCCAAGTCTCCCCATTCTCTCTCAGGTCTGTTTAGGCAATACAATCGCGTTAGACCCAAAATCCAAAATAACTTGGTCCATCTCATAGTATCCTATTTGTGCATAAGCCTCATCTCGTTCCCTATTCTTGCCTTATGCTTACCAATATTTCTGACTTCGTGGGGTCCATATGAAGAATTATCCTTACCAACACATGTTTTTATCAACTCTTGTAGTCCTTTCACAACCTTGTTATTGTGCAGTAGTTTCATACAAGTCTCCAAGAAGGTGGTAAGCACAGAGGCATCAACCTCTGTAGGTAGTTTGTCCTGACTTCTTGAGGTAGAGTCCTCAGCAAAGCTTTTCTTCACATCCATGAATGTTTCCTTTGTGTGCTCCAGATCAAATCCAACCTCCTTTTTTGGAGCCTTGCGGACCCATCCACCTTCTTCAGGCTATTTACCCTTATCGTCACCAGTTGTGATCCCACTATGAAGGATGATGTTCACATTCGGGTCCTCTTCGTGGGGCTCAATCCTCATCATCTGTAAGTTCTAGGTAGGATGTTGAGGCTACGAATTCTTCTCTTGCATCTTGGCGATCAGTACAGGACATTCTTCAATTTTGTGGTCAAACTAAGTGTACTATTGACATGATAGACATTTTTGACTCGTACACTGCCACATGTAGTGTCCTGGCATTTCGTAATTGTAAAAATGACCTGACCATGACCCATACCATGTCCTCCTCCTCCTCGGCCTCATCCACGTCCTTGATATCCTCCGTGTGCTCCCCCAACTCCCTAATCTAGAGGCTGATTTTCTTCTTGCATTCAATAGGTATGCATCCTCTCCATCATTAATTCATAGCTTCGACAGTGGTGCTCATAGTGGCCCACCGATTTGCAGAAATCGTAAGACAATTGTTGTCATGTATGTACAAACTTTTGAAGCAAATGGAAATTATCTATTACATTTTTTCCTACCAGTTGAAAAATAGCACACCATAGCATAGGCCTCGCACTTGGTCCTAATGGATCTTCCAGCCTTAGGGGCTTTGGCCCCCATCTTGTGATGTAAATCGCAAAGATAGGGCAGTGATCTTTGTCATGCCCCTGGTTTTTACACTTGAGACACGAAACTTCTTCATGCACCTCCAGCCGAGCTGGTTTTTCCTTTTTCAAACTTTGCAACTCCAAGCAGAGGTTCTACAACTCTGCATGAATCTGTTGAACTCCCAAAGAAGCATTCTGGATAGGTGTCTCATGCAATCTCATTGTGATTTCCAAGGCTTCCGCTTGAGTTCCTATCTTTTGCTGTGACAAAGAAATCCTTAGGTGGGGCAGGAGCGCAACTATAAACCAATTGCAGTGCTGACTATCTATGAGATTCATATTAGCTTCGCAGATCCTACACTTTAGTCTTCGATCTAGCTCCCATGGAATTTCATTGGGCGTCATCATGATTTCCTTAAATCCAATTACCAATTCAAGGCAGATTTAGGCTTACTGAATTCACTGTTCAAAGTAGTATGAGTATCTTCCAATGATGCCAATGGATTATTAGTGAAGTACTTAAAATAACATGCCAGCGGGCAGTCCTACAGAGCGGTGACTAACTCTTCCTTTTTTATATTATCATTTGTAATTTGTTGTGCTGTCCACATAGCCTTCATAACAAACCAAAATTGATCTAGATCCTCACTTCCTAAGCCCTTGAAAGCTGACAACTTCATCATATTCGATATGTTGACCAACATCGATGGTGTGGGTGAAGGTGTATGTTATGGAGGTGAAGGTGGAGGTGGTTTGGACGGATGAGGTATCCATGGAAAAACCTGCCTTATCAACTAGACAACACTCTGAGGTGAAGCCTCTTCTACTCCCTCATCGTCACTTGAAGGAGGTCCAATCAATGGACTATATTCAAGAACTTATTTCCCTTGATTTCTAGCGTTTCGTCCACTTTGTGTAGATCCAAACATCAAGGTCGTGGCATAACCGTCTTTCCACACAAGAGCATCTTAATCCAATTATTCAAAGGTCTCAAATACTTACCTCGTGGTTCCTTGAAGAAGCGTCGCTCTGCTTCACTGTAACTAACTAAGGTATCAACTGTGAACTCTGTAACAAATCCTCCGATGACGTGATCAAGCTAGTTATCAACTGAACATATGATCTTATCTTTAGAAGCTTCCAACCTCTGCATGAGCTCTGGGGTGCACACTGTCGGACTGTCAATCCTCCACCTTCCTTGGTTGTTTGCCAATATAGCGATCCTCTCATCTAGTTCGATCGGGAAGGTGTAGAAGAAGATTTCATGTATTTCTGTATATAAATATCTTTCCAACCACTGTTCTTTTGTCAGGCACAAAATTTCTATTTTCTTCTGCCACGAATTCATGTATCTTTCTATCCAACCACTTCTCAATTTCCTTTTTTTTCAGATTCCAGTGACGTGACATCACACATCTCTTTATGAAGATCTCAGTCCTAGAAATGGAAGCATTTGTTGGCTTTAGGGGTCCTGACCTAGGTTCAGAGTTAGTTTCACCAAACAAATCCCTACAATACTGGACCTTTTAGAATCAATCCATGGTGCATGGATTGAAGTCTCAATCGAAACGACATGGGAGGATGCTGGAACCATGATTTTGCACCCAGAGATCAGTGTGATGTCCTTTTGTAACCTAGATCTACCTATTGTTGTAACTTACAACCTATTGTTGTAACTTACTTTAATCACCCTCTAGACCTCTCCAAAGGTCTATGACTGACTTTTGCAGACCTTCAATAGGTCAATTATCTACTTACACGCACCTTAGATTACCCTTAGATTAGTAATTACTCGGAATTACCTAAATGTTCGATAACTTTAACAAACAATGCTATAACCTTCACCTAATCACCTAACAATAATTGCATTCAAATAATAGGATGTGGTAAGTAAATTCGCGCATCAATACATAATTATTTTATAAAGACATCATTCAATCATATCATATATCGCAATCATACATAATACAAGTAAAGAACCAAAACATAGGAATTTCTACAATAATCTTCTTCATTGATATTCAGCAAAGGTTTACATACTCAAAAGTTCCCTGCACACTTAGCTGTATGGGTCTGCGCACTCAGCTATGAACACTACTCTTAGCCTTTGCGCACTCAGTTGCAGAGCCTTTTCCTCCTCTAAGACTTCTATATTAATCTTCCTTCTATTGAACCATTATATTCATCATATTGTATTGTGCCTTAAACTCTCTAGAACACACCTATTTATACAATCCGATGATCTGGGTGGATATTCAAAAGCTGACTCAAGTTACATAAAAGAAAGGTAAAACTATTTTTGACTCTTTACTAGCTACGCACTCTGTGACCACAATTTGTGAAGACTTTACATAATTTTACATCAAAACCTGGGCTTTTGCCCCAAAACTAACCCAGGGGACCCCATCCCAACAACTTTGCAATGAAATCAAAAGCCTTCACCAACCTGTGAGGAGGCCAGGTGAATGCTTATTCTTTAAAGCATCTAGAAAATTTTGTATGTTGCATGTGTGAGAATTGGGTTGGATTGATCTATCTATCCATTAGTCATTTTTCCTTTTGTTGTATAGTGATCTTATTTGGGCAAAATATCATAGAGAAATAGATCCTTCCATGATTCATTGCAACATAATTGGTGCTTTCAATGAGATATTTTCTATTCTTCCCTCTTTGTTTTTTGATCTCCTTTTTCTTTATGTTTTTGGGTTTATCTTGTTCCCATTGATTTATCTCTAGTTTTATAGGTTCATTTAAATATCCACTACTTTTACTTGCTTTAGATTTGATCTCATATTAGATCTAGAGTTTTGTTTTGGTTTTTAATATGAGAGAATAACGAGTCATGCATTTAAAATCAAATTCTAGAATTTTGTGTACAAAATTAGATTGAAATGACCATGGATCTAGATTCCTCTTTCAATTTCATCCAACAAAAAAATCACTGCAAATAGACTCCATATGAGGATTTTATGGCCAATTGAAGTTAGCTAGCTAAATACTTTTCCCCAGTCACTGACACAACATTGCATAAAATTGATTGTAACTTTCTATTCATTGGCTTTCCCTTTCATACTAGCGACCGATTTCTAGTTGCATAGACAATCCGTGTGACTAGACTTCTAGCCTTGAAAACTGAAATTTATCTTGTGCAAGTTTTTGTCTGAGCTTTGGATCTATGTTGGCTTTTATGTCTCCCTGTAGGTTTTGACACATATGTTTTGTTGAATTTAGGCTTCAGTGATCCATAACAATTTATTTAGAAGAGTTTTCAGCAAGGATCACATCATAATTCAATTGTCAATGCATTTCGAACCAACAAGTGTGGTTCATCATTAGAACAAGTTGAGGACCTAGATCCTAGATGCGGGATAAATCTCGTGTCGTATTTCATTGCCTTCAATTTTCTTTGTTTGAAATTAGTTTTTCCCTATTTTGGGCATTTATTCCTTGATTACTCTTTGGTCAATTAGATATATGTTAGATCTACGATTTTTTGTTGCTGATTAGCTATTTTTTATGCTTGATATTATCCATAATTGATCATTTTATTTGTGGTCTTCCATCACTCTTGTGTTTCAAGGTGTACCTACATATTTTTTGGGTTCTTTGGATTGAGGTTGCCTTTTTCCTCTATATCACATTTTTGGATCTACTTGACTTCTTTTAGTGACTGTTTAGAGCTTTTTCATATTTAATTTTTCGATCCATTTGGCATTTGTATGATTTTGTCATTTGTTTTCGAGTGATCTCTTTCTTCTCTTGTTTGTTTTCATCAAAATTGGTGGTGTTGTGATAAGTTGTTTAGTTATCATCTAGAAAATTTCATGTGCGTGTGTTTCCATTTTTTTTATCACTCTCATTTGATCTTTTTTATGCCTTCCTACCTCTATGGTCTAGTTTTGACCTTTTTAGAACATTGGCCTTTGTTAATCCATTGTGCTACAACCCTAATATGTTGAAATTACTTTCCTTTTGGAATTTTGTCTTTGTTTTTTATTGCTTGAGTGCATTTTCTTCTTTGGTTATGTTTTCCTAGCTTTGACATTTTTTAATTGCTTGACACTCGAGCTTGGGGACTTTTCTTTGGCCTCTTTTCAGTTATCTCTTCCTTTTTGGTTCTTTTCTTGGGTCAATTTTTTTTAAAATCTGACGTATTTTCATTTAAGAATTTAGTGATATGTGGATCATAATAGCACTTGGTGTGTTGGGAAAACTTCTTACCCTCCTATAGTTAGCATTCATCCAAGTGAAAAGGAAAAATTTTCATATTGTTGCATCAGGGTTACTAACAAGAGTCATTCACACCATATAAGTTTCATTCCACATCCAAATTATGTAAGTAACAACCACTTAAAATCAATTTGATAATAAAAGTAACTAGACTCATCTTTTTTCTTTGTTGGTATTAGACCAACACTAGCTTAGGTTAGGGTCTTGGAGATAGGTGTGTGAGTCAACTACTTCAACACTACAAAACAAACTTAGTAGATTGTGGTAGGGAGATAAATCCACTTGCAGTAGTTCCTTTTGGGAATCCCTTTTAACAAGATGGTTAAGCAGAAGGTCACACTTGGGGTAGGGGATATAGAGAAATTTCAATGCATCCAAATAGAGTTATTAGAATTTTGTTGTAGCACTTGGGATCACTTGGGAGGAAATGCTCAAGGACGTTTCAGTCTTAGATATCTAGGCTAAGTTTCCTACCCTTGCGTGTCATTTTTTCCTATGACTATCCCCCTAGGACATGTTATTTCTGGTGGTAACCATGATGGCCTATATTTTAAGTATAACACACAAGTGTAGGGTCTGGGTATTGTATGTACCTAGTACAAATAAGTAGGTCACTAGTGCAACTATTCCACGACCAGCTTCTTTGTATTTTGGTTTATGTTTCACTACCTTTTAGGAAGTTTCTAGTGTGTGTTGTTTAGTCTCAATTAGTATTTTTGGCGTTAGGGTTTTTTCACTAACATAATTTTATTAATTTCTAATTTTCACCCTCGCTAAACATAGTCACCGTCAGTCTCTTTGTCTTCAAATTTTACCTCCTGAATGAGGTGCATTTGTCACTCCAGCAGTGAGAGTGCTTGTCAGTTCTCAATACTTAGATCAACACATAGCTTTAGATCCTATACACGGTCCTTCTAGTAGTGACTTGATTTATATCAAAAATTTGGCATATGGTTATGGTTCTCCTTCAAATCCATTGTTGATTGTTCCACTAGTACCTATGTTGTTTAGGTTCAACCATGGCGGTTCCACACCTACTTATACCTTTTTACCATTTCCAGTTCTCTATCATATGGTAGAGTGTGAGACATATTTACCCTCTACATTCATTGTTTCAACTACCATGTTGTTGGGTCTAAAATACAGATGGAAATTAGAGTTTCATTTACTATCAATCCAGGTAAGTAAAACTTCGAGGATCATCCAATATATATGGACTCAAAGACAAAATAAACTAAGCTATATGAAGAAATATTAAAGCTCCCTTACAGGAGACTATTCATTAATATTTCTATTCAGACATTTAAACTAATGAAATTGAAGCTCTTAAACATAATTCTGATTAGTTGCATGAAATATTAAAGCTCTCTTACAAGAGACTATTCATTTATATCTCAATCATATAAATCAGAAACTTGAACTAATGAAATCAAACATTAAATAACAAAACAGATTCATTGAAGGAAACATTAATACTTTCTTATGAAAGGTCATTCATTAATATTTCAAACATATGAACCTAATATTTTAATCTAATGAAATTCACAAACATAAAATAAAAGCTTACCAAAACAAAAGTGTACTTCCTAGGCAATGGGGATCCTTCCAAGGATTCACAAGCACACCAAAGGAGAATTCAAATGTAGAGGATCAAAGAAGCTCCATTTTATTGATCAAAATTTTCAAAGTACAATGGCTATAAGCTCGTATGATCTAAACCAAAACTACTCTCAATTCTATCAAGTTCTAAGATTTCTAAAGATTAAGATTACAGAAAATGAAGATTACAAATGAAGGAGATAACACTCCTATTTATACAAAAACTATGATAACAAACTCATAAATGTAGACCCACTATTCACTCCTTTGATCCACATATTTCTCAACCAATGGTGACACATAACCATATCCTCCATGATCTCCTCCATGAGGTCAATGATCTTCTCCATGAGGTCCATGATCTCCTCAAATTCGAATTTGAACATAGAATTCCAGATAAATATGCCTTGGAGGCTTCCTTTGTACCTACACATGTCAACAAACTCATTCTAATTGTTAGGTATAAGTATATGGATATTATTTTCTAAAGTTTAACCACAAATTCACTTAAAAATACTAAGAATTAATAATGTTTTGGAAAACACAATGGTAACCCATTTAATGATGAAAGTGAATTTGATGTGGTGACATGGTGGTGGAATAGAGGTGAGAAAATGTGTGAAAGGAGTGAAAGTGGATGTATTTTAAGGATAATTCTTAGGCCCAACACATGTCATCATTGCTGCCTCTTAGTGGGGCCATATCTACTCCTCTATCTACACCTATCACATCTTCTTGTGACATCCCACGAATTTCTTCCATAGCTCCAACAAATTTCCCAAATTTTTCTATGCCTACTTTGTCTTCTACACCAACCATGGTTATTCCTCCTAGCCAGCCAGTAGGATCATGATTCTTTTCACCTAGCTTTGCTCAACCAACAATTATTTTTTCTCACTCACATGTAATTACTTCTGGAAATGCGTGGCGGGGATCATTGGTTGTTCCTAGTCAACCTGGGGGCAATATTGTTTCTATCTTGTCACAAGCCTAGTATAGTTCATTGTTTGGAGGGATGCTACCTACCAATACTTTTCCTGGAGGGGCTAGTTTACATGGAGGCAACATTGTTTCTAGTGTCATCACCCATTCATGTTATTCTCCTTATGTTAGTCCTACTTCACATGCTAGTCTTTCGTATGCTCCTAGATACAAAGTTGTGAGCAGTCATGCTCTTGGGGGTCCTTTTCTCTCTACATGCATGTACCTTGGGGGGGAAATCCTTTCATGTGTTACTTTGTCCCATAGCAGCCATATGTCAGGGTGAACCCATACCTTCACCAACAATCCATGCATCATAATCCCTATATGGGGGGGACAAGGTTGGTCAGGGGCTTCTCCTACCTATGATCTATTTATCCAACTTCACAAACCATTTTTCTCTTATCTCGATCTACTGTATTTGTATAAGTTAATTAACGACCCCATTAGACATGCCTCAGTGGCCTTGTATGCCCGCAAACATGCCTTTTGAGATACCCAAACTTAAAGGAAAGCCTAGAGAGAATCCATCCACTCATATCACTACATATCATATGTGGTGTTCATAAAAATCTCTCGTGGACAATTCAATTAAGATTCACTTGTTCCAACGTATGTTAACTGGGGATGCCACAAAATGTCACATTGAATTGGATAAAACATCCTACATTGAATTTTCTTCTTTAGCTCAAACATTGTTTACACACTTCGAGCTACTTATAAGGTATGATATTGATTCTAACCTTCTTTAAAAATTTAAACAAGATGATGCCACACTGATTTCTAACCATATTCATGAATGGCATTGTCACAATACATTGGTTAGGACCAAGATTCCTGATGAGATCTTATGGAAATGGCGTCATTGATCTCTAAGACTTCATATTTCCAAGGATGTGTCCATGTTTCGAGCCATTACTGAGGAGAAAGCTATTCTAGTTTCCTAACAACTTAGTCTCATTTATTCACAGTCAGGCACAGTATAAGAATTTCTTCCTAATGCTCCTAGGCATTTCATTGACTAATTGAAACATACTCTTGGCCCACACACTGATGGTGTGATTGAGTCTATTTTTAAATATGTGAGCCAACTTGTTTCCCAACTTGGACACTTGATCGTTACATCTCAAGCCCTAGCAAGTGTGTCTAGCTCTACTAAATCATCCTCTTTGTCGAATTCCATCGACGTTCTAACAGTGGATTCCACATCACCTAAGAACAACCAATAACCTAGTGGTAAAAAGAATAACAAGAAAAATAATAAAATTGCTCAGGAATATCAACAATATCCCTAGAATTAGGGAAGGGGCACCAGTGAGCATTGCCAAAAGATAAAATTCCCTTTTAAAATTTGTCAAGGTTAACATCTTACTCACAAATACAACCGAATGGATGAAGTTCATAGGTCCCTTGCACGACCATAGTCTACCAACATCCTATTATTTTAACTCATCCATTTCCTGCAGAACCTCAAGAAAACATGGTTTCCCAGCCTCCTCCAAGTTCGCAAGGGGGCTACGAGCAGCCATTTTTATATCTTCCCAATAGTTCATCCGTCTTTATGTGAAAAGAAGATGTCAATGTGACTAGGAAGCTAATTCCTATGATTTTCTAGAGTCTAGTTCTTCACCTAAATACTAACCTGATCCACCTCCTTCCAGTGGACCTCTCACATTAGAAAAGCCTTTGGAAACATTTTATCGCCCCACCCAAGGGTGTCACCCATAAGCAAACACACAATCCATCTTCCTGGGCCACTAATAATTATAGTATTGTTGAAGATAATGTCTAGGTTCCTTGTGCCAGGCCTGCCCTAGAGGTTTTGCAAATTTGTCCTCAAAAGGGAAAGGCCTTGTTGTTTGTGATTGGTAGAGTATATTTATCAGGCTATAGCCACATTTCATTTAATTTTGACAAGGCTTCTCCTAGACTTTCCCACCACATTTCCTTTCAAATTACTATGCATATTTTCCATAGGAATGTCCATCATACCTTGGTGGATGAAGTCTTTTCCACTTGTGTCATGTCGACATCATTGTGGAATGATCTTGACTCTCCAATGCTCGCCCAGTCTAATGCCACTCTTCAAGCCTTTGATGGACATAACTTTGTGCCTAAGGAGGTTCTTCCCAAGTTCACCATTGAGTTAGGTGGAAAAATTATTTATGTCAATGTTGAAGTCATTGATGCTCCTTTGGATTATAACTTTCTCCTTGGTTGTAGTTGGTTCTATGCCATGACCGTAGTTGTCTATTCTGTGTTCCGTGTCCTTTTATTTCCTCATGAAGGAAATATTGTTACCATTGAACAGCTTGACTATTCTGTGCCATCAACCATAATGTCCACTATGAGGAGCTTAGCCCCACTTGTTAGAAACTACCCTGGTTAGTATGAGAGTGTTGGTGTGGGCTTGTTTAAAAGCTCATCTCTTATTGGGGTATTTCCTCAATTACCACTACCTGATATTCTTTCATCATTCTCCTCGAAAGCTCCTATGCATATGAAATGAGCTTTTAAAACCCAATAATACATCAGGAGGTACTATTCGGTAAAACCAAACCTAGAAATCACCCAGAGCCTTCTATTCTCTTTAATCACATACACACATTAGTTTTGTTTTCCAAACTCGGCAAGCACCTAGTGCCTTCTCTTATCTTCAAGAAATATGGAAATCCAAAGACTAAATAGCCTTATCCATAAATATCAACAATAACGGTATTGCGAGACTAAACCACCTCAACCCCGATATGAACAAAAAGGGCATCGACAGACTAGACCATCTCAACCCTCAATATCAGCAATAATGGCATCTAGAGACTAAACCACTTCAACCCTCAATATCATGAACAAGTTCCTAGATGGTCCCATACTTGCATATCCCATCACATTGTACAACACATGCACATACAGAGTGAACAATGTAAACTTTGAAATGGGAACTATAAACTCAAAACAGGAACTCTGGCCAAAAAACCCTGAAAAAACATCAAAAACAGTGCTAAAAGTGAAAAGTGTTGATGCTGGAATAACACCTTTTCTTTTCTTGGGTAAATTTTCAACATGTTTTAAAAATGGCGGTGAAAACCAATTTTTTGCGCAAAAATTATCCAAAAAACACCCTCAAAATGAAAAGGGTTGATTCTGGAAGAAGACTTTTTTTTTCAAAAGTTAAATTTCAACATCTCGAAATAATGGCATGAAATATTTTATCATGACCCCGAAAAAACATTAAATTTAAAAAAATAATGAAAACATAAAATTAAAAAAAAAATAAAAAAAAATTAAAACAATGAAAAAACACAAAAAAAAAAAAAAACCAAAAAAACAAAACATAGATTAAAATATCTATTAAAAGAAAAATATAAAACAAAAAAAAAAATGAAAAAAAAAAAAAATCAATCATAATTTGTAAAAAGAACAAAATTAATGATAAGAACTAAAAAACTAAAAAAAAAATTAAAAAAAAAAAATTATAAACAATTAAATAGTAAAAAAAATATTTTAAAAAAATGGGGAAAAAAATGAGTAATCTTGTAAACCAAAAAAAATTGGCAATCTTGTGGGGAATGAGTAATTAGTTTGTTTTTAATTTTTTTTCCCTCAATTTTTACTGACTTATATATATCTATATTAATTTTGTTTTTTATTTCCAAATTGTTTTATGGTTTATAAGATATTTTTTTTAGCATTTTTTTATTTTTATTTTTATATATTTTTTTATTTGTTTTTTAGAGAGAATTATTTCATTTGGATTGAAAATTTAATTAACGATGTATAAATATGTAAAATATCGAAAATGAAAAATATCGACCTTCTTCTTTAAATATGCAAATCAATAAAAACCTCACTACAAAAAAAATAAAAATAATAATAAAAACAAAAAACTATGAAGAGGAAGACCACTTCCAAAATTATTAAATTTACAAAATAATTATTTACATTTCATACATTAGAAAAGTTAAAGTCAAGAAAACAGGCCTTTTAAAAAAAAGGTCTGATGCAGAATAACCACTTTTTTAAATCGGCATGAAAATCACTACCATTCGAAAACGCAATGTACATAACAAGAATTTAAAAAAATTAAAGTGCCAAAAACTATGCTCTAAAAAAAACATGTGTGTTCTGCATCACCCCTTTTCAAAATCGGGTCACTTTTTTGCTATCTCTACAAAACGGGTAACAGTATCAGTTCCCGTTTCAAAGTTTACATTGTTAGTGTCCAACCCAACACATACAACTACACCTATTATACACAACAACACATATACATACACACTGTACAATAAACCGAATACACATGTCATGACACAATGGCTACACAATAACCATAACATAGTACCACATATACATAACACAACATGTACGACATGTGTACAATACCACATGTACATAGCACCACCTCCACAATGTGAACACAAAACCACATGTACATAACACTAGTTGCACAACTTCTACACAACACCACTTGCAAAATGTGTACATAACACCACATGTACACAACACCACCTTCAAAATGTGTACACAACACCACCTAAACAATGTGTGTACAACACCACCCATATGACATGTAGACAAAACCACATGTACATAGCACCACCCGTACAACATGTACACATCACCGCATGTACACAACGATGACAAGTACATAGCACAACATGTACACATCACCACCTACATGGTCTGTTCATAGCATCACATGTACGCAACAACACCTTAATTATGTGTACACAACCCCACATGCACATAACATCACATGTAGAACATCTACACAACACCACATGCACATAACACCACATGTACAACATGCACACAACACCACATGTACAAGATGCACAAAACACCACATGTACATATAACCACCTGCACAACTTGTACGCAATATCACATGTGCACAACACCACCTACACAACGTGTACACAAGTGTTATAACCCTATTTACCACTCCATTATAGTGAGAGAAACACAATATCAACTTACCTCAATTGTTTGGCTAAAATGCATCCCCTTTTCACCTTTTCTTTTACATATTTGAGATTTATTGCATGATAAAATGGGGGAAGCACGTGATCGAGTTATTTCTCATAATTAATCGGCCAAAATAGTATAATTAAGAGATAATAATTATCTCATAATTGAGATAGTCTAGAAAAAATCATAATTGTGAAAAAGGTTTCTATATTTTTCCATTCCCAAGAAGATGAACTTGACCCACTTACGTATCACTTGGCTATGAGTCCATTACTGTAGAAGTTTCCTAACTTGGCAATGCCCTAGGTGTCTAGATACATTCTCCCAATGGATGGAATGAGCCTTTATAATCTAACCAAGAGGAAAGGCGGTAAGATCAAGTATCCAAACTATAGTGTAAGAGCTCTTCTGTATTAGTAGAGTATACCATACTACAAGCTTGATGAGAGGATATCCTTTGCTGGAAGGTATACATTTTTTGTACTCTCATTTTGGATTAATAGAAATTCATGTTCCTTCCTTGTATTTACATGCTTCCTGCAATAATGTTTACTATTTCTATGATGTTTTGAGCTAATGATCTTCCGAGGAAGATCACTTATCGTCCTTTAGTGTTTGTGGTTATGTGTAGGTGTTGAGATCAAGTGTGGATGAAGTAGATCATTTGAGTGGAGCACTGGGATTCTACAATGACTCAAAACCCTTCACCAACCTACGAGGAAACCAGGTGCATGCTTATTCTTTATCGCATCTAGAATTTTTTGTATGTTGCATGTGTGAGAATTAGGTTTGTATTGATCTATCTATCCATTAGTCATTTTTCCATTTGCTAGTTGGTGATCTTATGTGGGAACAATATCACATCGAAATAGCTCCTTGCATGATTCATTCGAGCATAATTGGTGTTTTCAATTAGAGTTTTTATATTTTTCCCTCTTTGTTTTTAGATCTCCTATTTTTCTTTATGTTTTTTGGTTATCTCTTGTTCCTATTGAGTTTTCTATGGTTTTTTGGATTCATTTAAATCTCCACTGATTTTACTTGCTTTATATCTAAGCTAATCTTAGATAAGATCTAACCTTAGACCTGGGGTTTTATTTTTGTTTTTTATATGAGATAATAACAGATCGTGTGTTTAAAATCAATTATACAATTTTATGTACATAATTTGATCGAATTGACCATAGATCTAGATTCCTCTCGCAATTTTGTGTAAAAACAAATTCCCTGAAAGCATACTCCATATGAGGATTTTATGGTCTATTGAGGTCAGCTAGTGGAATATTTGTCCCCGGTTCATGGCACAACATTGCATACAAGTGACTGTAATTTTCTAGTTGTTGGTTTGCCATTTTATACTAGCGACCAATTTCTGGCTACATGGCTGATCCGTGTGACTAGACTTTTAGCCTTGAAAACTAAAATTTATCCTCTGCAAATTTTTTTCTGAGCTTTGGATCTATGTTGACTTTCTTTTGGCCTACAGGTTCTGACACAAATCTGTTTTCTTGTGTTTCATTTCATTTTCTTCGATTTGCTTTGTTTGAAACAAGTTTTTTTCCTTATTTTGAGCATTGATTCCTTGATATTGTTTTGGTCAATTAGAGATATGTTAGATCTATGGTGTTATGTTTCTAATTATATATTGGTTATGCCCAATCTGATCCATCTTTTTTTAGTTTATCTCGGGTCTTCCATTACTGTTTTGTTTCAAGGTGTTCTTGAAGGTTTTTTTGGTGCTTTAGATTGAGGCTTGGCTTTTGCCTGTATATCTCATTTTCAGATCTATTTAACTTCTTTCGGTGACTGTTTAGAGCTTTTTCATATTTCACTTTTAGATTCAATTGGCCTTTGTGTGATTTTATCAGTTGTTTTCGAGTGTTCTCTTTATTCTCTTGTTTACTTTCGTCAAAATTGGTAGTGTTGTGATAGGTTGTTCTGTTTTCATCTACAAAAGTTCATGTGTATGTGTTTCCATTTATTTTATCACTCTCATTTGATACTATTTATGCCTTCTTGTCTCTAGGGTCTAGTTTTGACCTTTGTAGAAAATTGGCCTTTGTTAAGCCATTGTGCTATAGTCCTAGCTTGTTTCCATTGCCTTCCTTTTTCACTTTTGGATTTCTTTCTTGTTTCTTGAGTGCGTTTTCTTCTTTGGTTTTGTTTTCCTAGATTTGACACTTCTGAAGTGCTTGACGTTCTAGCTTAGGGACTTTCCTTTAGCCTATTTTCAGTAATCTATTCCTTTTTGGTTTGATTCTTGGGTAATTTTTTTTTATAAATTTGGGGTATTTTCATCTAAGAATTTAGCGAGAGATGCATGGTAACAGGAATTGGTGTGTCGTGGAAAACTCTACCCTCCTATAGCTAGAAGACATGCAAATGAAAATGAAAATTTTTCATATAGCTGCATTAGGGTTACTAATAGTTTTCATTCATTCCATCTAAGTTTCACACCACATGCCTACTCTGTAAGTAACAACCACTTAAAATCAACATGACAATAAATGTAACTAGACTCATCTTTTTTCTTTTACTTGTAGTACACCAACACTAGCTCAGGCTAGCGTCGTAGAGATAAGTGTGTGAGTCAATTAATCCAAGAGTACAAAAGAAACTTAGTAGCTTGCAGTAGGGAGATAAATCCACTTGTAGTAGTGCCTTTTGTGAAGCTCTTCTAATGAGAGGGTTAAGCACGAGGTCACACTTGGGTTAGGCGAGGTGACATGACCCATTTCTCTTAATTTCAAGTGGCATGATATAGTGGAATTTCCATGCATACAGAAAGAGTTATTAGAAATATTTTGTAGCACTTTGGGACCACTTGGGAGGAAACTCTTATGGATGTTTTAGTCTTAGCTCTCTCAGCTAAGTGTCCTAGCCTTGCATGTGGATTTGTGCTGCGACTTCCCCCCAAGACATTGTTTTTCTGGTGGTAACCATAGTGGCCTATATTTTCAGGATCATACATAGGTGCATGGTTGAGGTCATCTTGTGTGTACCTCGTACATATATTAGTCATACTCTCTCAGTCCTATTGTTGGGTGTTCCACAGCTAGTGAGGGAACTTGGATTGAGTTTACAACTAAAAGTTCTAAGAAGCAAGTCGCTGGCATAACTATTCCACCACTGGCTTCATTAATTTTGGTTTGTGTGTGACTACCTTTTAGGAAGTTTCTAGTGTGTGTGGTTTGGTCCGAGTCAATAGTTTTGGTCGTAGGGTGTTTGTACTAACATAATTGTGTTAATTTCTAATTTTCACCCTCGCTGAACATAGTCACCGTTAGTCATGTTCTCTTCAAAGTTTAACTCCTAAACAAGGTGGACTTGTCACTCCTTCACTGAGAGTGCCTATCAGTGCTCAATAATTATATCAACACATAGTTTTAGATTCTATACCTTGTCCTTCTCGTAGTGACTTGATTTATATCAAGACTTTGGCAAATGGTTTTACTTCTCCTTCCAATCCACATTTGACCATTCCACTATGACCTAAGTTGTTTAGGTTGATCCATGATGGTTCCACACCTACTTATACCTTTTTACAGTTGTCATTTGTTTTTCCTATGGTGGAGTCTGAGCCATCTTTACCCTCCACATTGGCAGTGTCAGCTTCCATGTCAACATTGCCACCTCTAAGTGGGACCATACATATTCCTCCCTCTACACCTAATACATCCTCATGTGGAATCCCACCAATTTCCTTCATAGCTCCCACAAATTTCTTGAATTTTTCTATGCCTACTTCATCTTCTACGCCAACCATGGTTATTCCTCCTAGCCAACTAGTAGGATCACAAGTCTTTTCACATAGATTTTCTCAACCAACGATTCTTGTTTCTGAGTTAGGTCTAATTACTTCTGGAAATGTGTGGGGGGCTCATCAGTTGTTCCTAGTCAACCTGGTAGAAACATTGCTTCTAGCTTGTCACAAGCCTGGCATAATTTGTTGTTTGGAGGGACACCATCTACCAATACATTTCCTAGGGGGTGTAGTTTACTTGGAGGCAACATTGTTTCTAGTTTTGTCATGCATACATGTTATTCTTCTTATGTTAGTCCTACTGCATATGCTGGTCTATCTTATCCTCCTCATGACAACCTTGTGAGAAATCATGCCCTTGGGTGTCCTTTTCTCTCTAGGGGCTTGTACCATGGGGGGAATCCTTTCACTAGTTACTCCGGCCAGTAGCAGTCATATGTCGAGAAAAACCCATTCCTTCACCAACAATTCGTGCATCATAATCCCTATATGGGCGAACCACAAGGTTCATTAGGGGCTTCTCTTGCCTATGATTCATTTAGAAAAATTTACAATCTGTTTTTATCTTCTCTCGATCTACCAAATTTGGATAAGTTGACTAAAGACCCCATTAGACATGATCCCTAGTGGCCTCCAATGCCTGCCAAACTACCTTCTGATATACTCAAGTTTGAATGAAATTATGGAGAGAATACATCCACTCATATCACTACATATCACCTGTGCTATTCATCCAAGTCTATCATGGATGATTCAATTAAGATTTTCTTGTTCCAATGTAAGTTAATTTGGGATGCAAAAAAATGATACACAGAATTGGATACAACATCCTACAATGACTTTTATTATTTAGCTGAAACATTCTTGACACACTTCAACGTGCCTATAATTATCATATCAATTCTAACCTCTTTTCAAAATTTAAACAGGACTATGCCACACTAATTTCTAACCATATTTATGAGCTTCATCATTGCAAGAGGTTGGTTAAGACCAAGCTTCATGATGAGATCTTATGCAAATGGCTTTGTCAATCTCTAAGACCTTTGAATTCCAAGGATATGTCCATGTTTCAAGCCATTACTAAGGAGTAAGCTATTCTAGCTACCGAACAAATCGATCTGATTTATTTGTAGTTAAGAATGTATATGAAATTCTTCCTAATGCTCCTAGGCCTTCCATTGACCGACCAAAACCTACTCTCGGCCCACACATTAATGGTTTGATTGGGTCTATTTTTTGTTCTGTGAGCCAACTTGTTTCCCATCTTGGGCACTTGATTGTCACATCTCAAGCCCCAACAAGTGTGCATGGCTCTACTAAGATAGCCTATTTTGAGAATTCCATCAACATTCTAATAGTGAGTTACACATCACCTAAGAACAACCGATAAACTAGTAGTAAAAATAATAACAAGAAGAATAAGAAAAATAATAAAATTGCTCAAGAATCTCAACTAGGTCCTCAGAATCAAGGAAGGGTAACCAATGAGCATTGTCAAAAGATAAAATTACCTTGTAAAATTTGTCAGGGTGAACATCTTACTCACAAATTCCCTCATATGGATGAAGTTCATAGGCTCCTTGCACCACCAAATCCTTCCTAACAACTTGTTGTTTAAACTCTTATGTTTTGTCCAAAACCTCAGGAACAAATGGTTTCCCACCCTAATCCACCTCCATAATGGGGCTAGAAGGGGAAATTTTCCTATCCTCCCAACAATTCATATGTATTTATGTGCAAAGAAGATGTCAACGTGACAAGAAAGCTAAGTCCTATGATGTTCTTGAGTCAAGTTCTTCTCCTAAAGACTCACTTGCTCCATCTCCTTCCACTGAACCTCTCACACTAGAAAAGCCTTTTATACCATTTTATCGCCCGCACAAGGGTGTCATATATAAGGAAACACACAATCCCTCTTCGTGGGCCACACAACATTAGATTATTATTGAAGGTCTTCTTAAGGCTTCTTGTGCCATGTCTGCTCTGAAGGTTTTTTAAAGTTGTCTTAAGAAGGGAAAGGCCTTGTTGTCTCTGATTGGTAGAGTAGATATATTTGACTATAGCTTCATTGCATTTAATACTGAGAAGGCTTCTCCTCAACTTTCCCACCAGATCGCCTTTCAGATTATTGTGCATGTTTTCCAAAGGAATATCCATCGTACCTTGGTTGATGAAGGATATTCCACTTGCATCATGTCAAAATCATTTTAGAAGGATCTCATCTCTCCAATGATCGCCAAGTCTAATGCCACTCTTCGAGCCTTTGATGGACATAAATTTGTGCCTAAGGGAGTTCTTCCCAAGTTCAACATTGAGTTACGTGGAAAAATTGTTTATGTCGATGTTGAATTCATTGATGCTCCTTTGGATTATAACGTTCCCCTTGGTTGTAGTTGGTTCTATCCCATGACCACAATTGTCTCATTCTTGTTTCATGTCCTTTTTTTTCCTCGTGAAGGTAAGATTGTTACCATTGACCAACTTGACTATTGCATGCCATCAAACCAAATTTCCACTACGAGGAACTAAGTCCCACATGTCAAAAATTACCCTAGTTAGTATGAGAGTGTTGGTGCAGGCTTGTTCAAAATCTCTGCTCTTATTGGGGTATTTTCTAAGTTACCACTGCCTAAACTTATTTCATCACCCTCTTCAAAAGCTCCTATGCATATGATATGGAATATGACCAAGTTACTTTTCCCACATAGGTCACCCCTCTACCTATTCGACATGACTCCATTGATCACAAACCTCCCTGGCTAGTCAATTTGGCAATCAAGGATCTGTTTATTGATAATCCTAGGGAGATTGTGCCTCTTTCTACCTCTTGTCTCCCCGATGTCTGATGGAGGATAAATCAAGTCCCTCCTTCAACATATCTTCTCCTGTTGACTTTAGTTCATTATCTAGGAGTTTGATCTGGGAACCCGTACTACCTTGGACCTAGTAGAACTAAGTGGCAAGCTTTCTTGAGATTGATAGTGGGTTTACATCATTGGCTCATGATTGGTCAAGCTCAATGGTGTTCGACATCAAATCATCTACTCACACTAAGTGGACTATATTGGGTACCTTGGGTTCCTTTTTCATGATTGGTGGATTCCCTTGTGTTTGTTAATGGTTACCTCATTGACTAGTAATTAGGTGGTTTCTACCATGTTCAACATCAGTTCATATATTCGCATGGTGTGGATTTTCATGATTGGGGTTATGTCGAAGACCTTCAGTTAGGGACATCTCACTCTTATATGGCATCCTTAATAGGATGAATTGGAGTTATGTATCATTTATATATGCTGAGGACTATCTTTAGACACTTCTCTTTACGTCATGTGTCCATATTCCTATTAATGTATACCGTGACATAGATCCACATTGTATTTGTTGGTGGTTATTCTCTATCTATTGAGTCACATGGATCCACTGCGTATGTCTTCCTGGCCATGTTATAGCATTTCATTTCGTGGATCTACATTGTATTTTATGGTGGACATATTTAGTATTTTCTTATGACCAAGCATGGGTATTCCCGCCTCGAGGCTATTATCAATAGAGTCGACACTTCAACACTTGAGTTCCTCCAATCCAACTTCATAGTATTGGCTCCTTCCTCCCATTTTGAGCTTTGAATATTATTGTAATGCATTTCATCCATCAGTTTCTCTTTTGACCTCATGCATTAGGCCACATTTTTTATCTCTATTTACCAATCCATTATAGTGAGAGAAACCAAATATCAACTTACCTCTATTATGTGGTTAAAATGCATCCTCTTTTCACCTTCTATTTTGATTATGTGAGATTTATCCCGTGATAAAAGGGGGGAATTACATGATTGAGTTATTTTTCATAATTTGTTTCCAAAATGTTATAATTATGAGATAGTAATTATTTCATAATTAAGATAATTAAGGAAAAACTCATAATTGTGAAAAAATTTTCTAGAGTTTTCCATTTCCAAGGAGATAAAATTGACCCACTTATGTATGATTTGGCTAGGGGTCCCTTATTGTAGAAGTTTCCTAAATTTTTAATGCCCTAGATGTCTAGATAAATTCTCCCAAAGGATGGAATTAGGCTTTATAATCTCACCAAGAGGAAATGGGGTAAGGACGTCAAGTATCCAAACTATAGCATGAGAGCTCTGTTGTAATGGGAGAGGAGACCCTACTACAAGATTGAGGAGAGGACATCCTTTGTTGGAAGGTATACATTTATTTTACTTTCATTTTGGATTAATATAAATTCATGTTCCTTTCGTGAATTTACATGCTTGCAACAATAATGTTTACTATTTCTATGATGTTTTAATATAATCATCTTCCAAGGAAGATCGGTTGTCATCCTTGAGTATTTGTGGTTGTGTGAAGGTGTTGATATCAAGTGTGGACAAAGAAAATCGTTTGAGTGGAGCACTAGGATTCTACAACAAGCTCAAAACCCTTCACTGACATGCGAGGAGGCCAGGTGCATGCTTATTATTTATAGCATCTAGAATTGGTTTTACGCTTCATGTGTGAGAATTTCTTTGGGATAGATCTATATATCAATTAACCATTTTTACCTTTATTATCTGGTGATCTTATTCAGGCATAAGATTAAGGAGGAATGGCTACTTACATGATTCATTGCAACAAAAACACTACATGTACACAAAACCACATGCACAATGTCTATACAACACCACATGTACATAGCACCACATGTACAACATGCACAAAACACCACATGTACATAACACCACATATACACAAACACCACATGTACACAACACAACATGTACAACATCTACACCACAACAATATTGTATATCCAGAGATCACTCTTCACCCTTCACCCTCCACTATTCACTCTTGTCCCAACATGACACATATTGCACTCCTTTCATTCCATTTATCCCTCAACATTACCTACCGTGGAATAAACATAGGCATAATATAAGCCCATAATATCAATTCCTATCCACATGATATTAACCTCATAGATCTATCAGGGCTACTCTACCCACTTGATTCCTCACAAACCAGGAACCTTTGCATGCCATTTATCTGTATAAGCAGTCATTCCTCCATAATCATAATCCTTGTCAATCCTGCAAGACAACAAAATATATACATACATATATACATATAAAAATTAGCATAAAGTAATCATGACCCCTAACAACCGTGTTAGACAATGACATACATACATTTATACATATAAACATTAGCATAAAGAAATCACAATCCTTGATGACCCTATCAGAAAACAACATACATGCATATATATACATATATAGATATCAACATAATTATAATCAAAATGCAATTACTAGATATCATAATGTCAAGGTTAAGAGAACTCCCTTTATTCATAGACAACATGCACAACATTGAGAACAATAGTTCCCGACATATCCAAGGAATTTGATGCCTATAATCGATTTACTTTACCTTTCTTGTTACATTTCTCATGAATATCCTACCACCATCTATTTATCCCAATGAACCCAACCAATCCAACTGACTATCATATTATTCCCTTCTGCTACCCTTATACATGCAAAAGGCTACATTTGGGTCTTACATTACCTATTGGGTTTCATCAATATCTCCCTGAGCTCCACTAACTTTCTTCTTTCCCAAACCAATTCCCAAGGCCCTTAAAACATAATAGGAAATATCATGAAAGAAATAAGCAGAAAACAATGAAAACGAATAGCAATATGAAATAACAAACAAATTGGCATGGCCATGCACTAGACACAAACAAAATTGAAAATCAAGAAAAAAAAGAACAAAGCAACAGACACCATGATTCAATCCCCATGGGTTCTTGTTAAAATTGGAAACTAGACCCAAACTCCATGTGGGTCATCTTATTCATGGCTGATAATATTTTTATTAGATTCCTCTCATTGAGAGGTGTAGGATTAATCTAAAGATCATCCGATTCTGATAATAATTTATGGAGATATGAATTTATTTTGATTATGGAATAATTATCGAGCTGACCAACTACTCATGTAGGCTCAGAAGCCCAACATGCACATCTATTCATCATCAACACTTGTGTATAAATACAGGAGGAATTTTCTTCATTTGCACACACTCATCTCATCACATCTCTCTCTCTCTCTCCTGCGCAGAAAAGAGGCTCTTCTCCTATTGTGCAGAAAGAGACGCTTCTCTCACACGTGTGGAAGGAAGGACACGGATTTAGGGCTGCAACTGTAGATCCAAAGTTTGACTAGTGTTGACCATCAGTCTCCATTTTAGAAGTGCGTTGTAGGTGATCCTGACTCTCTGTGGAAGTCCACATTTTTTGGTGAAGGAATCAAGCCAATCTGATGGTCGTTTTGCAAGATATTTTCTGCCCTAGTTTAGGGTTGATCTAGGGTTTGTTGCTGCTTATGTAAATCAGATTTATGTACTATTTCTCTCTGCTGAATTATTGAAGATAAAAGAAGATTTTAGAAAAGGGTTTCCCCATATTAGGGTTTGTCTCTGGCTAGCCACCACATCTTGTGCTTCTTGTCTTGGCTTGTTTTCTGTCGATCATTTAATGTTCTATCTGCACTTTACTTTATGTACATGTGATTGCTAATCTGTGGATAATAATAAGAAAGATAAGTAAACTGTTCTAAGCATAGAATATACCATAAGTTAACATGGTATTAGAGCTGAGGTGAAGACAAAGCAAGAGCAAGAGAAATCACCGAAGAGAAGATTGACATGGCTATCCTAAAAGAACTATGGGGCCCTCAACATTCTTGGCTACCAAAGACAAGCTCTGTGAGAAGTCTGACTATCATAGATGGAAGACGTCTCTTGATCTAACCTTAGAAGTTAAAAGAGTGTTGGACCATGTGAGAGGCAATATTGTTGAGCCTCCATCAAATGCACCCGCTGCTACCAAGAACAAATGGAAAACCACTGAAGTCAAAACAAAGAGGATCATTCGGGACACTATCGACAAGCACTTAGTGGCCTGCATCTCTGACCTAAACACGTCTAAGGAAATATACGATAGACTGGTGAGTTTATTTAAAGTTAATGATGCAAATCAAGTTTTTTTCTTAGAAATAAGCTGAAGGAAATCAACAAGGGAAAAGATGAGAGCATGCAAGCATATTTCTTAAGAATCACCGATATCAAGAATGATCTCCTATCTATTGGAGAAATTATTACAAATAGGGAAATGGAACCCTCAACCCTTGGAGGATTACCATCTGAATGGTATGTGTTTAGTGGTGAGCACTAGTATTGCAGCAATAATGCTACAACTCCTGGGCTTCCTACTTTACTTTTCATCAACGCAGTAGTTCATAACAAACTTGGAAGCAACGATATTGTATGCACAAGTACTAGTTCTTATCGCTGGTTGTCACTTTGTCAGCTAGCACAAGATCACTGGGAGCTCAAGCCAACTTCTATGAATTCTAGAAGAAGCTTTATATGTGATGAAAGAAAGGAAATCTTAACCTACAGAGGCTACTCTACTTGTAGAAAGTGAAAGAAGACTGAAATGTGAAGTAAACCTAGCAAACCCTAATTAACTAGCTAACCCTACTTTTGCAAAAATAAAGGTGAAAACCATAAAATTAATGCCATTACCTACTTAGGAAGTAAATTTTTGGATTTTTATGTATTCTTAGGTGAAATTGTCATGCATGTAATTTATTTGTTTGTCAACGTGGCAGTGATTAGGTGGCAATGGAGGATGACTTTGGAGTTTGTAGAGGTGTAGCAAGGTGTGGAGGGGTCCTAAGATGTCCCAGGTGGCCTCCTGGAGGCTTTCCCTGCAATCAAACTTCAAAAAGACACCTACAGGAAAATCTACAGGAGGTCTACAGGAGGATGCCGAGAGCAGTGTTAGAGGTTTTGAAGGTGGCAAAATGGGTGGAAATGGTAGCTGATGGCTAGGATGATGTGTTGAGGTGTCTAAGGTTCATCAAGGAAGATTAGGGAAGAGAAAGATGGTTGGACTTGTTCAAGGAAAGAGAGGAAAGTTCATGGGAAAAAGTACAGAAAATTATGGCAGATTTGTGAGGGACATTGGATGACTTATGGAACATGGATCAAAAAGAGATGGTGATGGCTGATTGGTTGACTTATTGTGAGCAGAGATGTACTACAAGAGAACTGAGAATGAAGCTCTAAAACTAAGAAAGCAAAGAAACTAGCTACACTAAAAAACAAAATTGTTTATCAAACTAGCCTAAATTCTGATCTAATAAAGTAAATTCTGAACAATTCTATATGGAAAGAAAGCATGGAAAGAAATTTATTGTAAAGACATAAATGAGCATGATGAAATAGATCTAGAAAAAAACATTAATCTTCTAACAAGCTACAAGACTAGAAATCCTATGGCAAAGGCAAATCTATGTTTTTTTTGGTGGCAACAATAAGGTCTTGGCCTCAGTTCATGGTCCCAAAGGGGAGAAAGGAGGTCAAGGCCCTGTTGATGGCCTTTTTGTATCTTCTTCTATCACTATTCAACCTGCTACAACAAACTGAAATGGAAACAACTTTTTAAATTACCAAAAGCAACCTATTCTTAACTAAGAAAGAAATCTATCTATCAGCAACTCATTCATAAACTAAAACAAAGCATGTAAATAAAAAATAAGAGGTTCTTGGATTCTTCGATTGGGCCCTAACCCAAGAGCTTCAGCCCTTTGAGGTAACTCATTGGTAGATTAGAAACAATCTCATCTTCATTATCAAAATAACAGTAAGATAACATGAAACCATTTACAAAAGTAAGCTCGAAGTTGAGCCAAGTAGAGCTACAACAAAAGTGCGAAAATTTGAATAACATCCAACAACCTAATGAGGCCCTAGGCCTCTCTACTTATACAACTAGAGCTCCCAATAGCTCTCATAAAATTAGGGAGGCTTGGCTCCCAAAACTTGAGATAGACAACAGTTATACTCCACTTGCTTGGCTGCCTCTTTGGTGCATTGATGTGGCTGCTTGTGCTCCAAGCTTTCTGAAGGAGAATTCGAAGTAGGGAGTCATAAATGAGGGGAACACCCTCCTATAAATCCTCTCCCTTGTTTTCTTCGAATATTTTCTACCAAATGTTCATTAAATCTTTGACTTTGTCTCCAAAATTGACCAAAAATCTGCATTAAGCACACATTAGACTTCAAGGCATAATGACCAACCCAACTCACTCTATTAGCATAAATATAATAAAAAACATGCAATAAACTAATGAGAATGGTGGATTAAGCTAAGTTAGGAGGCAAAATGAGCCCATATAATTACCCATTTATGGGGCTCATCATCACCCCCTACTGAATGTGTTGCTCATCCTCTGAGCAACTAGTCCATCTCCTCATCTTTGATGGCCTTGATGGCCTCCCTGACATCCCATGCTTCTGATGTGAGGTCCTCTTCTTTGTCATGGAATCCTTTCTTTTTTTCCACCTCTTCCCATTGTTGTTGTTCTTCTTCCTCTTTTCCACCTTCAAGTAGGCCTAGCAGCAATGGGGGACTCAATTTTGTCAGGCGGAAAGAGTCAATAGTGCGGACACAACCAACCTCCCTAGGAGCCTAAGACTCTCTAGTGACAAACAAGACAAACAAGAGCAATCCTTCTCTAAACATGCATTTACTATATAAGAAATCAAGTGTTTAGATCCTACCTGTAGTCCAACGCTATTGTAGCAGTCCAACCTCGCTGATCCGGATGAGCTCCTCCTTCACTTTGAAACCTGCGTTCACTAACAATCAAACGATTAAATAGCACTTGATAATCTCATAAAATAAAACATATTTAACACATAGACCAAGGAGTACATGAAACAACTCATAAATAACAAGTTATTGAGAAGAATGGACTCATTTGCATTAATAGGAAACAAAAGGAACAATTACAACCTGAGCCTTGGTGTTGTGCAAGTCCCTCCCAGGGTCCATCAAGAGTTCTCCTTTACTTTGACAAAGCTCACCCACTTCCAAATAGAACAAGCAAAGATGACAATCTCTCCTCACAAGCTTCTAAATGGGAGTCCTAATTCCAACAGCATCTACCCTTAGAAATGTTTAGCTTTCAACCTCCCCTCCTTCTGGCCCAATGCCTGTATTTATAGTGCTCAAGAGGAAGTTAATCAAGTCCACCATCAATGGGATAATCCCCTCTTTGGATGGGATAGCTCCCTTATTGATGGGATAAGTTCCTCTTTGGTAGGGGTACATGAACCATCTGGAGGCGCTCAATACACGTCGAACAACCTTCTAGAATGCTCTAGAAATGACCACAAGTAACTTTTTAAAGATGAAACTTGCGCATTTTGACCTTTACAGGGGGACGCACCTACCCCTTTACATACAGAGCGTACAAGTACGCAGCTTTTGTGAACATTGGGTGCATACCCGCAGGTAAGGTTGAGAGAACCTGCGTACCCAGAGATAAATACATTTATAAAGACTTTCTCTCTTTTTGGAGTTTGACATGGAGAGCAGAGGCATAAGACTTGCCTAAGAGGATAGCATGACTGTTGATAGAGCCATACTAACTGTAAATAGTCATGGTGACATTTTTTAGTGTAACAGATTTCCCCCTAAAGTGAGAAGCCTGTAGTAGATTAGGGTTTTGTAAATCTAGGAAGGGTGAAGCGCTTTATCATTTCAGGGATTATCTCGTGGAGAGCCTGGTCAGAACCCGCAATTTTCAACACGAAATACATGTATAAGATTATATCATCACTGAGGTAGGCATTCCCATACTCAGATCAAAACTTTAACTAACAGACTAACTACTCTGATACAGGAATGATCTTGCAGTACATCATAATCATAGACTTTTGTAGACACAGTATGGGCGTAGCCATCTGTTTATGATTAGTCTACTTAGATAATGAATACAAAACTCCTCGCAGCCTGGATGGTGGAAACTAGATCCAGGGTCTTCATTTCTACTTCCCGAATTGGTACGATTCTAGCCATGCGAATAAATGAGTTGATGTCGAACATGGTAGAAACCACTTGATTACCAGTCGATGATGTAAACTGTTAACAAGTGTGAGAGAGGCCACCAGTAATGTCAATGGTTCTCAAAGTACCCAGTACAATCCATGAGATGTGAATGAATGAGTTGATGTCGAACATTTCACGGAATCCTTCGATCGAAAGTCAATGATGTAAACTGTCGTCAAAGGCGAGAAACCTGCCATTGATGCATGCAGACTTCAAGGTACTGACGATTTCTAAGTCATCTTTCTAGATAATGTGTTGATGTCAATAGAAAGTGACCCATTGCAGGCAAGCCCACAACACGAAATCATTTGTTCAAGTTGAAGAAATGTTGCTGTAAGGACTGACTCAGGGATGGTCAAATGGATGACAAGTATTTTGCAGATGAAAGTTTTGTTTGCAGACCTCTTGAACACATAACGACACAGCAGATGGCTTGGTGATAAATGACTCAAAGTTAATCCCCGGAACCCGGCTGAAGACTTTCAATGTGGTTTGATCAACTGTGAGGCAAAGGATTTCCCAACCCAGGTGAATGAAAAGTGTCGTGTCCAAGAGTGGTAATAAAGTTTCTTCTGAGACAAAAGATAACAAATAGGCTCATTCTTCTCTCTTTTCCCCCACCATTTCTGGCAAGTACCTCTTTATTTTTAACAAGCTTGAGGAGGATAACATATGCTTGATTATAAGCTCATCCTTCAGATGAGTCCAACCTAGTTTTGATTCGAACCCTAGGAAGGAGTGGTTCGTTCCTGTTTGTAATTGAACAGGTCCTTTACTGTGAAATTTTAACGAGCCCAGTATAGGAGAAACTCGGTGTTTTTCAATTTTAGAGAGTCTGAAAAACTTAAGAAGACTCGAGGTTGAACTTTTTCGTAAATTTGTGTCCCCCAAGCCCGAAAAAGTATAAAATAATACCTGGGAGAACCGCTTGATCTTGCGACCAAGGAGTACTTTCATGATTAGTGCCACTGACCTGAAAAGTAAAAAGCGATCAAGGACACGTCGTTTTATTTCCAGTATCGAGTTTGAAACGACAAAAACCCGGCAACCTTTTCCTGTTTTTATGGTCAGAAAAGGGCTATAAGGGGACCGTCTTTTAATTCCGTTTTAACGAGTGTAAAAGAAACGCTCGGCAATCTTTTCATGTTTTAGGAGTCTGAAAAGGGCTTAAAAGAGAACTCCAAGGCTTCACTTTTTCGTAAGTTTTAACGAGTTCGAAAAAATGATAAAAATGTACTCATGGTTTTCACTTTTTCATAAATTTTAATGAGTTTGAAAAAATGATAAAAATGTACTCATATGGCTGACTTTCAATTTAATTTACGAGTAGGAAAAGACGGAAATAACTCGGCATTTTCATTTGTTTTACGAGAATGAAAGATAGCAAAATAATCTCGAGATTTTCATGAGTTTAACGAGTCTTGAAAATAACTGAAATTGACTCGAGATAGGTTTCATTTTTACAAAAGCTTGAAACAGAGAAAAACTATGCTTCAAAATAGTTTCATTTTTACACAAGCTTGAAATAGAGATAAAACTGTGCTTGATGCCCCCTAAGCATAACTGCTAGAGTGCATGCCCCCCTAGCTTCATTTCATTCAGCTAAATACAAGTTGGATGGAATGAAGGTTCATGTACGAGATCATTTGAAAGACTCGACCTAAAACTGTAAGAAAATTATGCAAAAAACTGAAATAACTAACCTAAATATACAACCTAACATCTATGAGATCTAGTCAAACTCTCGACTCAAGTAGAGGAGGATTTGTTTCATTTTTAAACGAGCTTGACATAGGAAAAGAACTATGCTCGGATTCGGTTTCATGTTTATGCAAGCTTGAAACGAAAAACTATGCTTGTTATAAGTTCACATGCCCCCAGCATAATGACGCAAAACGAGGTACATGCCCCCCAAGCTTCATTGCATTCAATGAGGTGGATGGAATGAAGCTTTACTTTCAAGATATTGGAAAGACTTGTGGGAGTTGTTTCATTTTTTAGTGAGGTTGACACAGGAAAAGAACTATCCTCAAGACCCTTGTTTCATTTTTTAAACGAGCTTGACACAAGATAAGGAACTATGCTCGTAACTACTCTCTACAATCTACCTAACAAAATACTCTACTCTAAAAAACCTTGATTCATTTTTTAACGAGCTTGACACAAGACAAGGAACTGTGCTCTAAAAACCTTGATTCATGTTTTAATGAGCTTGACACAAGACAAGGAACTGTGCTCTAAAAAACCTTGATTCATTTTTTAACGAGCTTGACACAAGACAAGGAACTGTGCTCTAAAAACCTTGATTCATTTTTTAACGAGCTTGACACAAGACAAGGAACTATGCTCATGACTACTCTCTACAATCTATCTACATATCCTAAAATCTACCTGATTCATTTTTTAATGAGGTTGACTCAGTAAAAGAACTATCCTCATGCTAGCCTATTTCATTTTTTAACGAGGTTGATACAGGAAAAAACTATCCTCGTCCCTGATTCATTTTTTAATGAGGTTGACTCAGTAAAAAGAACTATCCTCTGACCAACTGATTCATTTTTTAACGAGTTTGACACAGTAAAAGGAACTTTCCTCGTACACACTGATTCATTTTTTAACGAGGTTGACTCAGTAAAAGGAACTATCCTCATACACACTGATTCATTTTTTAACGAGGTTGACACAGTAAAAGGAACTTTCCTCACACACACTGATTCATTTTTTAACGAGGTTGACACAGTAAAAGGAACTTTCCTCACACACACTGATTCATTTTTTAACGAGGTTGACACAGTAAAAGGAACTTTCCTCGTACCTGATTCATTTTTTAACGAGGTTGACTCAGTAAAAGAACTATCCTTGTTGCAGCCTGTTTCATTTTTTAACGAGGTTGGTACAGGAAAAAACTATCATCGCCCCCACTGATCATGGCTTCCAACTGGAAGAAAGACATGTCAATGGACACACCTTGATCATGGCTTCCAAGAGGTCTTCATCAAAAGGAAGAATACTTCTCTGGAAGGAACACATGTCAAGGGACTCAAAAGGGATAAGAACATCGTGTTCAAGTAATCCCATAGAGTTTTCCATGTCAATTACCGGATCTAAATCAACAGTGAGAGGCTCACTTACATCGGTAACTGAAAACATGGGACCAGTTGCCACATAATTAACCCGTGGCAGGGTAGATACCACTTTAGAATCAGGAACATTTAGGGGTGTCATATTATTGGTAGTCGAAACAAGACTAGGGAACGAAAGCTGGTCTACAGTCACAATACTGCCATTGTGAGGGAAAGACATCACGCGAAAGAGTGTCGATACGACAGATTTCATTGCATAACCATAGTCTCGCCCAAGGAGTAAATTGAAATCCAAGGGACCTCGAACTACCATAAGATCAATACAGACAGTTTTACCTTCCAAGGTAATAAAAAACTTAGGAAGGATCCCTAAAGGTTCACTAATGGTTCTGTTAAAAGCTTTCAGATTCTGCGTAATAGGCGCAAGCTGAGGGGAACCCAAAGCTTTCCAAACAGTTGAAGATAAAATACTAACAGAAGCACCTTCATCTACCTGAGTACGATGTATGTCCCTACCACCAGCCTTGACAATGATTTGGAAAGGGATGGAGGAAGGAAGACGAGGTTCTGTCAACCTATTCCAATCAAAGGAAAAGACCTCAGTACTTGGAGGGGGTTCTGTAGAAACAAGTGAAATGCCCCCCGGCATAGAAGAATCTGATGTAACAAGAAGAACCTGAGCGGTATGAAGTTCACTCTCTAAAGAGAAAGTGGGATCGACCGAATGTGAAATTGAATCGACCACTTGATCAACTAATGGATCATCAACCTGAGTGACATGAGTTTCACTCTCCAATGGAAGAGTGTGATCGACCGTACTGGAATTTAGATCAATCACTCCGTCAGTTGACGGTAGGTTGGGAGAAAGTTTACGGTAACCAGTTGGAAATTCTTGCTGTGGAACAGTAAGATTTTCCAACAATGTTGAGGCTTCATCCATGTGAGGGCAAACGTGAGTTTGATGACTCCCTTTGCATAACTTACAAGGAAACCTAACTTTACCCTTTTTCCCAGGAACCTGACTATCACTGTTTGACGGATCAATGGAAAGTTGATGGGATTTTTCTGACCATACTTCCAAGACCTTTGGAATACCAGGACAATTGACAAGGAAGTGGTCACCCTTACAAAGCCTGCAAGGGTATTTGGGTTTATGATGCATGTCGGAGTTTTCCTCAACACAGCTAACACTTTCAGTCGTGGTTGGTTGGTTGACTTCTTTCTTATCTTGCTTCTTCTTCTTCTTCTTCTTCCCTTTCTTCTTCTTCTTAGCCTCCTGGTTACTAGCATCAAGGCTTTTACCAGGCGAAGAGGAAGAAATGGAGGAAGAAAAATTAGGCGAAGAAGGTAAACGGTCAACAGAAGGTTGGTGATGTTGAGATGGTGAACTCTGTTGAGGTGAAGCATTCGGTTGAGATGGAACAATTGGAGTACTTTGGGCCAACGAAGTTGAAAATAACCATATCGGTAATCCTATTGTAAATCCAGGTAATGACAAAGTAGCCATATAAGGAGGACCAACATTTCCAAAGTAAGGAAAAGTACTAGGATTCTCATTAGGAGGGGTTCCTAGGTTGGTAAATTCCGGAACATTTGCCATTATATCCAACTTCAGTGAATTTTATTAACAATTTAAAACTAAATTAACAATTCACAATTCACACCTAACAATTAAAATTCACAATTCACACCTATGGTCTCTAAAAGTAAAAACAAACAAATTAACACGCGCTATCAAATCTAGGAGTCAAACCACACACAAACAGTAACCTTCCGGACCGAAAACACTAGTTGGTAATGAAATCCAACATCGCAGAATTCAGTACAGAAGTGGCGGGTGGAACAGTTACCCCGGAAACCTGCTTAATGAATAGACTGGACCAAGTTCCTCCACTTTAACCATCTCGAGTGAAGTGAACCCCCTAGAAAATCCAAGTGAGTCTAGCCGATGTCTACTCCAGGTACAGTGGGATCTTCCCTCCACCGTCACCTTGGGTAGAACCCTAAAGATAATGGTTACTAAGGTTACCAACAGCAACAAATATACCTGGGGGAACAGTCTACGACCCGATAGCACGCAAGGGCAGAGTAACAAGCTCAATCCCCTTGCCAGCTCCTTGACAATAATCCAAGGTTTACCGACAAGTGACCCCAGGCTCCTCGACAATAATCTGAGGTTTACCATTTGTAGTACGTGCGTATCTGGCGTCTTTCCCAATGAAGGAGGATTGATCCCCTCACTGGTTCGGACACGGTCTCGTGCTTCTCCTTTAAGAGGAGCTTTCCCAGAGTACAAATGAAACAGTTGGATTTATCCTACCACAAGATGAGCTACTTGTTTGGTTTTTCTGTCTTGGAGAGTTAATTACTCTCCTACTCCAAGACACTAGCCTAAGCTATGTTGGTGTATCAGAGCCCTAGAAATGTAAAAATTACTAGATGAATTTTAATTAAGCGCTGTGTTATTAAGGCTGTTATTACTCAAATGGGTAAATGGATATGAAACCAATGGTGTTATGACCCGACTCAACTGAATGCAATCGAATATGATAATGTAATCTTTTCAATTCGATGAACCCTAACTAAAGTAAGGAGAGAGTTTCCATTCACTTCCAACAATGCAAAAATTGATCACTAAGAGAAAAATAACAAATTCTCTAATGCACTAATTTTATCAAGAAAAACTAATGCAAATCAATTCCAAACCATTTTTTTATTTTTTATTTTGTGTAAATTCAAATCAAAGAAAACTGATCTAAATCTACGATTGATTTTTCAGAATGTAAACTATGCAATTGTAATCTAAGCACAATTCACTTGAAAAGTATGCAAATGTAATCTATGCACATTTTTCATTCATATTCTGAAAATGAGAATTCTAATTATGCAAATGTGATCTATGCAAGAGAATTCTCAAACACAAGACGATTCTAATGTGATCTAAGAACCAATCAAGTGCAAGTCGAGAAAACTGGGTGAGAGTTCCAAAGATCAAAACATAAAAACACTCAAAGGCGATTAACACTCATACACAATTTAGCCCCCCCGGCGAATGAGGGGGAAATTTTTTTGCAAAAACAAAAGCAAAAAGATGCAAAATTGTGAAAAGACTGAGACAAACCGCCAAGTAATGACCAAAGGAAATCAAATCAAGAATTTCTCAAGAAAGAGACTCAAAACACCCAATTGATGAAAGCTTAGAGCCGAAATGCCAATGAAACAAGCCTAGGTGAAGATTTATGGCAGGTAACCAGTGGATCTGGGCAGTAAAAACAGATTGAAAACAAAATCTAAAGAGCAAAAAGCAAAAATTGAAATTTTCTCAAAATTGACAGGGGTACGCAGGTCATCTGTTTACACAGGCGCGGGTACGCACTGTGCACAAAGACGCAGTGCGTACAAGTACGCACTGTGTTAAACCCAGAGACTGCGTACTGCTGGCAAAGCTAAGAAAAATAAAAACTAATTTGACCCTAAGCTAACCCACCCAAATACACAGTCAGACAGCCAAAAATCAGAAAACAAGCAACTTTTCTCAGATCAAAATAACAAATCAAAAAGAACTCAAACACATTCATGGATTCCCCAGCGGAGTCGCCATTTTGTCAGGCAGAAAGAGTCGATAGTGCGGACACAACCAACCTCCCTAGGAGCCTAAGACTCTCTAGTGACAAACAAGACAAACAAGAGCAATCCTTCTCTAAACATGCATTTACTATATAAGAAATCAAGTGTTTAGATCCTACCTGTAGTCCAACGCTGTTGTAGCAGTCCAGCCTCGCTGATCCGGATGAGCTCCTCCTTCACTTTGAAACCTGCATTCACTAACAATCAAACGATTCAATAGCACTTGATAATCTCATAAAATAAAACATATTTAACACATAGACCAAGGAGTACATGAAACAACTCATAAATAACAAGTTATTGAGAAGAATGGACTCATTTGAATTAATAGGAAACAAAAGGAACAATTACAACCTGAGCCTTGGTGTTGCGCAAGTCCCTCCCAGGGTCCATCAAGAGTTCTCCTTTACTTTGAAAAAGCTCACCCACTTCCAAATAGAACAAGCAAAGATGACACTCTCTCCTCACAAGCTTCTAAATGGGAGTCCTAATTCCAGTAGCATCTACCCTTAAAAATGTTTAGCTTTCAACCTCCCCTCCTTCTGGCCCAATGCATGTATTTATAGTGCTCAAGAGGAAGTTAATCAGGTCCACCATCAATGGGATAATCCCCTCTTTGGATGGGATAGCTCCCTTATTGATGGGATAAGTTCCTCTTTGGTAGGGGTACATGAACCATCTGGAGGCGCTCAATACACATCGAACAACCTTCTAGAATGCTCTAGAAATGACCACAAGTAACTTTTTAAAGATGAAACTTGTGCATTTTGACCTTTACAGGGGGACGCACCTGCCCCTTTACATACAGAGCGTACAAGTACGCAGCTTTTGTGAACATTGGGTGCGTACCCGCAGGTAAGGTTGAGAGAACCTGCGTACCCAGAGATAAATACATTTATAAAGACTTTCTCTCTTTTTAGAGTTTGACATGGAGAGCAGAGGCATAAGACTTGCCTAAGAGGATAGCATGACTGTTGATAGAGCCATACTAACTGTAAATAGTCATGGTCACATTTTTTAGTGTAACAAATTTGAGGCCAATCCAATTGGCCTTCAAACTCTGCATAGAGCACTTGTACAGTGGCACTCTCCTTAATGCTTCTTTCATCTTTGTTGGGGAGTGATACTCCCTAATTTGCATACTGTGTGGAAGAGTGTTCCACCTCATCATACAAGCATCAATACAGTCTTCCCCAAGTAAATTTTCCATGTCTTAAAAATGTGCAATGGCATGAGCCTGCTCGTTGATATACTTAGGGGCACTTGAGGATTATTTGCAAGCAGCTGGTGGACACTAATGAGAGCCATGGGGTCTTCTGGCTCAACTCTGATCATTACGGGTTCATTTTGCTCTTTTGCGATCAACTTTTTTATTTCTATTGCCCTTTTCTCCTCATGATTGATCCATGATGCCATGGCCATAAGTTGCAAGTCCCCTAGCCTAGCATTGGGGCCCCATAAATTCATATCAGTGAGGGCCAAGTTATGCAAATAAAACTCTGTTATCTTTGCCTTGTCTTCTACTGAACTTTGGTCACATAGGTATGTACACTGTTTATAATCTTGGAAAGGCACAACGCCTCTCTATGCCAAAGTCTTGATCTAGAACTGCAACCATTGGTATTTGAGGTATACTCCATATGTTTTTTCTGGTGTTTCGCACTGTAGCACCTCCATAGACCAGCTGGCCATGCATGCCAATTGTGTCTCTTTTTCTTGCAGTTGTTTTCTTAGCAACTCATTTTCTATTTCCAAGTGAGTTCTTCCTATTGCCTCTCTATGTCTTACATCACTTAATTCCCTGCCCTTCTATCTAAGCTTGTTCTTCATGTGGCCAATATCCTCTACCCCCTTAGATTTGGAAATTTGCATCCATCTATGGCTCCTTATTCTTTCTTTCTCCAACTCAAAGAAAAGTGGGACTGCAAATTTCTGTGGAATGATTTCCCCCCCTCAAGGAGATTGTAATAAGAGTCGAAACTAGGCTAGGGGTCAGGCTCTTGGGTCTCTGTTGTTTCCTCCTTCCCCTTTGGCTATTCTTCTACCCTTTGTTCTAGTTTTTTGGTCTCCTGTAGCTTAGTTAGAGTCTCGTGTAGAACAGCCTGTGGTTCTCGTAGAGTTGTTTTTGAGTCCTATAGTTTCACTCTTTCCTTCCAAGTGGAAGATCTGGGACTTCCTCTTTCATATGTGATGGGGGTTTTAGAGGGAGATTCTTCCCCTTTGACAATGGGTGAATCTTCAATTACAATAGGCATAGTTGAAGATGGCTGTGGTTTTCTCATTTCTATCCTTGTTCTTTTCCGAGCCCTGAAGTACATTGATGTTTGCCTCTTCCTCTTTTTTTGGGGTTTAACAAGGGTGCTGAGGGAAATAAGAGTAGATGCTACATCTCTTTCTAAGGTCTTAAGAGACACTTTTATCTTTTCTGCCCCTTGTTCCTCTCCTTTTGTCTTCTCTATCTATGCTATTTTTATTTCCTCTTACTCTGTTTTGTGTTCTTCCTCCTCTAGTTTAGTTTCATCCTTCTCTGTTTCCTCTTCAGTTTTCTCCCCTTCTTCTCCTTGTTTTTCTTCCCCCTCACTTTCAGAAGGAATGAGGTCATATGTGAGGGCCTTAACATGATCTTCTCTTGTCATATTTATGAAGATCCCCCATGCTATGGGCATTGTGAAGGTGTGGAGGGCTTCTTCCACTAATATTTTAATTAACCCATGGTGAGCCAATTGATCTGGACCTCTTGCCTTTAACTTCATGCTGGAGTCTATAAGGATCTACATGAGAAAATAGGGGATGCTGAATATTTGGGGTGTAGGAATGTTCATGCCATATCTCAGCTCATGGAGAAGTCTAAAATGGTAGCCATAAACTATGTTATACCTCCCTTCACAGGAAATATACTTGATGATTTTGTAACTGACCTCATCCTAAGGGTAAGGTATTCTTGTTCTTCTAATGCCTTTTTTGTCTTCTATAAGATGTTCATCTGGTTGGAAGAAGGTCTTCTTGGCAACTTGTCCCATTGGCTTTTCATCTTTGCTCCAAGGTAATCCAAGGGGGAAGATGGTAACTCTACTAATATATTCTGGGGTGATTTCCATGGTGACACCTTTGAAAGTAACAGTGGCATGGGTCTTTGAATGAGGTACTAAAGCAAGGGCAAACTCCTGAGCCACTTCTTCATCAAACGCTCAAAGTTTTTCAAAAAATGTCATCCAATTAGATCTGGTGAAAATGGCTACCACCTCGGCGTGTTCATGGAGCCTGACTGAATTTGTGGGTTCCTTCCTCATGAATCCCACTGTCATTTTGCTTATACCCTTTCAGAACACCCCAGGTAGAGATGGAGACAAAAAAAATTAAAGACACGGGAAACAGAGAAAAATTGTGTTTCATCAGAAAATAGGCAGAAATGTTTTTATGGAACTCCTCTCTTCTACGGGCTTAATTCTTCCTTAAAATTGTATCAATTTTTTGTACATATTAATATTGAAGGTGGGTCTGTACAGAGCCTACCTCTTCAAGCCAGAATTTGAGGAAAAACCCCGTGTTTCTTCCTTAGAATCTGCTTACTGTCCCTCCTGTAGAATTGGTTGTTGGTGCTCCTGTAGAACCCGTTCCTGTAGAACCTATTACTGCTCCTGTAGGACTCCATAGCAGAAGGGTGGCTGAAATTGAAAGAAAACAATGTTTTTGAGGCTATGGAGGTAGTATGGAGCTTGCTGCAGCTAAGTGGATGAGGACAAATGGAAGAATAGGTGGTGAAGGAGTATCGAGGAGGAATACTTATGTCTTCTTCAAGATATTTCTAGTGATGAGGTGAGCTGGTAAAAAGGTACGTTGCCAGATTCGGACCATTGGTCCCAACTAGTCTGTCATCATGGCTCTTCATGACTCTTTCCCGCAATCACTTCCCATTATTTCATTGGATTTCATCGGAGTTTGTATAACCTCCACTACCTGTCCTTTGGATTTTCTATGAGTTGACTAGGCACACGTGTGGTGGCATCTCCGGATGAGCGTAGTCAACTGGATGAGGGTGACCAGTTAACTGGACACCTTTATCATTCAACCCTAACCGCATTTGATTATGCATGTTTTCAATTACATAGATGCAACAGAGGAGAGGGTTAGACACTTACCTGCAAGTTGAATGTTCGTGTTGTGGTGCATTTTGGTTTCTTTGCTTCTGCATGCTCGTATTTCATTTGCTACATGCTTGTATCTCCTCTGTTGTATGCTTTCTACTCTGTGATGTGTGTCTTGTTTTCTTTGTACAGGTACCCTCTGATTGGATCTACTTCCAACATCCTTTGCAATCCTATGGATGCACCAATTCTACTGTTGTGGCTTGATTTTAAGGGGATCAGCTGCTACAGGAAATCCTACAGGAGCTCCTGTAGCTGCTTCTCCCTTAAAAATTTTTAGCTGATTCTTGTGCTGGGAGCTGTGAGGATGCTACCAGAGCTATTGATGGTGATGGAGAGGTATTTGGTAAGCTGCAAGTGAAATCTGGAGGTGTTATTTGTTTTATTTCTTTGTTTTTTCTAAAAATTGGTTTGTATGATTTTTTCTGCAGGAAGGGAAGAAATCCATGATAATGAGGTCATGCAGGCGTGGAATGGATAACCAGAAGGGTGGATAGCTGTAGGAGGGCCTATAGGCTCTTCCTGAAACTTTCCAGCTCCTGAAAGTATTTTTAAAATCTATTTTGAGCTCTTTATGATTTCTACAGGAACCTCCTGTAGAACACACAGGGCCTCCTGTAGGATACATAGTGTTTGGAAAAAACACACAGTGAGGTGGAAGAAAGGTCAGAAATGATTGAGAAGAGTATGGAGGAGGTGAAATAAGCTTTGTGGCATCCTCTCTTCCTTCCTGTGGTCCACCTGTAACCTGCAATGCATGTTAAAAGTCAATTTCCTCTTCCTTTTTTCTCTGTTTTTTATTTTAAAGGCAACTAGGGTGCCTCCAAGAGGTTTTCACCCTAATTGCCTACCCTGGGCACCTCCAAGGGAGGGTTTCACCCAGGGATCTTATTCTCTCTTTCTTTTTTCTTTTCATCACTCGGCTGCCTCAAAAGAGGTTTTCAAGCCAATGACGGGATTCAAGCGCTAGATGGAGGTTTTCACTTGAGCCCTTATTATTTTTTTTTTCTACTTCTTTAGTAAGTGGGTGGAGTGGATACTAAGACCTACTCCACTACCAACACTGTCTTATTCAAATCTTTAATGAACTCTTTCTTGGAGAGGGGCTTCTTGTAAATTTCAAGCTATGTCCATTGACAAGCATGGGGATGGCTTCCTCATCAATGGTTTTGATCATAACTGAACCATTGTCATTGCATTTTTCCATAGTGTAGGGTCCTAGCCATCTTGTCCTTAGCTTGCCTTTGAATTCTTTATACCTTGAGTCATAGAGCAGTGCCCAATCTCCCACTTGGAATTGCTTCTCCTTGATATTTTGATCATGCCATATTTTCCTTTGAAGCTGGACTACCTTTGTGTGGAGAAGGGCCTGTAGTCTTTGTTCATCCAATCCATTGAGCTGGAGTAGCCTTTCCCTCTATGGATGGCTGAGGTCTAGGTCCAACTGAGTTTCCATCCTTAGTGTATTGTATTCAAATTCTATTGACAACAAAGTCTTCTTCCCATAGACTAGTTCATAGGGTGTGAACCCTGTGGTGGTCTTCCATGTTGTGTTGTAGGCCTAGGTGGCCTCAATTAGTCTATCCACCCAATATTTTATGTCGTTGGTCACTACCTTGGTCAAAATTCCTTCCAAAGCTCTATTAGTGGCTTCCACCTACCCATTGGCTTGTGGATGGTAAGGTGTGGAAGTCTTGTGCTTGATTTTATGATGTGTGAATAGGTCTTCAATCAAATTGGAAGTGAACTGACTACCTTGATCTGTAACTAGTTCTCTTGGATACCCAAACTTATAGAAGATGTTCTCTTTTAAAAACTCAACTACTTTTTCCTCTGTTGCTACCTTGATTGCTTTTGTCTCTGCCCATTTTGTCAGATAATCAGTGCACACAATGATGTATTGCCTTTGCTTTGAAAGAGGGTTGATAGGACCCACAAAGTCCATGCCCCACTTCTCAAATGGCTCAAAAGTCACTTGAGGTTGCATGGGCATCTCATCCTTTGCAGTAGGTTTCCCCATCCTTTGGCACTAATCACATTGGCTGGTATATCTCTTCACATCTTGATGGAGAGTGGGCCAATAGTTAGCTACTTGCAAGATTTTGAAAGAAGCCATTTTTGCTGCAAAATGGCCTCCACAAGGCCCGTCATGATAGGTTAGGAGAATGTCAAAAGCTTCCTCCTCCCTGACATATCTTCTCATGATCTGACCTGGGCCAAGTTTGAAAATATTTCCCCCAATCCAAGTGAAAGGGGCACTTTTCCTCACGATCTTTCTCTTCTCTTTTGAGGACAGGTGTGGTGGGAATTGTGCTAAAACCAAGTAATTTGCTATATCAGCAAACCATGGAGAGAGTACTAAGATAGTAAGTAGGTGCTCATCTGGAATTTGTTCATCCACCATTCCTTCCTCACCTGCAGACAAATTTACTCTAGACAAAAAGTCAGAAACAACATTTTCTTTACCAGGCTTATCAACAATGGTTAAATCAAACTGCTGCAGTAAAAGCAACCATCTAATAATGCGAGAATTTACATCTATTTTATTCATTAAATACCTATTTGCAACATGATCAGTGTGTACAAAGGTTTGATAGCCTATGATGTAGTGTCTGAACTTATTTAAGGAATGCACTACAGCTAGGAGCTCCTTCTCGGTGACTGTGTAGTTTAACTCTACCTTGGACAAATTTTTACTTATAAAGTATATGGCATAAGGTAACTTTTCATCAATCTGCCTCAAGGCTGCTCCTATTGCTTTGTTCAAGGCATCTGTGTGAATGTGGAAAGGTAGGGCCCAGTTTGGGCGTCTCAAAATTTGGGCAGTCGCAAGTTTGCTTTTCAAGGTATCTATGGCTTCTTGATAGGTTTCAGTCCATATGAACCCAACATCTTTTCCCAAAAGACCAAACAACGGAGAGGCTAACTTACTGAATGGCTTAATGAATCTTCTGTAATAGCTTGCTAAGCCTAGGAAACTTCGGACATGTATCACCTTCTGAGGAGGCGGAACCCTTTGGATGATGGAAATTTTGTTGGGGTCCACCTGTAATCGTTGTTGAGATACTGCATGACCTAGCACGGTCCCTTCAGTCATAAAAAAATCACATTTTTCTAGACTGAGGGACAGGTTCATTTCAATACAATTGTCAAAAACTTTTCCTAGGTTAGATAAAGCTTCTTGAAAGTTAGAACCATAAGGAGTAAAGTCATCCATATATATTTCCACCGCATCATGAACCAGTTCAGAAAATATACTCAATACTGCTCTCTAGAAAGTGGCTGGAGCATTGCACAAACCAAAAGGAAGGACCCGGTATGCAAAGGCACCCCAAGGACAAGTGAAAGTGGTCTTATCTTGTTCTTTCAGGCTAATTTGAATCTGATTGTACCCACTAAACCCATCTAGGAAGGAGAAAAGAAATTTCCCCGTTAGATCATCTAACACTTGATCTATGAAAGGCAAAGGAAAATGGTCCTTTTTAGTGGCCTTGTTCAGTTCTTGATAATCGACACAGATTCTCCACTTACCATTTTTCTTTGGCACTAGCTCCAAAGGAGAGACCTATTCACTGTTAGAGATGGGGTAGATGAATCCTGCATCAAGTAATTTTTGCAATTCTTCCTTAACAATGTCTTTAAGGGCTGGATTCATCCTGCTTTGAGGCTGCCTGACTGGTTTGCAATCCTCCTTAATGTATATATGTTGACTACATACTGAATGGTGCACTTCCTTCATCTCCTTATAACTCCAGGTGAAGGAATCTAAATTTTTTCTTAATAAGCTGCACAGTTCCTTCTCCTAGGAGGTGGATAGGGATGAGTTGATTTTCAAGGTTCTTCCTAGGCCGAACTCTATATTATTAACATGGATAGAGGTCAGGTCAGCCACATAGAGATCAGTTAGGGGATTTTCTTGGGTTTCTTTCACTAGATATTCTAATGGAAACATACTGGGTGGTGGATTCTGAATTAAATTTCCAATGATATCATCCTCATTTTGCGGTTCCCCCCCATGATAGTTTCTACTGCGCATAGTGGTGCAGAATAGACTTCATCCTCATCCTCCTCCTCCAACCAAAGAGGTAGGTCATGTTCTAGCAGGTGTTGGACAAGAGGGTATAGGATTAGCTACTTGGACATATTCCCATTCTTGATGGTCATGTTCCTGGTCCGACAACTGATTTAAGCATCAATAGTGGCTGACCAGGGTCTTCCTGGGATGAGAGGATACCGAGTGAGCTTTGCCTTCGGCTGGAGAACCATGAAATTAGCAGGGTACTCCCACGAATCAATGGAGACCATCACATCCTCCACAATCCCTTCAGGGGTCACGATGGAGCGGTCTGCTAGCTGCAGTACTGTCATGGTCTTTCTCAAGGAGCCCTGGAGTTTGAGCTTGAGCATGGTGTCCTTTGTCATCACATTAATGGCAACTCCCAGATCAATCAAGGTATGTGGGATCATGGTGCCATTGATGTGGACATCAACTACTAGGCTTCCAGGGTCTAACTATTTCGGGAAGATTACCTGCCCCAACATCATGTTGGACAGTTGTCCTATGACATTGATCGTCGGGGCATCTCTTTTGCACCTGCCTAGATGCCTGAAGCACTTCTATTTGATCATCTTATTATATATAGGCACATCCTTTATGGCTTGGAGAAGTGGTATCTTTACACATAACTATTTCAATTCTCCTAGAAGTTCAATTTCTTCTAGGGTGGGCTGTGTTGTCCTGGATAGTCTTTGAGGAAAGGGTGGAATTTCTTTTGGTTCACTTTCCTCTTTATCTTCCTCAACCTCCTGAGGGGGAGGCTAGCTATCTGGGAGAACCTTCCTAGATCGTAGGTTAATCTTCTAAATCTCCACAACATGGGTTGGGCATGATGGTTCCCCACTGTATACTTGTTGAGCCTATCTGTTGTTTGGGTTCGGGTTTGGTTGAGTAGGCATTTTGGGTTGCCTTGGTGGAGCAAGAGGCAATGGTTGAGGTTGAGCAGGTGGTGGAGGAAAAAGAGCGGGAGGAGAGTTGTATTGGGGCCTCCATCCCTGATGAGTTGCATTCCACTGAGGTTGTGGTTGAGCATAGGAGTGGAATGAATGAGCGGCTAGTTGGGCATGATATTGAGATGGATAGGACCAAGGAGGAGGCGTGGACCAGGAAGGATGAGCAGGGGGGGCCTAAGAAGGTATGGAAGTGGCTTGGTTGGTGTTGTAGTATGCCCGAGATGTCCCTTGAATTCTCTGTCGGTATGGTCTAGGTCCACGTGGTTTCCTTTGGTTCATGAAATAGAGCGGTTCAGTGGCTCCTTCGGCCGCTTGGTATACATCTTTAAGTCTGGGCAAGGAAGCGCACTTATCTGTAGAATGATCTTATTCACAAACTGAACAAACCTCTATGGAGTTCAATGGACATTTGTTCCTAGGATGCCTTCTGGTGCACCTAGGACAAAAAATGGCCAAAGCCCTCTATGCTTCCTCTTGTTTCCTTTTGATATGCAAGGTATCCATTTGCATGGCAAGAGTTTGCAACATCTCACTCTTGAAGTCTTCTAGCATGTTTCCAAGCTCACCTTTTATGGATGAACTGGATGAGGAGGTACTGGCTATGGGTTGACTCTCCCTACCTCTCTTTCTCGCTACCCTAGAATGGTTTCTAAAGACAGTCTTCATGTCTTCATAAAGTAGTTGGTATATGTCTCCCATAGGCAGTAGATGGAGGGTGTCTAGAAGGTCTTCCAGAACTCCCCTGAGCAGGACCAACTTTAGCAATTCAGGGTCAAGTGTGCACCTGGCCCTTTTGTAACTGAGTTGGAATCTCTCTTCATAATCTTCCAATGATTCATCAATTCCCATGGTCATTTGGAAGATTTCTTCCTTGGTGTCTTTTGACCTACAATAGTCTCGATATTTGTTATTGAAGGCTTGCTTCATCTAAGCCCAAGTTGTGATGCTATTGCTAGGTAACCCCATGAACCAGTGCAATGCAGCATCCTTGAGGGTTGAAGGGAATAGTTTCAACTTTTGCTCATCTTCTGCATAGTCATAGGTTCGACAGATAACAACAAACTCAAACAAGAAGGTGTCAGGATCTTCTTTAGTCAATCCATGGAAGTGAGGTAGGGATGAAGGGCTTATGTTTTTCATTTTAGTGTCCCCATTGGTTTCTCAGATGGGAAAGGTAACCTCTACTCTTTCTCCATTCCCCCTAACATTTATGTTTTCAGTCATTGTCTTAGGAGGGATGTTTGCTTCTTCTTCTTCCCCTATAGGTTCTTCAAATATCTCTGGTTTCTCACTTAAAGGTTCTTTTGGATCAATGCAACCAAAGAAGAGAAAAAGGTGGTTATGTGATGTGGTGGCGGTGTTGGGTAAGAATTTTCCTGAATTATCTATGTTCCTGATGAGCCCCAAATTTGGTAACATTTTGGGCTCATTTGGCCTACTTACCCTTGCTCAACCCTTCATTTTTCATCACTTATGCATCATTTTTTTAGTATATTCATGTTATTTGTACGAAGGAGGGCAGTCACTATTCCTAGGTGGCTAACACATGTTTATTTCAGGTTTTTTTGACATTTAATGGAGCAAAACCACGCAGATGAAGGCTAGGAGACAGCCAAGATGGGATTGCGGTTTTGTAGGAAGGTTGTCCACAGCATTGAATGGCCTTCCTCGTGATCTCCACCCCAACTCCGAGCTCCAACCACCACCGAGCTAGAAGGCAACCAAACGGATTGAAAGGAAACAACAGATTACTCTTAGTTTGGACAGCCAAACCCCACTAATTTAGGAGGCCAGCTTGGCCCTTGTAATGTATAAATGATGAGGCTGTAGCCTTCGAGAAAAGACTTTTGAACCTTTGTTGTTTATTCTGGATTACGAGCTGATAGCTCTGTTTTGCTCTTTGTAAGCCATTTTTGGCATGTTATTAGACTTATGACTATTATCTTTTAATAAAAGGCAGGCAGATTTGAGTTCAGTTCTGAGTTCTTAGAGGAGCTATAGCTCTCGGGGTTGGGCCCAACCTGAGAGCAATAGGCCTCCTTTCTTTGTATTGTTATTTTCCTTTCAACATTGTATTTCTTTCCCTTTACATGCATTTGGAAACACAGTTTGTTGAGTTGAACTTCTTGGTGTGATTAAGTAGGTTAGTTTTGTGAACAAAGTTGCTTTCAGTAGCTTAGATTAGAGTAAGGAGATTAGAGTTAATCAGAGCTCCAAAAAGGGTTGATTGCACACTCACTTCCACCTCTGTTTAGAGATTGGGATTGCAGCCCGTGCCACCCACCAAAAACACTGTTTCACATGTTCATGCAAGTTTTGATGCAATTTTCTCAGTTGTAGCAGCATCCATGCATTCAGATCTTGTGGAATGAATCGTTGTTTCAATACCATGCAAGAGTTTCCTTACAAAATCACGTTGCTGTTCTGTAGTTTTATGAAAACAGTTAGAATAGGTTGATGAAATCTCGGTTTTGTGCAAGACTCGGATGATTTGTTTCATTTACACTGTGTACTCCTACTCCCTCATGCCCTTACCCTCCTAAGCCATGCCTAGGCCATCCACTCTTCCCTCAGTTAGACCACTTACCTCCTAAACTCTTCTATCACCCACGTGACTCTATCTTTTCGACCTTCCATTTCCTCTAACATCTTATAGACCAACCAACTTTGCACACTCCCTCTTCATCTCATCTCTCTGTCCATAGGCCATCACAAGCTCCCCTCCTACCTCCCTATCCATCCATATAGCCTCTTCCACTCATCCATCACCCAAAAATCCTATTGCAGAACATCCTGTAGGAATTAGCAGACTTCCTGTAGAAATTCTGAACATCCTGTAGAACCCCTGCAGACTTCCTGTAGAAGCTTGTAAACACGGTTGCCAAGCATCTGAACTTTATGAACTTCTCTGAAAGGATGTGAGGGATCCCTTAGACCCTCTCTGAGCCTTCCTGACCTCTTCCAAGCATTTCCCTCCTTTATCTATCCCTGCATAGTCAAAGACCCAGATAGAAGCACACACATAATAATTCCAACAACTTGAACAAAAATAAAAAAATATGCTTTATTTAGATCAAAGTAGTCTAGACACATGCATCTCACCTTCCTAGAAGTAATGGCACCTTTTTTAGTATTCTGCATTCCCACCTTTGCATCAGTAGGACTACCTGGTAGAATTAGGGTTTTCTAGGGTTTTCATTCCTTGTTGACTTTCAGTTTCTTCCTGCAGTAGGTTAATCTCCTCTGAGATAGCTTTCATTCATCGGTTAAAAAGCTTCTTCTGAGAACTCATAGAAGTTGGCTTAAGCCCTAGCGGACTTGTGCCAGCTGACCAAGTGACAGCTGCGACAAGAGCTAGTACTTGTGCATACAGCACCGTCGCTTCCAAGTTTGTTACAAACTACCAGGTTGATAGAATTAGAGAAGGAAGCTCCAGGAGTTGTAGCATTATTGCTACAATACTGGAGCCCACCAGTTCCTATGAAGCATGAAAGGAAATCATTTTTGGTTGGTTTTTGTTTTTGTTTTTGTTTTTGTTCTTGTTGTTGTTGTTGTTGTTTTTTTTTTTTTCTTTCTGCTTCTACCTTCAAAACAAAATTGATTGAACAAACAAATTGCAACTAACTGAAATGAACTTGCTGAAATGAAATTGCAGAACTAAAAAAGGAAAGAAAACGAAATGCAAAAACGAAATGACTAATCTACTTTGCATAATTGAAATTGCAGAATTGAAAGGAAAGCAGGGAAATGACTAATCTATTTTTGCTGAAATGGAAATTGAAGACTTGAAATGAAAGAAAGGAAATAGATAATCTACTTTTGCTAGAATGGAAATTGCAGAATTGAAATGAAAGCAATGAAATGCAGAAATTGAAATAAACAACTATTCTACTTTTGTTGAAATAAAATACTTAGCAGAATGTTGCAGTAGGAAATAGAAGAAAAGAAGTAATCACACAATACTCTGACACTTCCCCGGCAACGACACCCAAAAGTGATGAACACCAGTATTGCAGTAATAATGCTACAACTCCTGGGCTTCCTACTTTACTTTTTATCAACCCGGTAGTTTGTAACAAACTTTGGAAGCGATGGTGTTGTATGCACAAGTACTAGATCTTACTGCAGGCTGTCACTTGGTCAGCTAGCGCAAGATCACTAAGGGCTCAAGACAACTTCTATGAATTCTAGAAGAATCTTTATATGTGATGAAAGAAAGGAAAGCTTAACCTATAAAGGCTACTCTACTTGAAGAAGGTGAAAGAAGACTGAAATGTGAAGTAACCTTAGCAAACCCTAATTAACCAACTAACCCTAATTTTGTAGAAATAGAGGTGAAAAACCATGAAATGAATGTCATTACTTACTTAGGAAGTAAACAACATCTATTAAACCTATTTCTAGAAGGAAATGAGAAAAAAACATCTTTTTGGATTTTTATGTATTTTTAAGTGAAATTGTCATGCATGTAATTTATTTATTTGTGAATGTGGCAGTGATTAGGTGGCGATGGAGGATGAATTTGGAGTTTTCAGAGGTCTAGGTAGGTGTGGAGGGGTCCTAGGAGGTCGCAGGTGGCCTCTTGGAGGCTTTCCCTACAATCGGACTTCAGAAAGACACCTACAGGAAAATCTACAAGAGGCTGCAGGGGATCTATGGGAGGTCTACAAGGAGGATGCCAAGAGTTGTTTTAGAGGTTTTGAAGGTCATAAAATGTATGGGAAGGGTATCTGATCGCTAGGAGGATGTGTTAAGGTTTCTAAGGTTCACCAAGGAAGATTAGGGAAGAGAAATATGGTTGGACTTGTTCAAGGAAAGAGAGGAAAGTTCATGAGAAAAAGTGCAGAAAATTAGGGCAGATTTGTGAGGGACTTTGAATGACCAGTGGAACATGGATCAAAAAGAGATGGTGATAGCTGATTGGTTGAATTATTGTGAGAAGAGATGTACTACAAGAGAACTAAGAATCAAGCTCTGAAACTAAGCAAGCAAAGAAACTAGCTACACCAAAAAAGAGAACTGTTTATCAAACTTGTCTAAATTCTCATCTAGGAAAGTAAATGCTAAACAATGGTATATGGAAAGAAAGCATGGAAAGACATTTATTGTAAAGACAGAAATCAGCATGATGAAATAGATCTATAGCAAAGCATTAATCTTCCAACAAGCTGCAACACTAGAAATCCTATGGCAAAGGAAAATCTGTGTTTTTTTTGTGTGGCAGCAATAAGGTCTTGGCCTCAATTCATGATACCAAAGGGGAGAAAGGAGGTCAAGGCCCTTTTTTCTGAATTTTTGTATCTTCTTTTATCACTATTCAACCTACTACAGCAAACTGAAATGGAAACAAGTTTTTAAATTACCAAAAGCAACCTATTCTTAACTAATAAAGAAATCTATCTATCAGCGACTCATTCATAAACTTAAACAAAGCATATAAATAAAAAACAAGAGGTTCTTGGCTTCTTGGATTGGGCCCTAACCCAAGAGCTTCAGCCCTCTGAGGTAACTCAGTGCTAGCTCAGAAACAATCTCATCTTCATTATCAAAATAACAATAAGATTACATGAAATTGTTTACAAAAGTTAGCTCAAAGTTGAGCCAAGCAAAGCTGAAACAAAAGTGTGAAAATTTGACTAACATCCAACAACCTAATGAGGCCCTAGGCCTCTATACCTATACAACTGGAGCTCCCAACAACTCCCTTAAAAATCAGGGAGGCTTGGCTCCCAAAATGTGAGATAGATAGCAGTTATACTCCACTTGCTCGGCTGCCTCTTTGCTGCATTGATGTGGTTGCTTGTGATCCGAGCTTTCTGAAGGAGAATTCGAAGTAGGGAGTCATAAATTAGGGGAAAACACTCCTATAAATCCTCTCCCTTGTTTTCTTCAAATATTTGTTGCCAAATGTTCATTAAATCTTTGACTTTGTCTCCAAAAATTGACCAAAAATCTGCATTAAGCACACATTAGACTTGAAGGCATAATGACCAACCCAACTCACTCTATTAGCATAAATATAATAAAAAACATGCAATAAACTGATGATAATGGTGGATTAAGCTAAGTTAGGAGGTAAAATGAGCCCATATAATTACCCATTTGTGGGGCTCATCATTCAGGACTACTCTTCTCAGCAATAATGTAATTCTTGGTTTCGAGGAATTAATGGAAAGATGCATTCAAGAAGAAACAAGGATAGAAGAGCAAGAAATGTCCATGCCTAAAGGGTGTCCTACTACTTTTTCTTCTCATGCTAAGAAAAGAAATAACTCTGGGACTAAATCAAAAAGAAAGGCTAGACCTAAGGGTGGAAGAAAAGGAAGATGTTACATTTGCGATAAAGCAGGCCACTATGCAAAAGAATGCCCTGATAGAAGGAACTCTCACTAGGACAATGATCAAAATATCTCTCATGGAAACCGAAGGAATGCCAAAACTAATAGTAGAGGTAAAAGGAGTGCTGGAAATCAAGGAAGAGGTCAACCATTCAAGAAGGCTAGAAATTCCAAGTATGAATCTAACACTATTGACAATAAACAAGATGAATATTATCTACCAGCTTCTCTATCTACCTCTGCTCCTCCGGACTCACTGGGAAATTGGCTTATTGATAGTGGTTCCTTAAGGCACTTCACTGGTTATAAAGAAGTTCTCCATAGTCTGATAGAGAAAGAAACTAACCTGGAAATTGTCCTTGTACGTAATATGAAATATCCCATGAAAGGTGTAGGCAATGTCTCTCTCAAATTTAATCAAGGTAATACGATCGACTTACAGGATGTATTATATTTACTTAAGCTCAAAAAGAACCTGGAGTCCATCTCGAAAATGGAAGAAAAAGGCTACAAGGTGACCTTTAGCAATGGCAAGGTATGTGTATAGAAAAACAATGTTAAAGATGCCTTTACTCTTGGGTTTCGTGTTGATTCATTATATCAGGTCGGTGGAAGTCCACTAGGTGTCATGTCTTGTGACACATCTCTTCAGTCTAAAATTTGGCATTGGAGGTTTTCCCACCTTCATTATAAAGCTCTACTCTATGTAAGACAAATGGTGACAGGGATGCCCGAATTCCGAGTAGAGAAAGAAGGTGTATGTCTGGATGTGCCGAAGGAAAGCTCAAAAGGGGACCATTCCCCTCAAGCCAAACCACGACCTCTGATATATTACAGTTGGTTCACTCAGACATATCTAGTATGATGCCTCTGAACTCCTTGGGAGGATATTAATATTACCTTACTTTTACAGATGACTATTCTTGAAAGACTTGGATATACTTCTTGAAAAAAAGGATGAAGTGTTCCTTTGGTTTCAACAGTTCAAAGCCTTGATCGGGAATCAAACCAAAAAGAAGATCAAGATATTAAGGACTGATAATGTGACTAAATATGAATCTAACAAGTTTCATGACTTTTGTAAAGAGGTTGGCATTAAGAGGGAGACCACTACACCATATACATCTGAACAAAATGGTGTGGTGGAAAGTAAAAATCGTACGATTGTGGAAGCTATTTGTGCCATGCTCCATGATCAAAGACTTTCGAAGTTTCTATGGGCCGACACTGCAAACACCACCGTATATGTACAAAACTGATGCCCTCATCAAGCGTTGGGCTCCAAGACTCCTGAAGAAATGTTCACCGGTAAGAAACCTGACGTATCTGATTTTAGAATTTTTGGAAGCCCTGTATATTTTCATGTGTTGAAAGAGAAAAGGAATAAATTGGGTGCATCTAGAAAGAAAGCAATCTTTGTGGGCTCTGGTGAAAATACTAAGGGCTATAGAGTCTATGTAGCCAGTCAAAGGGATGTCATGGTTAGTCATGATGTCACCTTTGACGAAGATATGCCTCTCAGCAAGGTGAACAATCTTCCAACATTAAGGAGCTCTCAAGAAGCTGACACCAGGGAACCAAAAGAAAAAGATGATGTAACAATGCCTGGTGTGGATGAACCCATGGATCCTATTGATTGACCTGAGCCTTCCTCTTCTAGGAAGAGGCCCTCTTGGCTTACGGGGCTACTCGATGATGTTGAAGGACACACTGTACCCTGAGGAACCTTCCATGAAACTAAGAAACATAATAGGTATCAAGGATACCTGACCATCATGGGCACGATCATACAAAATGTGCCTTCATCATTCTCAGATGCCGTCAAGCATAAAGTATGGAAGGATGCTATGATTGAAGAATATGAGTCTATTATGAAGAATGATGTCCGGGAAGTAGTTCCTAGACCCCACGACAAGACAATTGTCACTTATAAATGGCTTTACAAGATAAAGCAAGCACCAAATGGAAGTATAGAAAAGTATAAGGCTCGTTTTGTCACTCGTGGCTTCTCTTAGAAGGAAGGTATAGACTATGATGAGATATTTGCACCTGTTGGCAGATATACCACCATCCACTCGATCATAGCCCTTATGGCTTCACAAGGATGGATGTTAAGACTGTGTTCTTGGATGGTTTGATCAAAGAAGAGGTCTGCGTGGAGCAACCTGAAGGATTTGAGATTTATGATAATAAATTTCATGTGTGCAGGTTCAAGAAGGCTCTCTATGGGCTGAAGCAAGCACCCCGAGCATGGTATGAGAGGATCGATAGCGACTTGATGAAGTTGGGATTCACTAGGAGTGAAGCCAATCCTAACCTTTACTTTAAGATTGAAGATGAAAAACCTCTCATACTGGTGCTATATGTGGACAACCTCTTCCTAACAGGTGCAGACCCTCTCATTCACAAATGTAAGAGGGAGTTGGCTTCTGAATTTGAAATGAAGGACCTAGGACTAATGCACTATTTTGTAGGACTTGAAGTTAGGCAAAAGCCAGGGGAAATTTTTCTATCTCAAGGAAAATATGTGGTGAAGATATTGGAAATATTGGGTATGGTGGAATGATAGCCCGTAACTACCCCAATGGAGCTTGACTTCAAAAATTTAAGTGGTAGTGATGCTAGACCTATTTTACAAAATGTCACCGAGTATTGGCAACTCGTTAGAGCATTAATGTTCTTAGTGAACTCCTGTATAGATATATGCTTTGCATTCAACACATTAAGTCAACATATGGTTGAACCTCACCACATACATTGGATTGGTGCCAAGAATATTTTAAGATATCTTCGCGACACAATCACTTATCAGTTGAGATACACTACCAGAGATGTGAGACTACTTGGATACATTGATGCTGATTGGGTAGACAATGTGGTGGACCATAAGAGCAATTCCAAGTGTTGTTTCTCCTTCGTATCTTCTTCGATATCCTGGATGAGCAGGAAGCAGAAGTTGGTGGCTTTGAGCACTGTTGAAGCAAAGTATATTGCTGCTAGCATGGCCTCGTGTGAGGCAGTCTTGTTGTGATTCATTTGTCAGAGAATCCTGTATTTCATTATTTCTCCAAGCATATCAATATCAGGTACCACTATATTCAAGATATGGTGCAACGAGGAGCAATAAGGCTCCAACATATCAGTACAGATGAATAGGTTGCCGACATTCTGGCAAAGCCCCTAGGGAAGGTCAAATTCCTGACTTTCTGAGAACGTCTTGGTGTCATTCAAAGACCCTTTGATGAGGGTCCTGTATGATGTATTAAGCTTTGGGAGCTCTAGGGGGGCAAGGGGTACTTCTTGGAGCAACATATGACCACAGGGTGACTCATCATCCCCTGGTGGTGTATGTGTAGAGGGTAAAAGAATCAAAACTTTCTATGTGACACCCCGTGGTGACTATGTAGTAGGATGATTAGTTCTCTTTTGAGGTCTAGATGATGTGTTCTCGATGATGATTGTGTAGTAGGATGATTCATTCTCCTGTGAGGCCTGGATGATGTGTTCTCCATGGCAATTGTGGAATAGGATGATTCGCTCCCCTGTGGGCCAGGATGATTAGTTCTCCATGGCATCCACTAGACATGATGATTTGCTCTCTTGTGGGACAGGATTTTTCGCTCTCCTATGGAGAAGATTGATTAGTTCTCTTGTTGAGGCATCCTACCCATGCAGTTTGGGACTAATGGGAAGTTCCTCTCATTTGATCAATGAGTAGGGAAATGAGGATAGGGACCATAGTAGTACTGATGGACGCATCACTATATCTACCATACTCCCTATGCTAAGATGACCTTCATTGATCTGGGATCAATGATACTGGTCTAGGACCAATGGTAGGAGTTGTACCCACTATGACACTAACTTTGGGTCGGTTGAGGACTACTCTGGGACTAGTGGTACACACTCTGAGACTAAATTTGAGGCAATGGAGGATGGTATGATATATCCTCAATCATTTCTTCTTCTTCATAATTCAGACAAAGTACAACAGAGGAAAGCAGAGCAAATCGGGAACAGGGCAGAACAGAATAGAGTAGAGCAGGAATAATAGAGTATAGCAGAGCAGGGGTCAAGCTATGCAGGGCAATGCATTTGATGGATGAATAGTAGTGACTGACAGACGAATTGCAGATGGAGTTCTCCCTAGTTGAGAGGGAGTGTTAAAATTGGCAACTAGGCCCAAACTCCATGTGGTTCATCTTATTCATGGCTAATAATATTTTTATTAGATTCCTCTTATTGAGAGGTGTAGGATTGATCTAAAGATCATCTGATTTCGATAAGTATTTATGGAGATATGAATTTATTTTCATTATGGAATAATTATCAAGCCGACTAGCAACTCATGTAGGCTCAGAAGCCCAATAGACGTATCTATTCATCATCAACACTTGTGTATAAATATAGGATGTCTTTTCCTCATTTGGACATACTCATCTCATCACATCTCTCTCTGTCTCCTGTGCAGAAAGGAGGCTCTTCTCCTACTATGCAGAAAGAGACTCTTCTCTCAGACGCGTGGAAGGAACGATGCAGATTTAGGGCTACAACTATAGATCCAAAGTTTGACCAGCATTGAACATTAGTCTCCCTCTCAGAACTGTGTTGTAGGTTATCCTGACTCTCTATCGCAGGCCACATTTTTTGGTGAAGGAATCAAGCTTATTCAACGATCGATTTGAAAGATATTGTTTTCCCTAGTTTAGCTCTGATCTAGGGTTTGCTGCTGCTAATGTAAATCAGATTTATGTACTATTTCTCTCTGCCGAATTATTGAATATAAAAGAATATTTGATCAAAGGGTTTCCCCATATTGGGGTTTGTCCCTGGCTAGCCGCCACATCTTGTGTCTCTTGTCTTGGCTTGTTTTCGGTCGATCGTTTAATGTTCTGTCTACACTTTACTTTATGTACATGTGATTGCTAATTTGTGGATAATAATAAGAAAGATAATTAAACTGCTCTAAGCATAGAATATACCATAAATTAACAGTTCTGAATTATTCCAAGGGAAAATTCAACCTACGCATTCTTCAAGATCTCGTGGTAGTCTCTTTCTCCATGGAATCCCCTACATCACACTACTGAAATAGATAACTGTTATTGCATAAATAAATATACAATATACTAGTTACCTTACCTTGTTGTGCCAGGTACGCTGCATTGTAATGAAACACATACATATATTATCTCTCAAGGGACTCCAATTCCTTAGTGAATTAAGCCATAGCTAGAAACCAACTATTATACCTATCAAATACATGTGCATGAATACAGAACATATCCACATGATGTAAGATGAAATCAAGGTTAAGAAAAATTCCTACATGAAAATCACTCATTCGTTCAGAATTAGAGTTTCCAAACATGGCCAAAGGAACTCTCTCCCAATTCCCTTATTTTACCTTTTACCTTGTTGTAATTGAGTCTTATTATGCACTATCACATCACCCAGTTTTTGGTTATATAAAGAAGTAAACCATTACCTTCTCATGCTAATACCAGGCATGTTACCCTATAACTATTCACACATGTGAGTCACATGGTCCAAGAAAAACATATCATGTATATTAATTTGAAATTAGCCATTACCAAGACTAACATCGATGTCATAATCTGCAATAAACACATACTCATAGTTATAATACTAAAACTACCACTCAATTGCACTCAAGTGCATATCAGTTGTCTTGGATTAAAACAAGATAATTCCTTCATGCAATCCTATAAACACATACTCATATCATGCAATTAATCAAAAATTCAGACAAGGAATAAGAATACCATGTTAGATCAACCAAACATACCACATAATCAATTTCTTACCTCAATGTATCTCAAGGGAGGCTATCACATCTACACAAGTAAGTCAAAATTAGTATAACACAATATCACATGTATATCGACTCATACCTGAATATCATAACCATAACCATGTGCATAGATCAATCAAGATTAACATGATAGATAATAAAATCAAGGTCTTAACTGAAATCGCCATAATAATCATGCATATGACCACATTGCATATATCAACAAGTTACTATCATTCATGACTATTTGACACATCTACATATGATTTCACTTATCAACTAGCATCTACCATGAAAGTAACGACAATAGTAATAGAATTACCGACATGTAAATAACAAAAATACATATAAAAACCATTAACTATCATACTTGTACGCCAATCATACAAACTCATATGACAGTCTACTCTTACTCAGAGGTATAGTGTTTCAACCTCGCTATGATGATTTGCATCTCCTTCCCATCTCAGCCAACATATTAGCATCATAACATACCAACAATATCATGATGACCAAGGAAAATTTTAAGGATGGAAAATTTTCTTGAAGTTTAAAAACATTGGCGAATCTCACTAATCCCTAATATGAAAACAATAAAATGTTTATTGATATATTTGTAAAATTATTCAAATTTATAATGATTTTATATATAGTCTCTATGTAATGTTGGCGAATTTTAAGGTAAACTAATGTTATATTCTAAAATTTGGGTGAATCATCTTTTATAAAAATTGGAAATTGGCGAATATTTTTTGTGGAAAAATCATGGAAAATTAGCCCACTGGGCGAACATTAGCCCCTAAAATTTTCCCTGATGATGACACAAACTACATAATGACCACCACGATGCATGTATGAACTACTATTAATACATAACCATATATCTTTAGCCCATCTAGTCCAAGTATTTGAACCATGCTCTAATACCAATCTATAATTACCTCGCCCACATTTAGCCAATTTCACCAGTCTACGAGGGTAAACATTATATGAAGAGTTACTATGACATGACCTAACCTCCAAGCTTCACTTATTGATGTGGGGCTAACAACTGAGACTTACTAACCACAAAATGACATCCTATGGGGCTTAGAGGACCCTCATGGGGCAAAGAACCACCTAAGGTGTCCAAACCTTGAGTTGGATATTTTTTTCAATGACTCAAACTCCCAACCACATGCACAAGCCTACATGAGTGTGGTTGTGACCCTCCAACCACATGCACAACACTACCTCCATGTGGTCACAACCCAAATTCTCTATTTCAGAGGGTGCATTCTTAAGATCTGAGCCACAATTCCAGACTAGCCTCCAAACCATTGTTCATAACTTCTTGATACTTTCCATAATACCAAATCACTTAAATATATTATTAATCATAACAAAATTGAACAAGGATTTTACCTAACCAAGCCTAACCATGACAGTCACTTAACAAAACATATCGTGAGCATGTAATCTAAAAGTCATGAATTCTTATCTAACGATAAGATTATAAAAATTATCTAAGAATCACCAAGAAGTTCTAATGCCCTCTCATAATAGCTCCAATAACATTTGTTAGCTGATTCATTCATTAATCATCAAATAATTATCAAATCCTGAAGAAGACATAACAAGAGTACGTTGCAAATGCATGCTTATAACCAACACATAACCAGATTATCAACCATGATCTAACAACGATGAAATCACCATAATAATAATTACAAGTTCTCATATATTATAATAAGAAAATACCTCTTACTAACTTAAGAAAAAGCCAACCAAGTATGAGATTTCCATGTACCACCCGACCATAGATTGAGTTGGAAAAAATATTTCCTTTAGACAATTGCCCTCGTGGCATATTCCAAATATGAATGTGAGATCTCAATACATAAACAACTAGGGATTCCCAGAGATTAAACTACATCCACCCTCAAGCAACCATGACCTCACCAAAACTAGTCAAGAGATCACTAAGCCCAAAATAAGCTTTCATGCCTATGAATGTCTTCAGTATTACCTTGAGGAATTTTCCTGTCTCCACCAACATGTTGAAGGATTCTCATAGATTAAACAACCTCCACCCCAAAACCTTAGAAATTTTCTTGAGACCACCTCACCTAGTTCCAAAACCTTCCAAAAATCCAAATCTCAATAAGAAAAGAATCCCATTACACCATGGCTATCTAGAAATGGCAAGGAAAGGCTAAAACCATGGTCAAACTTGGAAAAACCCATGCCAATGACAAAAAATGAACCAGCTAATCCAATGCATGTACCATGCATTCACACATCAGCTAGGAAATCAGACACGCAACCTATTACCTGCAAAATCCTCTTGTTGAAGCTACTTGAACCAACCTCCCTTGCTTGTTCTTTGCTTTTCTTATCCTTCTTTTCGCTTCCTTTTCTCGCTTATTTTCTTTCTCCTCTTGGTCCTCTTCTCTCTCTGAAACTAATTCCAAAGCCAAAATGACAAAAATCTAAATAAAACTGTGAATTAATCTTTAGAAGAATTTTTATCATTGAGGCCTCTATTTTCTTCATTTTCCTATACTTTTCCTTCAATTTTCCTCTCATGCAAATGTGTGACACTTCATCTACCTTTTCTCCTATTTTCCTTTACTTCATAGATAAAATGACAATTAATGCCCTTTTCCTTTGCAAATGTCCTTTCCAATTTCCTTAGCCATAATAAGATGAAAGTGACACCTGTTAGGATGTTTTTAGTAAAATTCAGCTTGGACTACATATCCCATGCCCTTGGTCTTATTTTTATTTACATGAAAATTTAACTCAGGGATGTTACATGGCAGAACTCAGAGCTTCATTGGTTGAACTAAAGTAAATTAAGGAAAACATAAATTAGGCAAAGGAACAACTTGATATAAAGGAGAGGCAACTAAATACAACAAAATAGAACAATGATCATTTCAACACCAAGAAAAAAGTAGCAGGAGATGAGAACAATAAAAACGAAATTGAAAGGAAATATATCTATAATTGAAGCTATACAAACTGTATAACATGATATCATCCAAGAGGCTCACTCTAAATGGAACTCTATTCATATAATTGTTTAAGATAAGATTAAGGTGAGTGGGTCTCAATTACGCATTGATTCATGCACGAAAACTATACAGAAAGAAGTAGTGAGGCTAAATTGTTATTAAATATTCAACAGAACTAAGGGCCTCAGATATCAGACGAAGAGTTAGAGCAATTCTGGAAGTTAGTAAAATGAATGAGAAAAACCTATTTCATATTAAGGCTGAGAATAGATTAAATAAGGTTCACAAGTCGGTATCTCTTTTTCATTCTAAATTTCACCAAAGTACTAGATATGGTCTACCTAGTTGTTGGGGCCAATAACAAAATATCCTTTTGTGGGAACTATATGGAGAGGAACTAGTAGCTATCAAAATTAGAGAAAATACAACACATGAAAATAATGAAATTCTATAGAGAAGTACGACAGTGAGTTATTTAGAGAGGGACTTCCAAATTGTTTAGCTGATGAAGACACTGTTTATTGCAAAACTTGATTATGCGAAACTTTCAAATTTGAAAGTTTCAATCTAGAAAATAATCCAGTTTAAGCTCTCATATGAAGAACTTTGTAGGAAGTGAAAAAGGTTGATTACTCCTATATAAGGAGAAGTTCAAATGGAAAAACCAAACACTAATCCTCAATGTCAATGCTCCACTAGTTAGAGACTTGAAAAAAATGATAAAATTTCAGTTTGTAACATTGTAAAATTATTTTTAGTAATAGAAAGTTTAGTTATAAATGTTTTGACAATTACCTTTGTAATGGATTTTGATGTAATATTTAAAATACATGAGAAGCACTAGAAAAGGGTTCGATGTTTTGACATTTTGAGTACTTGTATAATCACTTTGGCTTCCTGAGAGATAATAATAAAAGTCACGAGGTTGATTCTAGTATGCATTAGTACATTGTCGTGTGTGTTTTTTCTCTTATGTGTTTTCCATATTCATTTTCCTTCTTTGGCACACATATATGATCCTTGCTGATTTATTTGAGAAAGTTAGAAATTTATATTATGTATCTTTAATAGTTACAGTGAATACCTGTAAGTTCTATTCAAAGGCATATTAATAGGTTCTCCACTACTTTTGCACTTCCATTCTTAATCTAAATCATTCAAAATTTCTTCTTAGAGTTTTAAATTTGGATTCTATTAAAGGACCCAAGTCGTAAACCCTGACTTCTTATCAGTTCAACTTTCTATAAAAATAATTGAATTATTGATAATATAAGGCCAATTTGGGCATAAAGATTCATCTCTAAGATTAAATCCTATTACATAAGGGAATATATCACCTTTGGGAACATTTTAATAATTTTTTAATGATATTTTAAAAGTTTTGAAATAATTACGTGGATTTCCTAAGCACTAGTTCCCTTTCAGAGAGGAACTCTCTCTAGGGTGACAACATAATGTATGGTGGGTATTGTTACCCACAAAAAGTGGGTGATCACATAGGAGAGTTTTTCCTCCAGATTTGTTTTTAGCTGACAACCAACGACCCTTGATAACCACTGGCACCACTAATGTATTGTGGCATTACACCTCTACTTCTTAAGGCAATCGTATATCCCCTTACTCATCTATTGAGGGAATGTGTTTGAAGGTGGTAAATCCAATCCTAAAGGTATATTTTTCATTGTACATAATGTTCTTATACTTGTTTCTCCTTTGGAACTTTGGGTAGGGAATATTGGGTGCCTTGGAAGAAGGAAGGGTTTTGACTGTAGTCTTACTCCCTCACCTTAAATGGGGGGTTAATCCTCAATCCTATTCCTGTAGTACCTTGCCTAATGACTATTAGATTTAGGAAGGGGACTACATGGGAAACGATGCTTTTTGTAGGGTGCGCCCAATACTGCTCCCATCAGTGAAAGCCCATAAAGAGTAGGGGACCTTTACTAAAGAAATGACAGATCATTATGACATTGTTGTCACTTAGTATAATAATTTTCCCTTAGGTTTTCCCTTCCTTAGGGCTCTACTAGATTGTGTCATAATAGGAAGCATTCCATCAATATGGTGATCAAAATTCCACCGATATGTTACCCTAGGAGGATGGAATTTATCTGATCATGTTCCAATTATATTCCAAAAAAATTTACAATTAGAATGTACAACATTTTTCATTCACTAAATATGGAAAACAAGGGTATGTGGCCTATACTCTATGTTGCAATAAATGAAAATTGGCATATAAATAGAAAACTACCTTCCTATCTTATTGAAGGTTATATATTAACACCTCATTCTCCATCTAGATAATAAATTAGTGTTGGGTTGTGTTATATTCTTTTGATGACTAGTCCACATAGTTTATGGGGGAGTTAGAGGGGGGGTGGAGGCCCCACTTTGTTGTGCCGACTGCGCAGCAAGGGGGTCATAGGGGGGTGGTTAGGCCCCCTTTGTGGGGTCCGGGGCAGCGCCCCAAAGAAATTTTTTTTGGACCCTATATTAGGTTGGGCGGACCTATATATGGTTTTGTGCATGGTTTTCACCATGGTTTTGGACACGATGGTTTTCAATCCATAGTTTTGTGCATGACTTTCACACATGGTTCTGGACACAATGGTTTTCGGTCGATGTTTTTGGACGTGATGGTTTTCAATCCATGGTTTTGGATGCTTTAGCATGTATAAATATGTATTGTAACACTGAAAGGAACAAAATGAAAAATCAAGATGATAGTCCCAGTTTTGGGATCTAGGGGAAAATCTTTGGGTATATCTGTTTTATGTGTTATGCTCTCATGTTGTTTATTTTCTATGTTTTAGAATTCGTATACAAGTAATTTTTGTACGGGGTTAAAACCTACATTTGGTATCAAAGTTGTTTTGGCTTCAAAGGGATGCCTTTGTTGCTGAGGGGTTTCGCTTGGGCCTGTGGTAGACCCTGTTCAGTGGAAGATCTGCGGGATTGATTCTGGTGGTGAAAGAAGATGGCGAGTAGTGGAAAGATAGAGATCAAGAAATTTAACGTTCAGAGTTTTGAGTTGTGGAAACTCAAGATGGAGGATCTATTGGTGATTAAAGATCAGTGGATCGCGATAGATCCAGGTACTAAACCAATGGGGGTGTTTGACGAAGAATGGAAGAAGTTGGATTGGAAGGAAAAGAGCACAATACGATTGCGTGTCTTAGATTTGATATTGCTGAATGTATCAAAGGAAGCCATGGCTAAAGCTTTGCGGGACAAGTTAGGGACTTTGTACCAATCTAAGTCTCTAGTGAATAAACTGTTCCTACGGAAAAAGTTGTATAACCTGACAATGAAAGATGGAGACTCGGTGATAGAGAATATAAATGCATTTAATACTGTGGTAAGTCAGTTATTATCTATTGATATTAAAATTTCAGATGAAGATAAGTGCATCAGTTTGTTGTGCTTTCTACTATATTCATGGGATAGACTGGTTATTGCAATGGATAACAATGAAACTACCTTGCAGTTTGATGAAATATTCTCATCCTTGCTGACGGAGGAAATGAGACAGAAAAATATGGAGAACAAGAATGGTGCTGCATTATTTGTACGAGGATGGTCCCAAACCAAAAATAAAAATAATTCATCGAGTGGGAGATCTAAATCTCCAGGAAAACTTGTAAAGGTGGTTTGCAGGAAATGCGGAAAGGAAGGGCACTACAAAAGGGACTGTAAATCTAAAGCTCCTCATAAAGGAAAGGGATCTAATGATGCTCCTTCTGTAGAGGTAAAAACCACCTTAGATGAAGGTGGGATGTGTACTTGGCTTCTTCAATTACACCTGTAAATCACGAGGCATGGTTGATTGACTCAGGCAGATCCTTTTACTTCACTGCCCATAGAGAGTGGTTCTACGAGTATGGGAAATACGATGGTGGTGATGTCTTTTTAGGGGATGATAGGAAGGCTAGAATTGTTGGTCACAGAAAAGAAAAGTTGAGGTTGCAAGGTTGAAGGGTTAGAACACTTCCAAGTGTTCTGCATATTCTTGCATTGGCCAGAAATCTGATTTCTATAAGCAAGCTGGATGATGCAGGTGTAAAAAAATTGTTCGAGAAGGATACCTGCAAGATGGTTTGGGGAGCACTAGTACTGATGTGGGGATTTTAGATTGGAAATCTATACAAGCTGCAAGGTAGCACTATTGTTGATGTGTGCAACAATTCTATGGTTCCTGAAAGTCAAGTAGAAAATTTAGTGGTCTCTGTAGAGAAGACCATTCTGTGGCATCAAAGGCTTGGACATATTGGAGAGAAGGGCATTCGAAAACTTCATGGTAAAGGTATGGTAGAAGGTATGAGTAATAGCTCTCTCTATTTTAATTTATGTGAAAATTGTGTATATGGGAAGCAGAATCGGGTGATTTTCCCCTCTGGTGGTAAGAGGGCGAAACATATATTAAAGCTTGTTCACAGTGGTGTGTTTGGACCTATGACAGTTCCATGACTAGGTAAGTCTATGTACTATGTATCATTTATATATGACTTCTCAAAGGAATACATGGATATATTTCCTTAAGAAGAAATTTGAATTCTTTGACAAGTTTAAAGAATTTAAGGCTCTGGTGGAAAACCATACAGAGAAGAAGATAAAGGTGTTGAGGTCAGATAACAATGGAGAGTTTTGTAGCAAGGAATTTGAAGAATTTTGTAAGAAGTGTGGTATAGCACGACGGAAGAATACTCCATACACACCTGAGCAAAATGGAGTTGCAGAAAGAATGAATAAGACATTGATGGAAAGGGCAAGAAGCATGCTCAGTGGTTTCGAGTTAGGACAAGAATTCTAGGCAGAGTCAGTGGAGAGAGCATGTTACCTAGTCAACAGATCACCTTCATCAACGTTGGAGGATAAGACTCCATAAGATGTATGGACTGGTAAGAAACCCTCTCTTTCACATCTAGGGGTACTTGGATGTGATGCATATGTACATGTTCCAAAGAAGAAAATAACCAAGCTGGATAGTAAATCTAAAAAGTGCATCTTTATTGGGTATAAAAATGGTTTAAAGGGTATAAGATTTGGAACCCAGTAACAAGGAAGGTTGTGTACAGCCAAGATGTGGTGTTCATAGAGGTGAAATATGTTATTAAACATGAAGTCCAACCAAAGGAGCCTGAGAAGATAGAGTTTTAGTTTAAGGAGGAAGAATTAGACTCTATAGTAGAGGAGGAATTAGAAGATGAAGAGCCACAAACTCTAGGTGTGAGAAGATGATTTCGAGAAAGAAGGAAGCTAGAAATGTATAGTCCATCTGCTTTCTATTCAAATTTTTCTTTACCTGTTACTGATGATGATCCCAGAAGTGTGAAGGAAGTAGTAGAATCAGAGGATGGAAAACTATGGAAAGAGGCTATGGTTGATGAAATGGCATCTTTGCACAAAAATGAGGCTTGCAATCTGGTGGAGTTGTCGGCCGGAAGGAAACCCATTGGCAGCAAATGGGTGTTCAAGAAGAAGAAAAATGAAGAAGGAAAGGTAGAGAAATACAAAGCTTGATTGATAGAAAAAGATTATTCCCAGATCCTTGGAATTGATTTTGGTGATATTTTTTCTCCTGTTGCCAAGGTATCTTCTATTAGATTACTTTTATCTATTTCTACTGCTTTTGATTTTGAGGTAGAACAAATGGATGTGGATACAACATTTCTTCATGGGGATCTGGAAGAGGAGATCTACGTGAAGCAACCTGAAGGTTTTGCGGTGAAGGGTAAGAAAGAACTAGTATGCAAGTTGAAGAAGTCTCTATATGGTTTAAAACACTCACCAAGGATGTGGTATCAGAAATTTGATACATTTATATGAGGACTTGGCTTGACCAAAAGCAAAGCAGATCACTGTGTGTATTTTAATTTAATTGGTGACCCTGTTATTTATCTAGTCTAGTATGTGGATGATATGTTATTGATTGGAAATGACAAAGAAATTATCTAGGATTTGAAGACCCAATTGTCCTCCAAAATTCGACATGAAAGATCTTGGTGCTGCAAACTATATTTTGGGCATGGAAGAGTTTGAGCAAAGAGGAAGCTCTAGTTAAACAAAAGGAAGTATGTTGAGACAATACTGCATAGATTTAATATGCAGGATAGTAAACAGGTGAAGGTTACTATTCCTGTAGGTGTAAATTTATCTTCTGAATAGTGTCCCAAGAGACAAGAAGAGGAAGAGGACATGTCCCATATTCTATAAGAAAGTGCAGTTGGTAGCCTGATGTATGCAATGGTCTGTACTAGACTAGACATTGCACATGCAGTAGGAGTATTGAGCAGGTTTATGTCAAAACCAGGGAAGTAGCACTGGACAACAATGAAGCGGGTTTTCAGGTATTTGCGTGGCACTAGTGATTATGGTTTGTGCTACCAATGAAGACTAGGATTGGACAAACTTTTGGATATCTGTGGCTTTGTTGATGCATACTAGGCTGGAGATCTGGATCAGAGAAGATCTACAAGTGGGTATGTGTTTAACCTATTTGGAGGTGCAGTCAGTTGGATGAGTCAGAAACAAGCTATAGTGGCATTATCAACTACAGAGGCATAATACATGGAAACCACTCATGCAAACAAGGAAGTATTTTGGTTGCAGAGATTGTGTTCAAGTATGGGGTTAGTACAGGGAGCTATAAGCATAGACTGTGACAGCCTAAGCGCAATTTTCCTTGCAAAGAACCCTACTTACCATTCAAAGACAAAGCACATTGATGTTCAGTATTGCTTTGTGAGTGATATGATAGAAGACGAAACGATGTTTCTAGTAAAGGTGGACACTTAGAAGAATACTGCAAATGCATTGACAAAATCTGTGAGCATTGAGAAGTTCTCTTGATGTAGAGAAATAATGGGCATTTTAGGGCTAGATAAATGACTAAGCTATCCTATGGAAAGAAAACAACAAGTGGGAGAAAGTTGGGTTGTGTTATATTCTTTCCACAACTAGGCCACATAGTTTACGGGGGGATTAGAGGTGGGCCAAAGCCCCCCTTCATTGCACCGACTGTGTAGCGGGGGGTTCACAGGGATTTTGAGGGGGGTGGTTAGTCCCCCTCTATAGGGTTCGGGGTAGTGCCCTGGGGAATTTTTTTTTGGAATCTATCTTAGGTTGGGCGGACCTACCTATGGTTTTGTGCATTTTTTTTGCACATAGTTTTGGATGCGACGATTTTTGGTCCATGGTTTTGGACGGGATGGTTTTCGGTCCATGGTATTGAATGCTTCAGAATGTATAAATATGCATTATAACATTGAAAGGAACATAATGAAAAATCAAGCTGGTAGTCCCAGTTTTGGGATCCAGGGGAAAATCTCTGTGTATATGTGTTTTATGTGTTATGATTTTGCATTGTTTATTTTATGTGTTTTAGAATGCATATGCAGGTGATTTCTGTATGGGGTTAAAACCTACAATTTGGTCCATTTTTTATTTTGTAATATGTCCTTTTCAAAGCTTGTTGAATGATGCCCATATTTTTCCTACAGTAAAAACATGGCACATGGACTAGTTTAACTAATTAATATGCATTTTTTGAAATTACCGGAGAATCCATAGTAAAAACCATTTTTCCATCAACGTTTAAAATCCCAACTGAGATCCATCATCAGTGCAATAATTTACTTTTTTCAGAAAAAAACATATCATTTCATATATTAAATACACTTACAAAGGTACAAACAAAATATTGTATACCTTTCTAGCCACTATGATGTGTGGCAATTCATTATCCAAGCCTAGCCTAAGAGGCCTTGTCCTGAAACAAATACAAATTGAATTTAGCAATGCAAAAAATAAAATATAGAATTTTTTTCATAAATTTGATATATTTTTATGAGAAAATTCAAATGGCTAGATACTGACCTCACCAGACTTCTTCCATTCATCCAATTTCTGATATGTTTTTACAAGTTATTTCCATACTTTTATACTTACATCAATTGGCCTTCTTTTGAGTCATTGCTTAGGCAAAAGATTTTTTATCTTCTTCGTTTCATTGCACCTAGTTATCTTGAATTTTTTAGAAATTTCCATTTTAACCTTTTTTAAATACCAACCTACACGAAATTGAGTCTCCATGTCTTGAATTACTTCATTTTATAGGTTCAATGATATCTTTGAGAATGAAAAATGGAAATGGTCTTTCAACTATTGAAGGCATGAATACTTCAACCTATTCACAAAAACTTTCCCAACGTCTAATCTATGGATTTCACCTAAGATGACATCATATTCTATCCTTGAATCATGGATACCAATGCAACATCCATAATGTGGCATGGATGAAGAGATTCATGTCCGAAGAGTGGATTGGGCATTGGAAGTATCTATTTCCTATTCTAAATTCTTAGTTGTTATGCTTAATCATTTCCTCCTTGATCTTCTACTCGATCAAGGAGTGGTTGGGGAATCACTTGATTCCCCTTGAGCCATTTCACGTGCTTGCAATGTTTCAATGGTTCTCGTTCATCATTTTTTTATGTATCTAGAAAGTGTTTTCGAGACCACACCATAAAGTTTGTTAACTACCTCTATCCCTAATATTGAAGCCAAGACATCTTTCTCCTTGTCAGTTTCATGTCCCTAGATATATGAAATAGAGTTATATTTTTAAATTTTGGAATTAAAAAAAAAAAAAAAAAACCAGAAATAAAAATTAAGGAAAGCATTTAAACAAGTACATCTCTATAAATTCACAATGACTTACCTCATTCTATCCATTATCTTCTCCATTCCCCCTATTTGACATTTTGAGGTTGGTCTAGAAAATCCTATTTGTGGAGGTGAGCCAAGTCAACTATCGTGCAAGGAAGGAGATCAAATCATGTGCAATGAAGGAAAATAGTGTACGTGAATAGTAGTAATTCGAGCTGAGATAAGAAACCGAGTTATCATACAAATGTAATGTGCCTAAATTTTCAATAAATCTTTATGAAAATCAAACCATTATACACCAATACATGAATAAATATCCCACAATTTAACCTTAAATCCACCCTATATTCAGAGAAACAACAATGCCTTGCTCTGTAGCTCCAATTTCTAGACCAAAAAGGGACAAAAATAAAAATCCCATGTAAGCTTCCTCTAAATCTGTAAGTTTACTTTCAAGCTCCAATGTATGGAACAAAAAGGGACAAAAATAAAAATCCCATCTAAGCTATGTCTAAAACCCTAAAATCATTTAAAATAAACTCAAGATCATAAAAATATATTACTTTTTTTGCAATATTTGAACTACCACAATGAATCTAAGAAAAAAAAGGGAATATAGAAATTGTCCCTCTGCAACAAATTGGGTCTACTTTGAAGCTCTTGGATTGAGACTGAGATGGTGGCAGAGGAGCCTATTATTTTCTTTCTTGGTTATGTGCTTATCAACAATGGAAAAAATTATCAAAGGAGAAAGAAAGAGTCCGACTTATATTTTTAGTTCAATAGTTAGTGGGTGTTTAGATTCAAAGTTTTTCCCCCTGAGAATTTTTAAACTTTTGCTTTCCCATCACTAAATATTTTGATTCTCCCAATGATAGCTTTAGCATGTTGGTGCATCAAAGTCGACGAATATGGTCTCTAGTCTAGCGCCATCATGTTACCTTTTTCCATGAAAAATTAGACATAAAAATGTTATGAGAATATAACATTATTCTTAAATAAAATCAAAGATTAATAGAATACATTTAGTAGATTAACCATAATTTCAATAATATAATACATTCACTATAGTTTAATCTAATTAGTTCTAAAATGATCGCATAAACTAAGTAATAAATGAAGAGGGAAATAAAATTGATATACAAACTAGTGGTAAAGTGTGTTACATGGGGAGAAAATGCTAATATCACCTAACATTTATGTTGCAAGGACAAATTATACTCTATTCAAAAATATAGTCTACCAATAATATTACCCCTACACTTATTGTTTTCATTTCTGATAATTGAATCTAATTGGTGTACTAAAAATTATTGTCATTATTGTTTATTACATGATCTAGAGGAGGCCATGAACATACAATGTGGATGGTGTAGAACTAATAAATCACATAGTCAAAAGTGGTTCGAATAAGATATGACAATGGAATTTATAGATACAATATAGGCAAGAAGAGAAAGCAACCTCAACCAAAGGATGAAGGTCTTTGTGATTTCATAAATACTACAACATAGAGGAGAGAAAGTCATTTTCTTTTTCCATGAGGCCTTCCAGGTCAAATGTATTGGTTGAAAATGCATCAAAATGGTGATTAAATGTGATTCTATCATCAAAGGAAATGCTTGAAAATTAGAGCAGCCATGTGGGATAAGAATGTTGGATACTTTTCTTGTCAAAATTTTAGCTCAATGTGTACTAGCCGAGGACAATAAAATTAGTTTTTCTTTTCAACTCCAAATTAATATGATACCAATATGTCAAATATATGACTAACATGATTTTTTTTGTTGGATAGGATATTCATTAAATTGATATAATTTGTGTACTAAACATTATTGACTATGTTGGGTATTATAGAATCCAGATGAGGCCATGGCAACAGATCGTGTCATATCAAATGAGGACACAATGGATGATGCTAGATATCAGGTACTCAAATTTTGAATTAAATTAGGAAAAAGTGATCGAACGAAATTTTGTGATATGTCCATCTTTTTTCATCATATTATTAAAATTTGTAGTGTATTATTAAATCTTGTGAGAAATCGCGAGGAATATAAACCGCAGATTTTACCCTATGAAATCAATGAAATTTGGATTATTCTTGAACAAAAGAAATATATATGTGAAAAATAAAAAAATTATTTAATTTTATTAATGTTGACTATGAGTAAAAGAAAACTCTCCAACTTGAATAATTCAATTTGACCCTAAAATCAATATTGGGTGTACATTTTAGTGAAGTATGCCAAAATTGCCTTGCTTGACTAAAATGCATGCCTGAGCTTCATTTATTGTCTTGTCTGATTAATTCAAATTGAATATTGTTTATTTTATTATGTTAAACACTTTTACATTGTTATATCTTTACTAACTAGTAAAGTAGTAACAGACTACAGTGTTAATTTTCTTAGGGATAGAAGTCTATATTCTAGATAACAACATTTTAAAAAAATTTCAACATTTCATTCACCCCAATCATCATAAGAAATTATGTAGAGAGAACATTAGCAATAATAATGTAGGGAACAATCATAGGTCTATCATGATACCTCTATGATATTTTTGTCATGATACCTCTGTCGTAGGGCTCAACATATCTCCTTCATATTTATGTCATAACATTTTCTCATATCATAGTTAAGAATGCCCAAGGAGGCTGTTGCCACAATGAAGAATTGAGGTGCATTAGGGTGTGCTTAAACCATAACACTGAGGCGCATTAAGTATTTGTTACACCATAATACTAAGTTCCATTAACACACTATTACACCACAGGACTGAGACCCATTAACATACTATTACACCACAAGATTAAGGCCCATTAGGGAGTTGTTACAACACAAGACTAAGGTACAATTTCAGAGACCCATAGGATGGAATGATCAATATATCACTACCACTAATTATAGGTCCTAGTGTGTATTTATTTGAGGCACACAAACCCTTCCTTTTACCATATGAAATCCATGCAATTTGGAGTAGTATTGAACAATAGAAATAAATATGTGAAAAAATAAAAATATTTATTCTATTAATGTTACTTATGAGTAGAAAAATACTCTCCAAGTTGAATCATTCAATTTGGCCTTGAAATGAGGGTGGGGCATGCATTTTTGTGAAGCAGGTCAAAATTGCCTTCCTTCCTTAATATACACGCCCAAGCTTCATTTATTTTCCAATATGATTGATTCAAATTGTTGATTTTTTATTTTATTATTTTACACATTTTTTTATTGTTATATGTTTACTTTGAGCTTAAATATTTATACTTCATATTTTATTCAACATTCTAGGTATTGTTTTGACTTGCCTTATACGAAAGTTGTGTCTAAGTGGGAAACATAGTTATGTAGGATATTTTTATGACATGATGCAAGGCTATATCTTAACGTTGGGTATTGTTCAATCCTATACCATTTCAAATTTCATTACCAACAGTGTAATTCGTTTGGCCCAGGAGTGCATATTTGTTTCAAATCAAAAATTGGGAGATATGATGAATTGCTAGATTGCCAAACTTGCATAGGGAAGAGAAAGTTATTTTATTTTTGTTGAGGCCATCTAGGTAAAACTTATTGGTTGAAAATGCACAAGAATGGTGATTACATGTCATTCTTTGATAAAGGGAAATGTTTGAAAATTAGCATGGCCATGTGGGGTAGGGATGTTGGATGCTTTTCTTATCAAAATATTGGCTCAATGTACATATCTAAGGTCATTAAATTATTTTTGTTTTCAAGTTAATATGATATCAGTATATCAAATATATGACTAAAGTGAAGCTTTATGTTGGAGAAAACATTGCTTGAATTGATATAATTGGTGTACTAAAAATTATTAACTATGTTGTGTATTACAGGAACCAAATGAGATCATGGCAACAAATTATGTCGTATCAAATGATGACACAATGGATGACGTGATGCATTAGGTACTCAAATTTCGAATTAACTTCAAAAACACTTATATAATGATTTTTTGTGATAAATCCATATGCTTTCATGATATTATTAAAATTTATACTATATTATCCAATATTGACAGAAATTAATGCATTCTATCGATTATTTTCGATGGATATAGGAGGAAATACAGAGCTTGAGCCTTCAACTAGTTAAAGAAAAAGATATGCATGTGTATGTGGACCTAAAACTGTTAAATCATGTAGTAGAAAAACATTGGAAGAGGTTATGGCAATGGATCTTCAAGACACAAAAAATGGTTGCACTGAAGAAGAGGTTGGTCTAGACTATAGTACCTCAGATAAATACATTGAGAAAATTATTGTTTGTGGATGTTCTATATGTTGTGGAAAAAAAATTTGAACGAGTGATTATACGAAGAAATTACAGAAATGATGAGCTTCTAGTGGGTATTGTGATTCCTACAATGGATTTGAATCCAATAGGAATGGTGGTAAGGAATTTTCAAATTTGTTTTAAATAATATGTATTCTTCTTTTAAACATTATTTTATATTATTTAAATAATATTTTTTTTAATGACTTTTTGTAGGATAAAGTTCTTGGTTTATGTTGTCTTAGTGGGTCCTAACCGAGGTTCAGATTTAGCTGCACCAACCAACAAAACCCTACACTATTGGCCCTTTTCGCAACAACTTGCATAGTGCAGGCTGCAGTCTCACTCGAAGTAGTATGGGGGGATGCAAGGACCAAGTTTCTGCATCCAGAGACTAGTCTGATGTCTTCTAGTGCCTCAGATCTGCATTCGTTCAGATCGATACACTCTTAGGGCATGTTGTTGCAACTCTGTTAAACATCCTTGAGACCTTCGCAAAGGTCTACGATCTGTCCCTATGGGCCTTTAACAATCAATTAGCCTACTTACGTGCATCAGAGAGCAGTCCTAAATTAGGGTTTAAACAAATTTGTTTAAGTTATTAATAAAAACCAGAGAATGCATCAAAGTCTTCATGAAAATACATAACCATGCATTGCCTACATCATTGACACTTATTCAAGAGAATCATGTAACATTCAGCCAATATTCTATAAAAAACATCATTCATTGATAGCATATAACATTAACAAAAATAACAAAAATACCCAAGGATTCTTTGGAAACTATCTTTATTGATTTTCAATTTAGGATTATAGACTCGAAACTGCCCTGCGCACTCAGCTGTAGGAGTCTACACGCTTAGTTGTGGACTCTACCTAGGCGTTTGCGCACTCAGTTGTAGAGCCTTTCTTCTATCTTACCTACTTCTCCATGCTATCACCTCATGTTCTACTTCTTCCTCAATTATGCATTAGATTCTCTAAGAGACACCTATTTATAGCCTTTTTCGTACAATGCCATGGTCCGCAGACCATGCGTGAATCTCAAAACTGGCTCATACTTTGTATAAAACAAGGGGCTAAAACCCTTTGACTCCTATTCATCTATGTGCTCCATGTCCACAAATCACGGAGGCTTTACATTATTTACAAAATCTTTGGTTGCCTTAACCCCAAAACTGACATAGGGGAACCCATCCCAACAAATCCCCAACACGAATATCATGACTCACCCTCGAGTCACTCTGCTGGCACTGCAATGTTACTGTGAAGTTCCCCCAGCTCCACTTGGATTACTGCAACTTCAACAACACTCTATGTTGCTTCCTGCTTGACTTCCTCTAACAATCTTTCCATGGTTGGTCCTTCTACAGCCAACCTCATCATTTGTTTTTTCTGCTGCAATCCATTAAGCTTATCGTGAGTGTTAGTCGTGACTTGATAAGCCTCCTCCAACCATGGCTACAACCTAGCCTTTAGCATGGCCTCTTTCTTCTATGCTTTATCCACCTGTGCTAGTAGCTGCTTTCCTTCCTTTAATTTGGCAAGGTGCTGTGCTAGTACTAAGGAGTGCACAGTCACCCTCACTTCATCATATTGCCACTTGCAGCTCCCTTACCTCTATGTTCAATGTCTGCAGGTTTAGATCCTCCTACAAATTGGTCAGTAGCTCCATAGCCTACTCGAGAAATGTCGCATAATCAGTTATCGTGGCATCCAAGGTAGCCATGCCTTCATTTATCACAGCTCTGCACTACTCCAAGACCTATGGCGATGTTTTGGGCTACAACTTTAACTACAGGTCCATAATCTTCATGTTGAGCTCAAACGTGAATCATGCAACATCTACTTTAGCCTCACACACACCAGCGACTAGTTTCCGATTTTGGCTTCTGGCTATGCATCCTCCGGGATGTGAAGTTCAAGCATTGTCTTGCATGCCTATGCTACTGCTGACTCCAAACTTGAACTACACATCTGAAATGCCTATTTTTCCTTCAAAGTCCTACGTCTTTTCAACGAACATTTTCTCATTATTGACTTTGTACTCACTTATGAGGTTGAAGGCACATTGCTCCCTAGTTCTCAATTCATCTGCCACCCTTGTATGCAACACATGGAGGGTCTCATTGCGGAGCACTACTATATTCAGTCCAATGTTCTTGATTGTACTTAGGATGATGCGATCGTCACCACACTCTGCATGAAAGGACCCGTCTAGTAATGGTATAGTTATGAGGTCTAGGGTTCTTACTAGCTATGTTGCCTGTCTTGTTCCAGTTTCCAGGCTCATTTGCTCCGTGCTCACTTGTCTGGTGCCCACTCGTATTATTCTTTCTTGGATCCACAGCTCTCGCAAATCCTTTTGGACACTCCCCAACATCTACATGTATTTATGCTGAAACTGGTGTAACACTTCAGTCTTGGTATCCTTGATTTTATCGCTGATATCATAAAGATTGCCTTCTATTAACACCATGGGATCAACCAGTGAATTGTCCGATTTCTGCTTTTTTTCATTCCACCCTACTCCTTCTTGCCACGTCTCTTCATAATAAATGGGGTGCTCTGCCCCTCATCCCCTCCACCACCTTGTCCTGAAAGTTCTTCTTCCTCTTTCTCTGACAAAGGTTACTTGTCACCATTTTGTGACTCACGATGTTCTCGTTCTCCCTGCTCCATGGCACTGCGTTCTTGCTCCACATGAGCCTTTTTTGCGACTTCCTTCTTTTTTTTGTTGCCAGAGTACACGTAGCCTTCTTAGCTTCCTCCTTTCTTTTCTGTGTGGCAGAACTTTCCGCACCCATGCTTGGTCCAGTAGCTAAGTCTGACGGGGTGCATCACTCTACAGGACATTTCACTACAACCTCCTGCACATCCGTTTCTGTCACCAAATAGGACAAGTCATTCCATTTCTGCTCTGAATCCTTCTGCACCTGGATATATACCATGTGTAAGTTAGCCTTGAATGCTGCATAGACTGATTGTTATGTGAACATGGTTGGGGACAACCTTAGACGCTGATTAATGGCCATGTGGAGATCCATTTCCATGAGAACCCAAAATATATTTGTTTCAAAAATCCTTTTGAAATCCTTTGTAGACCATAAGGAAGCAAATTGTGTTGGCTCTAACAATCCTTCCTTGAGTGGAGGAAATTGGCTATCCTCTAGAAATTTCCATGCAACTAGGACAATTGACAGTCACAACCAAGCATAGTGAAATGGCTTGGTCTCATCTTGGGCCCCACGGCAGTTCACTAGGAACTCTTGATAAAGGTATCCTGCCCAATTAATTATACATGTTTTGTGCACTATGTAGCCATGGAAACTACTGGCACCAGAACTTCATCTGCATGGCATTTTCGCACCACCTTCCCTGCTAAAAGAGCAGGTGAACGCGGTGAGCCATAATGAAGCCATTCTCAAAGCACGCGTCCAGCCATGGATTGATGAAGCCTTCACAATCACAGTAGATATAAAAGGAAATATCGTGTAGATTTAGGGGATGTAGGTACAGATGCAGCGCAACACACCAGAAACAGAGGGCTCAGAAGATAGAATGCAGCAGGTGCAGCATGCAGCGCCTTAGTGCACTGCCGACATTGAGGTCGTTTGAGACTAGTTGGAGGGACTTTGTGTCGAGCTGTAAAAAGCGTCTCTTTCACCTCTAATTACCTCACATTAATTTGTCAATCTAGGAATGTTTTGTTATTTCCAAGAGTGTCTCAATCTAAGGCTATCATTTGCCAGAGTAATGCTAGTAGTATAGTACTAAAAAATAAAAGAGTAAATGGATGCTTGTTTACAACAAACTACTTTTAAAGACTAAACCATACATTCAGAAAACTAAGCAATTTATCAGTCAAGGGTTCAGTAGCAGTAACTCATCCCTTTGTAAACTAATGGGACCAAAGGAAATCAGGGAATAGGTCCTCGATCTGGGAGCCAAACAATAGATGTCACTACCCACTACAGTCTCAGAGTGTTCTTCGCACCAAAGCAACAATAATGCAAATAACAGGAAATGGGACAGCAGATAAGAAATGGAACAGCAACTAGGAAATTGTAACAACAATTAGGTTTAATAAGCAGCAACACCTTAGTCTACAAGATCAAATGCAACAATCGTGTCCTACAGAAATCAAATGGCAATCCTCTACCTTTAAGGATGAATCGAACAACACACAAAAATAGAAAAGAACTTATTAATAATGGACTATAGAACAGCGCTTGAAAGCCACACATACATGCACACGGCACACCTTAATAGTAATCTGATCTTGGTAATCTAGTTATCAATCTTAGTTATAAAGAATACGACTGTATTTCAGAATGGAACAACAACGTCCATAGATTCAACCATCGCAAGGAAATATAATCTCTAAGATGAATTTAGTAATACCAACAGTCAAGTGTTACACCATAGACATTCTATAATTGAACAGCAACGTTATCTTGTAAAAGCCAGTTATATCAGTACTTAAGGAACAACAATGCGTTCAGAGTTATATTGTCTCTGTCTCAGAAAATGATATCACTTAATAGATCAGATGTAACAGAGCTATGATATAAAATAACAGAACATATCAGATTACCGAATAAAGCTGATGAACAAACCACGCATAAACCAAAAATAATAGTACAGGAGAAAGTGTTCCTCCAGGGCCGGACCCTTAGCCTCCAGGGGTACACCACTTGAAGTTATTCCAGGATCAAAGATGAAATAGCAACCAAGTCTGTATTATTGCATTAAACAGAATTATAGTGGATCACTTCTCCACAAGAGTTAATGATCAAAGTCTTAAATTTAAGAAAAGTTACATAGAAGTATCACAGACTATCCCCGGGCTAACAATGCTACCCCTTTTTATAATGGCGAAGGAGGAGATGTCTAGGTGCAAAAATAGTTAAAGCAGCGATGCCTCAGGATCAAAGGATCCTGAGGGATTCACCGAACTGTTGGCTCTCAATTATCTCTTTACTTTCTTGCGCCGAATCGATATCTCCATTTCCTTTCCTGGGCTGATACGCTTTGATTTGGTTTGCCTTGTTTGCATGCAGTTCCCCGTCAAAGGGACAATGGTTAACCTGGCATTGTCCTTTCCTTTGGAATGACAGTCTTTCGTTTTTCCTTCTTCCTGCATAAGAAAATGGCAATTGTTAATGTTTTCGTTTTGGACATTAATCTTACAAATTTTATTACAATTCCTTATCATCTACCTAGTTCATGATGCTAAAGGTTTGTAAGTTTTAATGAAAGGATGCTGAAGTAATCACCAAAAACGTACCTTCTTTAGTACTCCACACACCCCCCTGCTTACCCTTTTTCATGCCCTCATGAAAACATTGTAGTTGACATGTAAGGTAGTGAGAGAGTAGGCTGGAGATGGGCTATCATGTGGGGGTCTACAGCCATGATGCATAACTAGGTGTTCAAAAGAATGGCCTGTCTGACCCTCAGGCATCTCGTACAGGGCTTGGTATCCAGGTGCAACGTGCCAAATAATTGGACTCCAGAACCTATATCCTAACTAGGATGGCCTTGCCCTCAAAATGATTTCGCCATAGAGGTGCAAGTGATTGGCGGCTAACTTAAAATTTTCATAATTAAATGGTTCCTTAAGTTGGATATTCGGATTAGAGATCTGAAAACGAAATTTAGCCGCATCAATGTCAAGGTCTTTAATAGTGAGAAAGTATTCTATTCTCTGCCGATTGATTGCTGTATGAATGGGTCCTAATGCTTCAATTATGCCTGGAGTCCCCATGAGGTTCCTATGTTCCCTACACAACTGTACTGGATCCCTAGGCTCAGCTCTTACCCACAAGTCTAATCCATTTTCTTGTCTTTGGAAAACATTATAGGCTTTAAGCCATTTAATTTGATTAACCCCAAATGAAATAAATGCCTGTAATTGAATATCCCCAACAAAAGGGCCGGGGTTCTACTTGGTCTCCTGGTCTAACACAAGGTTATGCAAATAGAATTCACACAGTAATCTTTGAACCTTTACCCCGTAGTGCTTACAGCAGTTTATAAAATCATCGATGGTATTAATTTGTATAGGGGCACCTACTTTAACAACCTTTATTTTCAATTTCAAATATCGTTCCATTAAAAACAAGGCATAATTCTTAGCAGGGGCTCTACATGCTAGGACGTCATTGTACAAAGAGCATAAGGTATCCATCTGCTTGATAACTATATCTAACCTAGGAGTTACCTTCGCGACTTTTTCTTCTTCCTTTCGCCACCCTTCAAAGGCTTGGCTTTCAGATAATTTGACATTCCTTAGCTATTGCTATAGTTCTTCATACCTTTCTCGAGGAACCGTTTGTTCTATGAGTTTTTCTGCTACTTGTTGAGCTTGCGTCAAACCCTCTCGTAGGGTTACCGTCATCAGATCACTATCCCACATGGTGGTGGTGAGTGGGAGGTTCACCTGAATCTTCTTATTGCATTTTTTCGTGGCTCGTATTCCTTCAGGGGACTGTGCCTCTATCTGTACTTCTTTGTCATAAGCCAATACATTATGGGTAATAGTCAAATGCTGTTCCTTTTGATTTTGAACAATAGACTGCTCCTCGACAACATTTGGAACAACAAACTACTTTTCAACAGGGTTTTGAACAATAGGATGGACTCCAGTCCTCCGAACCTTTGTCTTGAGGGGTTTTGCTGTAATGGTTGCATTTCTCCCCCCGAAGTCATTTTTACCCTTCTTCTTGTTTTCAAAATCCTGATCTGTTGTCAGAGTTGAACTATTACATTTAGTAGTCTTTGTTGTTCTTTTCGTAATCTCTTAGTTTCCTCAATTTCCTTTAGAAGGAACAACATACTGTTTACTGCGGCCTGGACTGTTATCTCGATCAATTCCCTGGTTTTCTCCTTAGGGTGCTTCTTCGTTGCTCTGCTCTGGTTGCTCAGGGGCAAGAACCCTAGCTGATTCTATTATTTCTTGGGTGACTTCTTTTTCCACCTCCCCTTCCAGAATTTCTTCTGGCGTAGTCTAGCTAGGAACAGATTGTTCCTGTTCTGCATCACTTCTCTCTCTTGTCATATTTTCATCATGAATATGCTGACTCTCCTTTTCTACCTCCTCGTCATGTAATTCTTTAGGTGCACTTTTATCCTGAGCAGAGTGTTCTTTTGGTTCCTCTTCAACATGGAGGTCTGGTGGGCTAAGAGGTTGGCCATATTTGCCCATATTGGCCAAAATTTTAGCCAATTCATCTTCTCTCAATGGATTCTGCAATGTGCTTCCTTCATGTTGTTCTATTTCCTCCTCCTGCTCAGGTTGCTTGGTTTCTTCCTCCATTTCTCCTTCCTCATTTCCTTGCATTCCTTTCTAATTTTCTTCTCCTTCTAATCATGGGGGTTTCTCATCCCCTGAATCATTTATCTCTATTGGTTGGCTGGTAGCTCCTTGGGAATTTTCCAGCCTCCATTTAATCCATGCTAATCGGACCAATTTCCTTCGTTTTTCTGGATGCTCTGGTGTAACGGTAGCATGCTTACGTTTTGGGGATGGTGTGGTCAATCCCCCATCTATCATGGAAATTAGCTCTTCCCAGCTACTCTTTTGTTGGGTAAGGCTATGGATAACTATTAACTGTATCAACCCATGGTGATTGACGAATGATTCTACATGCTTTGCCTTTTTCATGCTCCATGAAATATCATGAAGTAATGAATTTAAAAATGCAGGTAAGTTTACAGAGCATTTTTGCTTTAATACGGCTAAAAGTTTAAGGTGTCATGGTCTTACCATGTCTTTCATGCCTTCACACAGGTGATGTAGCTCTGAATAGTCTTCGCCAATTCCACCCACGGCTCTCCTAATGCTACTGGTAGAACCCCCTTTCCTCTAATTGTCAGGCTCTGGCCTTCCTCTTGGAAGGTTTCTATGATCTTCTGCAATCTCTCCTTCTTTAACGTCCATACAGGTCCAGTAGCTGGCAGTCCTGAGGCCTCTGCGATTATGTCGTCAGTGACTGCTATATGTCTCCCCCTTACTGTGGAGTGATCTTCTTGCAAGTTCTGCAAGAATTCTATTGCTACAGTCTCATTGGATTCATGTAAGCGATTGAGATAAGTTAACCATCCTGCTCTTGCCAGGATTTCCCGTGCAGCATTAGAGACTGTCAACACCTGTGGTTCTCTCCGAATTGATCTTCCTCCCATGTTTTTGATTTCCCTGTAAAACCTCAGAATTGACAATGGAACAACAAGCTGTTCACACTATTAAAACACAGAGAAACTAACAGACGTAGGACTCACTCAAAATCTAAAGGGATTTACTAATGCCACATAGCATACTATGGAAATGGCTTAGGAACAGCAAGCCATGCAAAAATAAAGAAAAAAATAAAAAAATAGTATACCGTTAAGCCCTACTATTCCCAAGTACACACTTTCCCGAATAGCGGTTTGACACGTAAACCAGCGAATAATGAGGTTAACCTCCCCCCCGCAATGTGATAGGCCGTCCCGACCGTCAAATAAAGGAGCGGCATGCCGAGCTATCCTGGAACAAAGTCATAAAGGAACAGCGTATGGCAATATGCAATGTTTACAAAAGTAGCAGGTTACTGAAATCGAGGTGTAAAGTCGGATCACTTAATAAGTAAGAGACTGTTGTGATATGATTTGAGGTTGGGAAGATAGGATAGCTGCCATGCATACATAGTCTCTTGTGGTCATTGTCAACTTTTCTATCATGATTGGTGATAATAGATTTACATGTGTTTAATGGTTCGGGAAATAATATACATACTCTTATGTGACTTATTACAAAGGTATAAGAGACAGAGGGATGTTAATAATTACCTATTGGTGTATAAGTAACGTGACTTCAATACCATTAACATAGCTCTACTGCCAACAGGTGTCCATAACCTTGGTAGAGTTGTTTGTTTCACCCATGGAACCATGATCCTTTGTGTATGCTAGGAAATGTAGGCCATTATGTTGGCTTGGTGACCAGTTAGCCATAATGCCATTCACGAGGAAGGAGTGAAAGGTGGGCAGGCTGGCTTGTGATGAGACCTCCTATTCCAAGGGTTCTTTATTTGATATACCTTTTGGACCATATCCCTGGTGTGGTGTCCATAGTGGGAATTCCACTTCACTTTCTTCCTCATGATCATGGTAGGTCGGCTCTTGATGAGACCCCCTTTCCTGCATTTGAAAACTTATATAAACAAGTCAATAAAACATCATTTTTCACTCTTTCTTCTTTCTCTTTCATAAAGTACTTTCCCGTTTATACAAAAAGGGTGGTTCAACACTCCTTAAGAGTAGGAATGGTGGAAGAATTCTTAACATCTCAATAGGAACATGTAAACCCTTTCTCTTATTCTTGAATAATAATCGAAGAGAATTTTGAAAATTTAAAAAGAACCAACATGATAAAGGTAACCAATCAGAGCAGAATTAGTGGAAAAATGATAGAAAAAGATAATGGGTAAGTGTGTCCTTCGTTCTGTCCTCTTACCAATTCAGAGCAATTTCTTATAAAAATAGCGATTTTATAATTCACTAATTTCAGTATGTTGTGATTTTGTATCCATTGCATAAGTGCATAGCTGTGTTCCAAAAGACTTGAAAGAACAGGAACAATAGGCATCCTTAATTTAGAATAGCAAGGGGAGCAAGCATAAGTAAAAGGAATAAGAGGATGTTGTTATTTCAAAAAGGAAGAGAAAAAGAATACAAGTGGTGTTCCTTTTGAAAAAGGAACAGCAATATCAACAATGTTGTTCCTTTGGAAGAGGAATAGCAGAAAAACAAATGTCGTTCCTTTGGAAAAGGAACAACAAAGATAAAAAATGTTGTTCCTTTGGAAAAGGAACAGTAGAAAACACAAATGTTGTTCCTTTTGAAAAGGAACAGCAAAAATAAAAAATGTTGTTCCTTTGGAAAAGGAACAACAGAAAACACAAATGTCGTTCCTTTGGAAAAGGAACAGCAAAAATCAAAAGTGTCGTTCCTTTGGAAAAGGAACAACAGAAATCAAAAGTGTTGTTCCTTTGGAAAAGGAACAACAAAAAACACAAATTTCGTTCCTTTGGAAAAGGAACAACAAAAATAAAAAGTGTTGTTCCTTTGGAAAAGGAACAACAGAAACACAAATGTCGTTCCTTTGGAAAAGGAACAACAAAAATCAAAAGCACTGTTCCTTTGGAAAAGGAACAGCAAAAGCACAAGGTAGAAAAAGAACAGCAAAGTTAAAGAAAAATGAATGGTTGATCCAAAAGGTGCTATTCCTTTGAAAAAGGAACAACAAAACGAAAATGTTGTCCCTTTGAGAAAAGGAACAACAGAAAATAATAAAATTGTTGCTGCTCCAAAAAGTAACAACATAGTTTTGATACAAAAGTATGTACAAAAATGATTCAACAAAACAAAGAAATTATATACAAAGTGTAAAAAAAGATAAATCACTTAATGAATCGCAGGTGAGGAAGACTTCTCTTCCTCCCCCAAAATTTCCATATCAGAGTCTTCACGTAGCTGCTGGCAGAAGGACTCCCGAGTGAGTGGTTTGCGATAAAGTCGAACTCGGTGGCCAATTGCCTTGAAGGCATATCCAGAACTGTCAATAGTGATCAGAGTAAGAGTACCATTGTCATGTACCTTCTGGATTTTGTATGGTCCCAACCAATGAGTCTGAAGTTTTCTGGGAAAGTCCTGAAACCTGGAATCGTACAAAAGTGCCCAGTCCCCTTCGTGGAAGAATTTATTCTTATTGAGAGCATCATGCCATTTAGCTTGCTGTTGTTGGATCAGTGCAGTGTTTTGAAGTGTAGAGAGCCTGATTTCATCCAGCTCATTGATCTCCTGTAATCGATTAATCTGTGCCTCGGTTAGATATAAGCCAACTTCTTGTGTTGTTCGCAATGTTTGGATTTTGAATTCTATGGGGAAGATGGGTTGTTTTCCAAACACTAATTGATAAGGTGAGTAACCGGTGGTACTTCTCCATGTGGTTCTATAAGCCCACAATGCTTCTGGTAGTTTGGCATCCCAATCACGTCTATGTGATGCAATGGCTTTTGTTAGGATTGCTTCTATTATTTTATTGCTACATTCTACCTGACCATTTGCCTGCGGGTGGTATGGAGTAGTGATTTTATGCTGGATATGATAGTTTTTGAGTGTTGCAGCTATTTTGTTCCCAACAAACTGTGGTCCACGATCTGTAATTATATCTCTTGGAAGGCCATAGCACACAAATATATGGAACAGGAACTGTATGATAGAATCCTCTATAGCTCTCGGCAATGCCTCTGCTTTAACCCATTTGGTGACATATTTTGTTGCCACCAAAATATATATTTTCTGGTTCGAGGATGGGTTAATTGGTCCAATGAAATCAAGGGCCCATTGCTCGAATGGTTCAATGACTAGCTGTGGGTTCAGGGGCATCTCATCGGACTGACCAGGGAATCCTGCTCTCTGGCAACTGCCACAAGCTTGGACGAATTTCTTTGCATATTTGAAAATTGTAGGCCAATAATACCCTGTTTGCAACACCTTATGTCGAGTTCTGCGATCGGAAAAATGTCAGCCACATGGTCTGTCATGGCAGGCTTTTAAAATGTCAAAGATTTAATCGTCTCGAATGAATCTCCTGATATGCATATCTACCCCTGTGTGGAATAGGTAGCCTCCAATCCAAGAAAATCGAGCACTCCGCTAAACAATCTATTTCCGCTCATTAGGGGTTAGATGTTTTGGTAATTTACCTGCTACTAGGTAATTGGCAACATCAGCATACCAGGGCATTTTAACAGCAACAACAAACAAATGCTCATCTAGAAATTGATTTTCAACTGCTGCTGCATCAATTGGCTTTGGCATTTGCGAGAGAAAATCAGCTACAGGATTTTCTTTCCCAAGTCGATCCTTGATTGTAATATCAAATTCCTACAATAAAATCAACCATCTAGTTATTCTTCCATTTGTGATAGGCTCATTTGCTAAACATTTTATGGTAGAATGATCTGTATACAAGATAACAGGATATCCAATAATGTAATGTCTGAACTTATTGACAACATGTATTACAGCTAGAAATTCTTTTTCAGTAACAGTGTAATTCAATTTGGCAGGGAATAAATTTTTGCTAATATAATAAATTGTGTATGGTTTTCTATCCTCTTCCTGCCCAAGGACTGCTCCAATGGCTATATTTGAGGCATTTGATGATATCTGAAATGGCCAATCCCAATTTGGTCCTCGAAGGACTGGGGTTGTGGACACAAGCTTCTTCAGATCCTGGAAAGCACGTTCACATTTTTCTATCCAAAGAAAATCAACATTACCTATTAGTGCATACAGAGGTGCAGCAATATGCAAAAATTTTTCTATAAACCTTCTATAATAACCAGAAAATCCAAGAAAACTGCGTACCTCCATTTGAGTGGTAGGAGTAGGAATAAGCAAAATTATTTGGATTTTGGCTGGGTCTACCTGAATGCCAGCTGCTGAGATATAGTGTCCTAGAATAAGTCCTTCAGTCATCATCATCTAGCATTTTTCATGGGTTAAACAAAGCCTGGTAGCAATGCAGCGTTGTAGGACTTGTTCCATTGTGTCCAATGCTGGATCAAAATCGTCTTCGTACGGTGTAAAGTCATCCGCGTATACTTCAAGTCCTTCATTTATTAAGTTTGCAAAAATGCTAAGGATAGCCCTTTGGAATGTGGCAGGACAATTGCATAAGCCAAAAGGTAGAACTCTGTAGGAAAATGTTCCCCAAGGGCAAGTAAAAGTGGTTTTGTCTTGGTCTTCAAGGGCAATCTGGATCTGATTATATCCACTGAAGCCATCTTGGAAAGAAAAGAATTTCTTTGCTGCCAAAGTGTCTAATACTTGGTCAATGAACGGGAGAGGGAAGTGGTCTTTTTGTGTTGCTTTATTTAGCTCTCTATAGTCCACACAAATTCTCCATTTCTCATTCTTTTTGGTACCACCACAAGTGGAGGGACCCATTTACTATTGGAGATGGGATAGATGAAATTGACATCTAAAAGTTTTTGAAGTTCAGCTTTTACCACATCTTTTAGATGAAGATTAAGTCTCCTTTGAGGCTGGCGAACAGATCTCGCATCTTTTTCTATGTAAATGTGGTGTGTACATAATTGGGGATCAATTCCTTTCATATCAGGGTAGTCCCATGCAAATTCTTCTTTACATCTCTTCAATAATTGGATGAACTTTCTTTCTTGTTCGGAGGTGAGGTTGGCATTAATGTTTAAGGTATTTCCCGGTTCAATTTCCACAATTTTACTATTTGCAACATAGGTAACATGTATTGTTTGGTCATGTGTTTCTTTAAGAGGATCTTCTTCTAATTCGTTATCGAATGTTGCCTCTATCATGTGACATTGTGTTCGGGATCTGAGTTCAGTTTGACTAATAAAATTATTAATGGCATCGTCTTCTGTTTGGTATTTGAAATCAAGTGCCTCTTGTATAGTTAATGGATATCTAATGTTATCAGTAAGGTATGATACAAGGTGCCTATTAGTTTTCATTATTGTGACACTTGGCTACGTTGGAGGATATAAATCTATGTTCTTGATATTTTCTCCTCTCTTTATGGTCATATTTCCTTATCGGCAACCGATATAAGCATCGACAGTTGCAAGCCAAGGTCTACCTAAAATCAATGGATGTCCATCAAGTTGGTTTTTGGGATTTATTATCAAAAAATCGGTCGGATATTCCCAGGAGTCAACAGATACCATGACATCATGTAGTGTGCCTTCTGGCCTAACCACAGATCAGTCAACCAGTTCTAGTAAAGTAGAGGTGGGTTCTGCAAATGTAATGCCTAGCTTTTGAAAAGTAGTAGTTGTTAAGATATTGATTGCAGCTCCTAGATCAACTAGGGCATTGGGAAAGGTTTGACCATAAATCTGTATGGTTACTATCGGATTTCCTGGGTCTTCGTATTTAATGGGTGCTTCTTTTCCTGATAATAAGTCAGATAGAGTGCCAACTACTTGGACTCTTGGATTGTTTGTTATATTCCACCTTGGTTTCTTTACACACGATTCTTTGATAGTCTTTGCATATATCAGGATGTCTTGAATGGCTTGGAGGAATGGAATTTTTATGTACGAATTTTTTAATTCTCCCAGAATTTCAAAATCAGGATATTGTTTAGGTCAAGGTATGATTCATCATTCTGGGAATGGGGGAGAGGATGTGGTTACTTGATTATGAGTTTGTTGTTTGTTCACATCCTCTTCTTGTGATGGTTGTTCTCTAGGTAACTGATTTTCAACATGAACTATCTTGTCTCCCTCGGTTTCAATAATACGCCCAGATCTTAGGTGAAGATCGTTACACTCCCTGAGATCAGCTCCTATTTCTGGTGTTTCTACTATTTGTACAGATTGGACTGGTCTGTTATTTGGGTTAGGGTTGGGTTGGGCTGGGAGTTGCGGTCTTAGGTTAGTCTGGGGGTTTTGTTGTAAGGCTGGTAGTGAAGGTTGAGGGAGCGGAATGGTTCCTACTGGCTAATGCATCGGTATTTGCCAGTTCATTTGCCAAGCTTGATTTTGTGAAGTAGGAGGGGTCCGTTGTGCTGGGTATGCATTACTTTTCCAATATGGTGGGGCATAGGGAAAATTTAGCCAATTGTATTGGCTTGCTTGATTCAGCCACGGGGTTGATGAAGGAAATGACTGTGGTGACCAATTCGGAAAGGGGGGTTGATTATGCCACATATTATATTGTTGAGCATGATACAGTGGAGGCTGAAAGGATGAAGTTGGCTATAAAAACATACCAGATTGTCGCAGCTGCCATTCACAGCGCTGATTGAGCAGATGCACTGATTCTGGCTCTTCTTCTTCTTCCTTGTATACTGCTTTTAATCCGGGAAGTGAGGGATAGTTTTCCGTAAGGTAGTCTTTTGTGCAAATAGGGCAAATTTGGATTGCATCAAGTGGACACTCCTTATGGCTATGTTTCTCCATACATCAGGGACAGAAGATTGCCAAATTCTGTTTTGTCTCCACTTGCTTTTGTTTGGCCTGCATAATATCAAGTTGTGTTGTTAGTGTCCCTAGTATATCAGTTTTAAAATTTTCCAATAAATTTCCAATTTCTGCATGCATTACACCTTCTGCCAAAATTTTATTATCTCTTACAAACCGATCATGTTCTGCCATTTTTGGTCTTGTGCTGCCTCTCGAGCTCCTGATACATAAATCAATAATGTCAGCAAAATTTTCCTGATAAATATCTCCTTTTCCCATAATGTTTAATGTTTCAATCCATTGTTCCTTCATACCCCTAATTAATGTTGTTTTTAACACATTATCAGGTAAAGGTAGTGATGCATAAGGATATCTTTGAAGATTATACTGAAAACGTTCCACATACTCCTCTAATGTTTCATTTGGTCTAGCTACCATCTGCAATATTTCGTCTATTAGTTCTCTAGACCTACAATAGTCTCGATATTTTTTTAGAAAAGATTCTTTCATTTGATCCCAGTTATTTATAACTCCGCCACCTAATCCCATAAACAATCTTAAAGCAGCCCCTTTTAATGTAGAGGGAAATAATTTCAGTTTCTGGGGGTTGGTGGTGTACTCATATCCCCTACACAACACATTGAATTCAAATAGGAATGCATCCGAATCCTGTGATGTAAGACCATGGAATGTAGGGATATGCTGAAGAGGAATTGCTTTCATAGGTGCATTCACTGTAGTATCCACTATGGGGTATTGCAATGTAGAGGTTTGGGTGCTTCGCTGGTTTTGGGCCATTTAGTCAAATATATGCCAATAACCTTCTGGCATATCTAGGAGGGTATTCCTAGGTTGAGAGGGAATGGCTTTAACAGGAATGGTTTTAATAGCGCTTCCTTTATCTGGGATAATGAGAGTGCCTAATGTTTGAGGAGATTGAGTTTCTTCAAAAATGATTTTTGCATCACTTCGCTTATCTGGGATGCTCAATGGCTGAGTTGTCCCAAGAGGAGACCTCAGTTCCTCAGTTTCCCCTGTTTCTCCTCTTCCTTCACAAAGATTGCTGAAATTCCCTTCTTGCAATAGTTCTGGAGTAGAATTTTCAATTTCTTGAAAATCCTGCTCTTCAATTTGACTATGCACCTTAGCAAAGGTTGAAGATAGTGATCTCATGGCCTAAAGGGAACTAGTAGGCTATCTGGAAATAACTTTTTTGGGTCCTACTGAAGGCTGAGATTCTGCTTTCTTAAAAATTTTGTCTATAAAGGTCGATCAGCCAAGGGTCACCGGCCCCTTAGCTTTTTTGGGCTTGGGTAGAGGTTTGGAATTCTTTTATGGCTTTTTCTGCCTAGTCATGCACACACAAATAAACTGCTAGATTCTACCCAAACAAAACAATGACAAATCTGCAGGAAAGCGGGCAGAGGAGCCGGGCTATTACATGCTCTACACGTAGGTTCTTACCTTCTGTTTTTAAAACCCAATTCTTCCCTAGTAGGATCTTACACTACTCTGAAAAGAGACAAATGGCTACACTCTTTCCCCAACAACGGCGCCAAAATGTCGGTTGTAAAAAGGGTCTCTTTCACCTCTAATTACCTCACATTAATTTGTCAATCCAGGAACGTTTTGTTATTTCAAAGAGTGTCTCAGTCTGAGGCTATCATTTTCAAGGGTAATGCTAGTAGTATAGTGCTCAAAAATAGAAGAGTAAAGGGATGCTTTTTTACAGCAAACTACTTTTAAAGACTAAACCACACATTCAGAAAACTAAGCAATTTATCAGTCAAGGGTTCAGTAGCAGTAACTCATCCCTTTGTAAAATGATGGGACTAAAGGAAATCAGGGAACAAGTGCTCGATCTGGGAGCCAGACAATAGATGTCACTGCCCACTATAGTCTCAGAGTGTTCTTCACACCAAAGAAACAATAATGTGAATAACAGGAAATGGAACAACAGATAAGAAATGGAACAACAACTAGGAAATTGTAACAAAAATTAAGTTTAATAAGTAGCAACACCTTAGTCTACAAGATCAAATGCAACAATCATGTCCTACAGAAATCAAATGGCAATCCTCTACCTTTAAGGAGGAATTGAACAACACAGAGAAATAGAACAGCATTGAAAAATAATGGAATATAGAACAACGCTTGAAAGCCACACATACATGCACATGACACACCTTAATAGTAATCTGATCTTGGTAATCCAGTTATCAATCTTAGTTATAAAGAATACGACTGTATTTCAGAATGGAACAACAACGTCCATAGATTCAACCATCGCAAGGAAATATAATCTCTAAGATGAATTTAGTAATACTAACAGTCAAGTGTTGCACCATAGACATTCTATAATTGAACAGCAACAGTATCATGTAAAAGCCAATTATATCAGTACTTAAGGAACAACAATGCGTTGCAGATTTATAATGTCTCTGTCTCAGAAAATGATATCACTTAACAGATCAGATGTAACAGAGCTGTGATATAAAATAACAGAACATATCAGATTACCGAATAAAGCTGATGAGCAAACCACGCATAAACCAAAAGTAATAGTACAAGAGCAAGTGTTCCTCCAGGGCCGGGCCCTTAGCCTCCAGGGGTACACCACTTGAAGTTGTTCCAGGATCAAAGATGAAATAGCAACCAAGTCTGTATTAATGCATTAAATAGAATTACAACAGATTACCACCCATCTCACCCTCCACACCTCCATGTCCACCTACCCCACCTCCGCCACCACCACAATACAGTATGGCAAGTGAGATTAAACTACCACTATTCAGAGGAGTAGGGAATGAAGATCCGAACCAATTGTGGTTCGTGGTAAGGGAGGTATGGGAAGCACAGGGAGTAGTGGATGACAATATCAAGAAGGCTACCCTACTAAGCACATTGCAGTATCGCGCGTTAACATGGTACATCAAGCATTCTAATGACCATCCAAATGCAGGAATCGTAGAAATCCAGATTGTGCTAAACATGGAATTTAGTAGACCAAAGTCATAGACCCAATCAATTATTGGGTTTAAGGAGATTATGATGCTCCCTCGTGAGACCCCGTAGGATCTTGACCAAATACTGAAGAGTATGATTCGTGAAGCTAACATGACTTTGACAAATGGACAACACCATGCATGGTTTGTAGCATCACTAACACCACATTTAAGGATGGTGTTGTCACAACAAAAACTTTCCAACCAAGCCAAAGCTTTGGAGATGGCAATGAGATTGCATGAGACACCTATACAATACCCTATTCTAGGAGTCCAACAAATCCACGCATAACTCCAAAATATGTTTCTCGAGATGCAGAGTTTGAAACAGGATAGGACACCTCAGCCAGAGGCACGCGAGGAGGTATGGTGCATAAAATGCAAAGGCCAGGGGCATGACAAGGACCACTATCTAGTGTTTGTGAATTACTTGGTGGGAGGAGGGCCGATGCCGTTAAGACATGAGGCACAAGTAGGACCAAGTGCGGCACCTGCACTATGGTGCATGATCTATCAGATATGGGGAAAACACACTATAGATAATTGTCATCTATTGCAGAAGTATAAGCAGATGACCGAACAATTGTTTTGTAGTTTCTGCAAGTCAGTAGGGCATGATGAGTGCACCTGAAGAAGTTATGAACTAATGATGGATTAGACTCCTACCCGCAGGGTGCAAACCGAAACGTGAGCCCTCGACCGAAATGTAGGAATGGCGCGTGCTGGATTTCAAGGGCGGGGATGAGGTCGAGGTGGAGTGGTACCAAGAAGGGGTTGCAAACAACTAGTTTGTTACAATTGTGAAGGGCTAGGGAACTATTGATGTGATCATACAAACATGACAAGGAAATCATGTTTGCACTGTACTCAATTTCATCATGAGGCATAAAACTACCCTACATTGATAGTGAGACTGCACGAAAAAGGGGTACTTCAGCCCCATCTGACTCAAAATTTGCAGATGATGAGGTTTGAGCCATGTGAAGAATACCTGAATGTAAACATGATGCTCAGGAGCGATATGACCACTGGCAATGATAAAGGTAAGAATTCAGAAGAAAGTGTCTGGGTTTGCAAGGCTCCTATAAAGGAACCCAAATTTGATTTAGAATGCGCGAAGGAGACATTCATGGAAGCTAAGAAGAGCTTCACGAAGGCCTCCACTTCAAGTAGTAATGATCAGCTCGAACCAGGGATGGATCCTTCAATGCTCACTACCTTTCTCGAGACATGCATGAAACTGCTATGTGATAGCAAGCCAGTAAAAGGACTACAGGAACTTATCACTAGGTGCACAGGGTTAGGAGAACCGCGTGTGGTCCGGAAACTTGGAAAGCATGCATTGCGCACAGGAAGGGAAATGAGGTTGACTGCACAAATCGACGAGTATGAAATGGATAAGGTAATCTTGGATCTCGGATTAGATGCAAATGTACTGTTGAAACAAACGTGGGAGTGCATGGGTAGACCCATGCTACAATGGTCTCCTATTATTTGTGAATGGCGAACCAACATAACATCTTTCCCATGGGAAGATTGCAAGGGGTAACGGTGGATATTGAAGGTGCAAGCACGCAGGTGGATTTTTAAGTGATAGAGATTTTCGATGACAACAACACCTATCTAGCGCTACTAGGAATAGACTGGGCCACCGATATGAATGGAGTCATAAACCTGAAGAAGTGCAAAATGATCTTTGAGGAAAAGTCACTACGCATAGTAGTCTCGCTAGATCCAACCAAGGGAGTGTGATACACTGAACCGATGCATGACGATGATAGTGATGAAGATCTCGATTGCATCTATAAGATAATTGTGTGAGAACAGGATTGGGTGAATCCGACTGTAGATGGAAGGATTTCATGGGAGTGCGAAAGCTCCTACACTTCAGATTCAGACAAAGAAGTAGAGCGATGGCAGAATTAGCTGCATGAAGTAACAACGCTTAATTGCAACCTGATGGTTGGATCACTAAGTTGCATGACAAAAGAGGTTAGGGATCTACCTACCTATGATAGGTTGACAACAGTGGATGAATTCCTCAAAAAATTTGAAAGTGCAGTACTAGAACAACAGCGGTTCGATGCTTTGAAATGGGCACTGCGCGTAACGCCTGTGGGATGGTGGGATACACATTAGGGGAGTTTTGAGGACTGGCATGGATGTAAGAATATGATGCACCTATGATTTGGAAAACCCCAACTAAGGATGAAAACCAGTTACCAGGGGAAAAATAACTTACACTCCCACCTTTCTCAATGGGTATGGACATATGCCATGTAGCCCGCACAAGCACACACCACTCCCCGAATAGAGAATTGAAACAAAACACAGCAGTAGGAAAGGTGAAGCATGCCAAGGACTATCCACAGAGAAGCATTTGATAGGGTGTATGAAGTGTTGAATAGGGTTCACGAGGTGAAATGCACTAACTGGGACCTACGCATACCAACAGTTTGATGGGCCTATAGGACCATGTACAAAACCTTAACCGTAAAAATGATTCTAAGGTTTAGGAATAGGATAGGGAACGTAATTTTTGAGGGGCATGCAACAATGAATCCGCACATAATAGCACCTGCAGGTGTGACAGTGCACGAAGCCCAGGATGATGATATCACATAGTTACGCAAGGTAGAACACATAAGACTTTAGGAGGCCATTCAACGAGGAAATCTTAGACTTCACGAACTTGAAAAGGACCGGGTACAACTAAGGAAGAAAAGAATTTTGTTGGAGGAAGAAGTCAAGAGGCTAGAAAACGAGATCAAGCGAGCATGTCTCGTCGATAAACCAAGGATGACAAAGCAAGGTGGAAATGATCATACTCATGAGTTAGAAGACTATCAGTAAGAATTGATTAGTCTACTACCATGGCTAGGACCACATATCACCATACGCAGTAACTAGAGGAATGCACTAGATATAGTAGAGTGCACAGTGCCAACTATCGTGAGGGAAATTGAGGATTTTCCACAGACTAAATTGGAAGGCAAGCTAGATCCTCGCACAGGTGGTCGACCACCTCACTAGCTATAGGAAGCTCAGTATCAGCACTCCATGCAGTTGAAAGAGAGTGTGGGACTATAAAAAAGTCTACTTGGGAGCTGTGTGATAAGGGAGTTGTACGTACAATCAGCATGTCACAAGGTTCGTGTCCACGTAGGGGGGGCTGCACTGCCATGTGGTAGGCTAGGAAGTGACCGTTGGTGTCACTATTCATGATGGCATGTCCAGTTTGAGGCTAAATGTAGTGGGTGCCAAACATTTAAGACAATAGTTATGTGCAAGATTTTGGAAAATTTTCCACCAAGGAAGCATTGATGGCTAGGAATTAGGGGGAATGGTCGAATTTGAATTCAAAAGTTGCTATAAAACTCCAGGGGCTATCCACGAGACAAAACTTGTTCACTTGAGACTTGTGTGGTTGAATAGAGCACAGAGTGTTGAGCACCGAGTGATATTTGAGCCCTATGTTCATGAAAGACCGCATACAGTACATACAAGATGACGGATACCAGGGTACGTTTGGGCTTTTAAGAAGGAACCATCGGCAAGGCCATGTTGATGCACATGGTACACGATGTTCCCGAAGATACTGGCGTTGTGCCCTAAATCCTGAAATCTCTCCAGACTTCGAGACCAAAAAAAGATAAGTAGACAATGGGACCACTCTACATGTCCCCAAGGAATCTGCAGTTCGGTAAGCTACCAATGGAGGAAACGGGAAAGGCTGTCACCATTGAGTCAGATGAAGAGGGGGAGGACTTACAGGCTTTGATTTCCAAGGTAGAGGAAGAAGAAGATGTGAAGGTGTACATCAAACTAATGCGCTCTACAACAAAATTGCTAAGTATGTCCCTCCACGAAAGGGGAAAGCTAAGATATCAAAGGATATAGATGCAACAAAGAGAGTGATCCAGACCCTGCTCCTCCCCAATGGAATTACCTTTGAGGGTCTGCTCCTAGGATGCATGTCTACCCTAAAATTTGAAGACTGGGACCTTTCAGATAGCGATAAGTTCCCACACTTAGAGACAGAGAGCCAAATGAAATAGAATACGAAGGGGCCATGATCACATTACAACCAGGAAAATGGCAGCGCGTTGTGGAGAAGGCTTGGTTTCTCAGAGGGGGTCTAGTTCAACTAGGTAGAGTTCCTTTGCAAAGAATTTTTACTCAAGTGCAAGGAGGCCCAAGAGCAGGGTAAGACCTTACACTACACGTGGTTTCTCATGTCCATCTTACTGGTAGCGGGAGAACTACCGAAGGATAGTCAGTTCCCGAGCATTGAGCGTGAACTACTAGAGGCCATGAAGTACGAGTCACTCTGGGCTACCAAGGACGCAAAGTGGATTCATGATAGAAAGATCTTCTAGGTGCTCATGGAGGTGAGCATCCATATGTGGATTAATAGGAGGTCATGTTTATGCTCCACAGTGCACAACAGTCTGTGGAGTCTTGTAGACTTCAAGGCTGACATGCATAATATTTACATCAGGGCGCGAAAGGATCAGGCGTAGCAGTGGACAAAGCTCCCATTCATAGCCATTGATGATGCAATCTTTACAGTGTTAAATTCATGGCCTCCCAAGTTTCATGCCCCGGATTTGGTGGAGTTGGATAAGAGAGCAGCACAGAAAAGGAAGGGTGATGCCAAGAAACACGTCACCCAACTGGCTGAGAAAAGGAACAATGAAAAAGTGGCAGCCGAGGTCAGGGGAGTGCACGAAGCGGCACAGGCAGCCGCGGAGAAAAATAAGGCAGTCGAAGCAGCAACAGGGTAGATAGCAGAGGTCGAAACTGTGTAGGCAAAGGAGGGCCAAGAAGTGTCTCCAGGATAGGAGGTAGAGGACATGGACCTTAAATAAGAGAGTGCAAACATAGGAACCACCTCAACCCAACTCAAATGGTCACATGTCAGAGAAAGATCGAGTCCAAGAAAAAAGGTCAAGGCCTCAAAGTTGGCCATCTACTAGATCACCTTAACTGAAGGTGACCTCCATGACATCGGTGAGATCGTTCGGGATGTCACTAGTGAAGTGCTCCTAGACCTTATGACGAAGTAGCAGAATGTGTTGGGGGCCCTCAGGATGCAGCTGAAGGAGTTAGGGGTGTGGCCCCTCAGGAAGGAATCCTGTCTACCCATGTCACAACAGGCACTTCAATAGTAGAATAGATGCTACGCGCGAGGATGGCCAACACAATAGTGTTGCCAGAAGGAGCGTTGGTATCATCAGATGCGATGGACCAAATGACGGTTAGCATGATGAAAGGCCTCAGCCTTAATCTAGCTACCCTTCCCTGAGAAACACTCTATCAGCTATAGGATGGAATAACAGTAGAGATGCGCGCCAGGGAGAGCCGCGCGATCCAGGTTCTTAGCAAGCAGAAGATTAAAATTGAACAGCTTAGCTTGCAATGCGATGAACTAGTGTTGCAGAATAAACAGTTGGTGTAGATGGGATATGACACTTGCCGACACGTCCTAGAGCTAGCTATAGCAGCAGATCTACTGGTAGAAGTGCTAATTCACAGTCTAGAAAGTGGATTTTGTGATGCTAGAGAAGAGACAACAAAGGTGCAGCTGGAGCTGAATCTATAAATTGCTGAACTATTGTTGAAGGTGCAGACTTCCAATCCCCGAGAGGTCAAAGAGTAGCGCGCTAGTGCTATTGCAGCAAGGATGGAAGGGATTGGAGGCGTAGTGCGCGACTATACAACCATGTTGGAGCAGCCGCTTGAGGTCCTCATGACATTGCAGGACAACCCCAACATTCAGTGACTGGAGACAGAGGCACACGAACTCCAGCAACAATATGACAAAATCAGAGGGACTACATAGATAGTAGTCCTTACTCAGCAACTTGCAAAGATGTAGCAATCCAAGGCATTAAAAGAACAGGTGGACACGACGTGCCATAAGGAAGCTGCTCTTAAAGCATGCGTCCAACCATGGATTGACGAAGCCTTCACAATCATAGTAGAGATCAAAGGAAAGCTTGCGCAGATTCATGGGATGCAGGTACAGATGCAATGCAACATGCCAAAAATAGAGGGCTCAGAAGACATAATGTATGTTATCAAGAAATCTAGTGTTTATGCAGAGCTACTAGTCCCACTAAGGCTGGTAGCTACCTTAGAAACAAACAAACTAAAACCATTTTCATTTTCCTTTATGAGAAGTAGATAAGAGGGGAATAAAGGAGACCAACCTCTGTCTTGAGCTTGGTTCCTTGCTTGATTCCTCTCCCTTCTGATAGATCTTTGCCACTCGCTTCCTCATCTACCCAGCTTCAAAGAGCACCCGTGGAATCAAAGCATCATAATACTATCCAAGAACAGAGATCTACTATCATAAACAATATAGGACCAGATATATATTGACCACACAAATGCATATATCATCAATCATACAAGAATGTGGAGGAAAACTTGAATAGCTTTATTAATAATCAAGAATAGCAAAGAGGATTACAACCAACTGTTCTGACCCAACATCATACTCTCAGCAAGAAATCCCTTCTTCACCTCATGAAAATCATAGATCACCCAACACTATGATGTTGCACCAAGAAACCAGCAGCACTTCCTTACAAGATTCAAAATCCCAGCCTCTGGATCTCTGGGATGAGGGATCCATATATAGATGTTTGCAAGGGAGGTGAGTCAGCTTTTGAGATTTGATTAGTGTCCTCTCTCTGATAGTTCTTGATTCCACTTGGAGATTGATGATCTCTTACTCATCCCTAGGCGAATGCAGAGAGGAAAGTGTCACAGGAGAAGTTTCTGGAAGTTTCCATGATCCTCCACCTTGCAGATTGACCCTGCCATTTGTCCACTCTCGCCTATCGCACCCCATAGAAGGGCTTTTCAGTATGCATCGCTTCTCCCGTGTGCATTTAGGTGGGATGCAGCGCACTTCGACCATGGAGCATGTGAGATGGTCCAGTTTTGACCAGTTCTGAGTAGCTTTTCATGGAGAACTTTTGGGAGATGATGTAATCAGCTGACCTTGTTCTTTTAGGGGTTGGAAAAACACTTTTATAGACTTAAGAGCCCTTGGTTTATGGACATTTATGATTGGGGTTGCAGTTCCCAAAAATGTCTATAACAGTTGGTGCCTAAAGCATGAGGTCGTTAATCTTTTGATGTCGGGTGAAATGCTTTATCATGAGGATCTGAAGTTTTTTTCGAGCTGGAAGGCGACCTATAATAAGATACAATACAACACATTATCTTCATAATATTTTCGTGATCTAGCTAAGGTAGGCATTTCCATGCTCAACTTTATAAATTCATTTTCATGTAGATAAGACAGACAATCGTCTGTGTGCAGACTGATGATTCTAGTAGAGCCATGATCCCTTGGATTGGATGATTATCTGTGCAGCAATGATGTACATTTGATGTCTTTATTTTCCTGAATATATATCGCAGCCTTGATGGATGAAACTAGATCCGGGGTCTTCAATCTCATTCAATCTTCACTCAAAGTACAAGTTGATCCATGTGAGAGATGTTATGGAGCCGAACATGGAAAGACATCGCCTGATTACCAGCCAATGACGTAAGTTGTTAACAGGCACGAGAGGAATCACCGATAATGATGATGACCCTCAAGGTACCACAGTACAATTCACGTGGTGTGAATAAGGGACTTGGCATCGAACACCACGGCAAATCCTTCGGTCGAAGGCCATTGATGTAAACCTGTCGCCGGAAGTGAGAAACTTGCCATTGAGGCATGCAAGCTTCAAAGTACTGAAAGGGTTGTTCCTAGATCGACTTCCTGGATAATGAGCTGATATCGACAAGAGGCGATCCGTCATAGGAGGGCCTTAGTGAATCCCACGTCAATGACATGGAACAGAGTAAATGATATTAATGGAGGTGAAAACGATTTGATGACATAAGGTTCAGGGTGGTAGTCATGAAAGAATGGAGAGTAAATATATTGCAGTGGATGAGACACAGGTGAATTCTCTGAGCGACTTCTCTTGAACATATCAGTGACACTGACATGATGGATTGGTAGCGTTAACCCCGAATATGGATGGTGTGATGGACCAATGGTGATATGACCAGTGAACGAAACAACCCAACCCGACTCGGATGCGGAGTGAAAGTGTCATGTTCAAGAGTGACTTGCTCCCAATAAAGTTTCTTCAAGTTTTCTTCCCAATTTTTCCCCAGTCATTGTTGACTAGTACCTCTTTATTTTTTTCAAGCTTGAGGATAACATATGCTTGTTCTATAATTTTCCCTTCGGGCAAACCCATTGCTATGTTTTAACGAGCCTAGCGATAGCAAAACTCGTTCTTGTCTGTATGGACAAGTTTTTCGCTATTCAGTTTTAATGAGTTTAACGCCAAAGATACCTTGGTCCTTTTCAATTTTAGAGATTCTGAAAAGGGACATAAAGAAAACTCCAACAATCCTTTTTCGTCATATAATCCTTTAAGTTTGAAAAAGTATAAAATAATACAAAAGGGATGAATTTTCCGTAATTTTAATGAGCCAAACAAAACAAGCACTCGATATTTTTGTGTAATAATCCGTCAGGTCCCAAAATATTAAAATCTAAAGGAGGGATAGCACTTCCGGTCACTTTAACGAGTTGGAGAGGCCAATTGCTCGGCAATCTTTTCATATTTTACGAGTCAGATGAAAAGAGCTTAAAGGAGACTCGTTTTTCGAGGAACGAGTGATAAATTCGGGTAGCAGCTAATTCCAGGTAAGGTTTGGAATTTTCCAATCATGGCAGTGTCACAAGGATGGCTAACAGGATCACTCTTCATAGTTGTTCTTCGAAAAGGGTAAACAATCAAATGGAGGTGAATGATTGGCCAATATAGAGTGGAGGTGATGATGAGAACATGACCAAGGCTTCAAAGGTTGATGATAATGCATTCATGATGGTTATTTACCAGAAATTGGTTCATTTTCTAATGAGCTTAAACTCTGGGGGAACCTTTTCTCATTTCTTATGTTTATTTTTTAACGAGCTTGAATTCCACGTTAAAACTGCTTGATATAATGGTCATTAATTATCTTGATTTTACCATTGACAACTTTTGTTCCTTCAAAGGTTGTACTACTTGCTCAATTTCTTCATCAAACTAGTTAGAAACGAACAATATATGTTTGAAAAATGAGTCAAAACACTAATATTTTACTTGAATTATGTGAAAATTAATTTAAAAGTGGTTTTTACCTCTCATTTTACCATTTCATTTGAACTTTGGTTTGTTGGAGCTTTGGAGGTGTTTTCCCCCTTGATTTTCACCAGCTGATTCCGGGAGATTCTATGGATGATTCTTGGCACCGTCTAGACTAGGTAGGAGCTAAACCTGAGCTCTTCAGTTTCATTCTTTCCTTTTTGAATTCTGAGCATGTTTTTTGGTTTTTCTGAGCCTCTGGGGTTTGAAAAACTCGCTCTGGCTCCATCGCACCTCTTCTATATCGAAAAGTGCGATGCATGCTGGCTTGGCCATTGGCCAGTTAGCATGCATCCCACCCAGAACACTGCTGAGGGTGCGATGGGCGCAAGAGGGAAATTTGTGCATAGTTTTTCATGGAAATTTTTGCCTGTTTTTCACCAAATCAGGATCCTGACTCTCCTCATGTTTGTTTTGAGAGATTCATTGGAGAAAAATTATTGTTACATGGTGAGAACATGAGCATGAATAAGAGGACATGCTTGCTTTACGTGATCCGGTTACGGTAAATGCACTGCGGAACTGTGGCATGTTCAAGTTTTTTTGCATCTCTAGCATGAGGCGACAAATCAACTTGTTGCAATATTTTCTTGATGCATGGGATCCTACCACCCAGGTGTTCCAGATTAGGGGCAATTCCATCCCCTTGACTGTCATGGACATCTATTTTTTGACCAGCTTATCGAGGCGGGGTGCCCCTATCTCATTATCAGGTTCGGCTTGTGGGGGTGAATCCATGAGAGATTACATTCGCAGGTATTGTAGAGAGGGATCTCAGCTGAGTAAGGATGGCAAGATCAATATCCGAGATGTCACTAACAGGTCCTTGAGAACCATTCTGTTCACTTTTTCTGGATTGGCTGATAGTGCGGCTCTTCATGTGGCCAACAGGTCTTATATGCAGTATGCCTTAGAATGCCTTGAACCAAAGGTGTTCAATTGGTGTGATGCAGTACTCTCTATGATGAAAGAACAACTGACCAAGGTGAAAAATGGAAGATTGAAGAACTTTGGATATGGTTCTATTTTGACCACTTTTGCCTTGGAAAAGATCCCGCTGATGCAACCGCAATATGTTTCACTTGGTTTACCTCCACCGACTGAGCCATTGATACAGAGATGGGTCGACCTTATTGCCAGACATGGTGGTCAGTCCTAGGATTCCTTTTCCGATACCTTCTTCGAGTGGTTCAACCGTCAGGAGATGGTTTTTTCCGAGTATCCATATGATGGTACGGATTTCCGGGGTGATCCAGATTTGGTACTGCCGGCTGACGAGCAGTGGGGTGTCATCAGTAAATTCTCTGACCATATCTCTGTTTATCGTTTCTTTTATAATGTTCTTTTGCTTTCTTCTATCAGGACTAATCAAAACTCATGTGATCATGCAGATGTTGGACCAGTTTGGCCAGTAGTATGCCTGAGAGTGCCAGCTATCATTCCAGCAGGAGAGGCTGTGGGAAGGGCTATCCTTTGCGACCTTGATGTGGCCGAGACTCTTTCAGCATTGCAGGATCAGGTCGAAGGCCTCACTCTTGGTATTCCGGACGTGAGGACTGACGATTTGCCTCTAAGGTTGCAGTAACATACTACTGGCGTGCCGAGTCGATGGACTAGGCTTTTACGCATGATTGCACAGGCGGTGACTTGTTATCACCAGCATCATTATACTAGGGTGCCCCCTAGCATTTTGAGTTTTGGGTCATCTGACCAATTTTTGTCTTGGTTACAGAACATTATGTGTAAACCATAAATAGTTGTATATATATTTTTGATTTTCGGAGCTTTATTTTGGTTAAGTTACATGATCCTGATGCAAATACTGATGAAATGCTTCTTTTTATAAATGTTTCAAATGTCTATCTAACACATAATTTGCCAATGAATATGTTAATGTGTTCAAGTTTCTGGAAATATGTTGATATTGAATAAAATCAAATTGCCTTTCCAAAATCTTGACCCTTAGGAACATGCGATAGATAGCTGGATTTCGGACGGAGTAGATACCAGTGAGTTGTAGTATGATGAGTTGTGAGTCTAGCCTGACAACAAGTCGGTGTATGCCATGTGTGATGGCATCAGAGAGGAGTTCTATCAACGCGCTATATTTAGCGATATTATTTGTTGATCGACCAATACATACCCCTCTGAAACTTACTAACTCGCCGATTGGATCAAAGATGGCCCAGGCTGCAGAAGATAGGTTCCGCGAACTATGACTCGCTCTGTCAGCATATCCAATAAAAGATTCCAATAGGTTTGACATCTACGACAAATGTAAAAAGTGGATTACTTGACCAAAAAATTATCCTTAGCGAAAACAAAAATGTAACAAAAGCATAGGGGTTACTACACTGAATCATGCATAGTAATGCTTAAGGTACAACCCGTTACGGGGTTGCGCGAGTGGAATCCCGTCATAATCCACTAACTCGTAGGCCCCTTTTGCTAATACACATTTAACAATATAGGGGCCCATCCACAAAGACTTGAATTTTCCTACTTCCAGTTTATCGGATTCTTGGTCGTAAAGTAAGACCAAGTCACCTTTTGAGAAGACACAGGGTTTGACATTTTTGTCGAACTGCACCTTGAATCATTTCTTATGGGCTTCGTTAGCCAAAGTAGCATCACGACGGGTTTCATCCAATTGGATTTGTTCCAAGAAATGAGCCTCCGCTTCTGAAGTTCCAGGGAGAAGGTCGACTGCGAGTTTGAGGGAAGAGATCTCACACTGAACTGGTAAGATTGCTTCTAGGCCATACACTAGTTGAAAGGGTGTAAACCAGGTTGCATTCCTTACCGATGTTCGGTATGCCCACAAGGCTGAGTACAGGATCAGGTGCCAACTCCTTTTGTGGACTCCAATCATCGTTTGCAGCATCCGCTTCAGGACTTTGTTGATTGCTTCAACTTGTTCGTTGGCTTGCGGGTAATATGGAGTATAGTTGTCGTGGGACAACCCCAATTTGGTAGCCAATTCAACCATCATGTGATTGTGAAAATGCGATCCATGATCTGTGAGTATGGCCTGTGGAACGCCGAATCTGGTAACTACATGATTGAAAAAGAAAAGGGCAGCTGTTTTGCCAGTGTTGTTTAATGTAGAAATCGCCTCGGCCCATTTGGTAAAATAGTCTACTGTGACTATGATATACCCATCCCCCCCGGTTGAGGTGGGGTTACATGTCATAAAATCTATGCCCCATTTGGCGAACGGCCGAACAAAAACTATTGGCTGTAGGGGTGCGGGTGGTCTTCTGGTTTTGCTATCGAAAATTTGACATGCATGGAAACTTCTGACTGCGGTTATGCAATCTTTGAACATTGTTGGCTAGAAGTATCCTGCTCGTAATTTTTTTTGCGTTGTAGTGTAACCAAATTGATGCCCCCCACATGCGCCTGAATGGCAATCATTCAGGACTTTTTCGGCCTCCTCATGGGTGAGGCACCTCATCAGAACTGTATCGACACCACGACGGTAAAGTGTATCACCGACGATCATGTAGTCTTTTGATTGGTATCGAATACATTTTTGTTCCAAGTGAGAGGTATTAGACCTATATTTTTGTGTTTGCAGATAGATGATTATATCTCCATACCACAGATTGCTTCAAGATATCAGAAACAAAGATTCATCGACGATGGTTTCTTCGGATGTTTCATCATTGGACGACGATGGGAGATCGCATAGTAATTCCACGAATACCAGGGATTTCTTCGATTTGGATTTTACAAATTCTAGATCAAACTCTTGAAGAATTGCTATCCATTTTGAATATTTTCCCCCCAGAAACTGTCGCGACAATATATAAGTCATGGGGTTGCAATCTGATAAAATGGTAGTTTTTCGAAAGAGGACATAGTGTCGAAATCTCTATATCGCTTGAATAGTTGCGAGAGCCAGCTTTTCAACATAGGAATATTTTCTTTCTGTATAATTTAAGTTTCTACTCAAATAATATATAGGATGTTAAATTCCATTGTCTTCTTGTACTAAAAGCATCATGATGCTTGTATCTGCTGCAGCGAGATACAAGTTAAAGTATTTTTGATAATCAGGAGCATACATTAATGATGCTTTCATTAGGGATTCCTTTAAAGCATCAAAGGAAGCTTGTGCAACCTGATCCCAGACAAAGGGTACTTCTTTTTTCAATAGACGCGTATAATCTTTAGCAAGTTCGGCGTAATTTGGAATGAACCTCCTCAGAAAGTTTGCTTTCCCTTGGAGTTTCTGAATATGAAAACATTGATTTCTACAATATTTATATTGGGCTTGGAGGAAATACCTGCAGATGGTCCATGTTAATATCATTTTCTGATATCTTTTAAATAGAAGATATCATATTGTAGGTTCCTACCATTGCCACTTCCACCAGATTGATTGGAGGCGAGAGGGAAAAAGTCCCCATTAATATAGGGTCTTTTAGTAGGCCCACTCCGATATTTTGAAGTGAATGGGTGCTTCCATGGATCATCAGAATGGTTCCCGTAACTTGGGAACTATTGGGGAGAAACGTTTGTTGGTCGATGATTGTAATTCCTCCCTGAAAGGGAAATGTAATCTTCCTAAAGTAGGTCAACACAACTGCAGCCATAACATATATCCAGGGCCTTCCCAGTAGGATGTTGTAATCAAGGTTTCCATCGATTACTTCAACATCTATTTCTACCGTTTTCCCCCCAGTTCAACTTGAAAGTTACTTAAAATCCCATATGGGGTATAGGTTCGTCCATCAAATGATTTTAATGTCGTCGAAGATTGTGACAAGGTTGGAGATCCTAAAATTTTCCAGCAACTCATTGACATAATACATGTAGATGCCCCCTCATCAATAATTGTTCGATGAACAGTTTTGTTGAGGGCTTTCACTTGAATGAGGAAAGCTAGTTGAGCTGGTAACTAAGGATCATATCCTTTGTGATTAAAGGACACAAGATTAGAATCCTTTGGGTCAATCCCACCTATTGCTGATAATAAAGCCTGCTTTTGGGAGGGGAAATTTTGTAGTACCTCAAGTGTCAACATAGCGGATGGCGATTGGGCCAAATCTTCCACTATATTATAATGTTGTGCTGCTCTGGCACACAGATTAAATGTCGACTTGTGTACTACTCCCTTTGGTGGTTTTATTGTCAGCTCTGGAATGATGGGCGGCGCAACTTCTGTCGAAGTTGTTGTCGAACTACTAGGTTGATCTTTATCCTTGTTTTTCGATCGCTGTGGATTCCCGTAATATTTATTCCTTATCGTTATCAAAGAATCATTTTTCTGTTTCGAAACTGACAACATCAACACTTGGGACGGGGAAGCATTATCACTGGTAACCATATTTGTTCCTGGATTTGGAAACGGATCAGTTAATACCGCCGAGGTTTTCGAATGCTTGAAGAATTTTCTAAGCTCAGCTTTATATGGACACTCTCTTGTCCAATGATCCTCATCACATATAATACATGGATGATTTGGTTTCTTATCTCCAAAAGGGGTTGCAGAAGATTTTTCAGGTGATGATTCCTCTTGTTTCTTCCTCTTCCCTTTGTTTTTCTTCTTGCCTCCTGGTTGCTTGGTTTCTTTGCCTTTGTCAGTTGAGACGGCATTTACTTTCGAGGCGAGAAGTTCTTCTTTTGCATTTTGACTAGAAATATTATAGGCCTTTTTATATGTAGCCTTTGTTGATTTCGTGTCTATCGTACCAATCACGCCATCGCCGGCATGAGAGTCATTGTTTGATTTAGGAGGAGGAACGGAAAATTACGGCGTGGGAGCGTCAGGGATTTTATCATAGAGCGTGCCAGACTGAGTATAAATCAAGTCTAAATATTGCACATGAGCAATAAATTTCTCTTCAGTGACAACTCCTCCCTTTGCCACATCTTCTGTAATGCAAGGTAACAATGACATAATAAACCATTCGGCTAAAAGCTGATCAGGAACATACGTTTTTACCATTCTACGGCGACGTTGCCACTCATGAATATGATCGGATATGTGAGTGGCTGTTGTTTGTTTGAAATTGGTAAGAAGTTTTGTTCTCGTTTCGTACCTTATGGGTAACTGAAAATGGGTTAAAAGGTTGTGGCTACGGTACTGAAGTTATCAAATGAAGCTCTAGGTAATTCAATATACCATTTTTCTGCCGGACCAGTTAACATTCTCTGAAAAAGGCGAAGCCTAATCGAATCATCGTTCAGGGTGTTTGACGAACACCACAGATGAAATGTCATCACATGATTCGACGGATCTTCACCCGGATTCCCATTAAATTTAGGAATATATGACGGAAGTTTATGCGGAATCACTGGCCACCAAGGGGCGTAATCAATTGGATTGTTCATTAGCCGATTTAGATCTAGTAACTCTAAAGTCACCACGAAGGGTAACTGTTGATTCAGGTTTGGCGAAGCATACCCAAGATAAGATGGAATTGCCTGGGCAGTTGGTATTTGCATACCAGCATAATGCATTTGATGCTGGTAACTTTGATAAGGTTGATGGGCATAACCATTGTAGAATGGTTGATTTTGACCATTTTGAATATACGACTGCCGATTATTTGCAAAGATTTGTTGCTTAGATCCTTGGTAAACTTGTTGGAATTGTGGTTGTTGATATTGCACCAGCCATGGTTGTGAAGCCCTGTGTTGTTGTGCAATACTGGATGTTTGACCAAGATGAGGAGTAATTGTACCCGTTTGGGCCTCTGCCATTCCACTAGTTGGCGATTGTGGTTGAGTCGTAGGGACAAGAGGCTGTTGCATTACAACCTGAGAAACTTGAGGTTGGCATACAATAGACATTGCTTGTACTTGTGACACCATCACAATAGCCGCTGTAGTTGGTATATTTGACATAGGTAAACATTGTTGCATCGAGTATACAACTCTTGGTTGTTGAGGCAGTATTGGCACCCAACCGCTAGATGTAATTCCAGCATAACTTGAATTTTGTTGAGAACTCTCGTATGGTTGTCCTCCTGGAGGAGACAATAAAAGGGTATATTGCCCCCCATACGGCGGTAATCTAGTACTCAAAGGAATGGTTTCTCCTTGAGGACCGGACTGCCAAAATTGACACCGTAAACGATCAATTTGCTAAGACTCAACATAAGAGTTCCCGGATATTATTGCAGATGAACAAACGGGAACAGACCATACTATCGAAATAGCCCTTGAGTGGGCCCCATCTAGCGATTAAGAGCTAGTTGGGACAAATGGTATGTCAACGAACATTGTTGGAGTAACAGCAGGAAGCTCCTCCATTGCTGTGTCGGATGACACAGTCCTAGATGTCGACGTTTGTTCAGACATTTCTAGTCTATCCAAAAGATTTCCTAGAAATTCTACAGGAGCTTCCGATAACGGTAGACTAATTTCTGATGAAGAAGGATATAGGGTGATCCCGACTCCAAATTGCGATGGAGTACTAGATGGAGGATCCTCAAAAATCTCTTCTATAGCAATCAGACCAGGTGGAAGAGATAGACCGTCAGGTCCGTAAAATATTTCTGGTGTTGAAGAAGGTATAGAATCTGCAGCGACAGATGTTTTGGTAATAACACTTTCCGAATCATTTGTATATGGTGCTGGTTCAGTAATACAAGTGTTTACCTTCACACTAGGATCAGCTCTACTATCCTTTGGTGGCTGCGGAACTTCTTTTGTAAAGGCAGGGATACCAGAAATGTTTGCAGTAACCGAAGTCTCCGATGGTGTTGGAACACTTGTTCTAACTTTACCAGGGGATTTGGAACCGGTTAAACGAGTTTGCTTCATCCGCAAGAGTTTTGATTCTGGAGACAAAGACGATTGACTCGTAAGCCTCTGCGAACGATGGGGTTTCGATTGACTTTCTTCCACGATTGCAGATTACTCGATCAACTAAAAATCAAGGGGAAATATGTTTCCGAATTAAATGAATTTTAGACGCTTTGACACAACTTGTTTTTTCAATTTTTAGGAGTCGATAAAAAACAAAAGATGACACTAGTTGCCTTCGATTTTTAATGAGCTTGAAGTGACAAGTGCTCAGATGGACCTTTTCCTTTAAGGAGTCTGAAAAGGAACGAAAGAGACTACTCTAGAAATCTAGACAGAGGGATTACCAAACCAATCACAAAACTACAGAATACTTTTTACGGTACGGCAGTCAATCTTCCGAATGCTATGTTGAGTGCGTTGCGATTGATAGGGCGGCAGACACGGCTTCCTATGGATAAAGGATAAAGCCTATTGTGGTCTCCCAATATATACTCGACGATACGTGGGAGCACAAGTCCGTACTGGCACTTATCGTCTCAAAGTGGAGGAATCACCCAACCAGTAATGAAAACAACAGTTACTAGGCTTTAGAATGCCGGAATACGTCTCTAGCCTAGAATTCTAAATGTTGTGCGTTAGGTTCCAAAGCATTTTTAGATTCATTAAATTTATTTTACAGTTGATTTTGCTTAAGAAATTTTCCTTTCAGGTTCACTGCGTGATGTAGATATACAATTCCTAAAATGCAATCTAAGATGATAAACAATCATTTAATCTTCTTTTTGCAATGAAAATCCTAGCTACTAAGGAAAGAGAGATGATATTCTTTCAACATAGAGCAGGGAGCACACATTATATGCATTGTCCTAAATCAAACCAATGAGCAGTCTAAATGAAAATGCACATGCATGTATTTATTTTCAGCCTTCTTAATTTGTGAATGATAAAAAGAAAGCTAAGCGCAAATGTGAATTATTTTTCAAAGCGACATTACTAACAAGTTTCTTTTCAAGACAAAATGAAGACAATGATGACACTTTGTTATTTGGAATTGAAAACTTTCTTTCGACACTTGAAAAACTAATAATTCAAATCAAATACAAGAGTAACAATGTAATTGACTATCAAGAACAATCAGATTCTCTCCTATCATTGAAAACGACACTTGCAACACTTCCAAATCAAGAAACGAAAATTCAATTACGCTACTTCTCTGTAAGAGAGAACTGAAAATGGCTCACAATACATAAAAACATTTACAGTTCTTTGCAGAATGGAGGCAGAATAATGGCAAGGAAGGGGGTTTCCAACAAAGGTATACTGACTACAGATAGCAAAACTCCTGAATAGAGCTGAAAAGAGTGAAAAAACCAAAGTCTGGAGGCAAAATTAGCCCTTTCTGATCAGCGCACCTATTACATAGGGATTCCAGTATGCACCCCACCTACAGCACACGGGAAGTGCAATGCATACTGATATCCTTGAAGAGAGGATGCGATGGTACAGTGCGAGACTTTTGATCCAGTTATTGATCACAGTTTGCAGCACAATTCAGGGATTTAGGCCAAGCAAGTGGTAATCAGTAAATAAATCACAGGGGTAGATCTAAGGAGGTTACTAGAGCCACCACAAGGGAAATTAGAGATCTTGTAGATTGATTGGTCAATTCATAAACAAAACCCGAAGATAGACTGAGGTAGCATTGATCTACTTTGCACTTGCATAGCAAATACAGTTTGAAGGCTAGCTGGCTTGACTTCAGGCTCCATCTGTAAGTTTATAAAGCAAACAAATATAGACAAACAAACAATCTATTCGCTCCCCAGCGGAGTCGCCATTTTGTTATCGGTAAATCTAGTGTCTATGCAGAGCTGCTAGTCCCACTAAGGATGGTAGCTACCTTAGAAACAAACAAACTAAAACCACCTTCGTTTTCCTTTATGAGAAGTATATAAGAGGGGAATAAAGGAGACCAACCTCTGTCTTGCGCTTGGTTCCTTGCTTGATTCCTCTCCCTTCTGATAGATCTTTTCCACCCACTTCCTTGTCTACCCAGCTTCAAAGAGCACCTGTGGAGTCGAAGCAGCATAATACTATCCAAGAATAGAGATCTACTATCATAAAAAATATAGGACTAGATATATATTGACCACACAAATGCATATATCATCAATCATACAAGAATGTGGAGGAAAAATTGAATAGCTTTATTAATAATCAAGAATAGCAAAGAGGATTATAACCAATTGTTCTGACCCAACGTCATCCTCTCAGCAAGAAAGCCCTTCTTCACCTCATGAAAGGCTTAGATCACCCAACACTATGATGTTGCACCAAGAAACCAGCAGCACTTCATTACAAGATACAAAATTCCAGCCTCTGGATCTCTGGGATGAGGGATCCATATATAGATCTTTGCAAGGGGGGTGAGTAAGCTTCTGAGGTTTGATTAGTGTCCTCTCTCTGATAGTTCTTGATTCCACTTGGAGATTGATGATCTCTTACTCATCCCTGGGTGAATGTAGAGAGGCAAGTGTCACAGGAGAAGTTTTTGGAAGATTCCATGATCCTCCACCTTGCAGATTGACCCTGCCATTTGTCCACTCTCGCCCATTGCACCCCATAGAAGGGATTTTCAGTATGCATCACATCTCCTGTGTGCATTTAGGTGGGATGCAGCGCACTTTGACCATGGAGCAGGTGAGCTGGTCCAGTTTTGACCATTTCTGAGTAGTTTTTCATGGAGAACTTCTGGGAGATGATGTAATCAGCTAACCTTGTTCTTTTAAGGGTTGGAACAACACTTTTATGGACTTAAGAGCCCTTGGTTTATGGACATTTATGATTGGGGCTGCAGTTCCCAAAAATGTCTATAACAATGTAGTAGGTGTAGCAGGCAACAGCTCAGTGCGCTATCGACATTCAGGCCATTCGAGACCATTTGGAGGGACTCCACACCAAGATCGATGCACTGATAGAGTGACTCGAGGGCGAGTCATGATGTTTGTGTTGGGGGCCTATTGGGCATGGAATCCCCCACAACATTGAGTCATAGGGTTGTCTGCCCTAAGTAATGTAATGTCAGATTGGCCTACCCATGGTTCGCAGACCATGGGATTGTATAAATAGAGTGAGGATCTAAATTGTGAAGAGAATTGGAGATAGATGAGATTGATGATGTCTAGAAGATAGCAGATAGAGAAGAAGTCTAAGTGTCTTGGGTTGTAGTAGTAGGAAGAGGCTCTGCAGCTTTGTGCAGAGAGGCCTAGTAGAGTCTGTGGCTGAGTGCTCAGGGCAAAGTTGAGTCTGTAACCCAAGAAGAAGAAGAATAAGGAAAAGTTTGATTCTAAATATCGTGTATCTGTGTTTGTATGATTTTCTATACATTTATACTATTTTTATTATTGCGCGCACTTATATGAATACTGAACAACGTTAAGGATAATTAGGCTCATACATATAAGTTAAGTAATCACATAATATCAGGTTAATAGTAAGGAACTCGGGTAATAACATAGATCATGCCTCGAACAAAGTTGCGCAAAGATACAATTGCAGGCTACGAGGTACTAATAAGTGCGCGTAGTGACGTGCATGTAGGATGAAACCACGGACCACCCAAAAACTGTCATACATCTCTACGGTGAGGAAACCTAGTTCTAGCACCCTCCTATACTACTTCAGGTGAGACTTCAGTCCGCGCTCTGTGGACTGTTGACGAAAGGGCTAGTAGTACCGAGATTTTTTTGGCTAAATCATCTCTGAACCTGGGTCAGGCCCCTATAAGCCAACACTTGTCTGTCACCAAGTGTGGAAACCTAGCATGGTCTGCGAGGTCCCAATCCTCAATTTTCAATAGCGGGATCCTTGTGAGCCAAGGACCTTGAAAAGGGACCTGCTCAGGTAGTAGGGGTGTAGATATGGTGAACTTCGCAGAATTTGGGTCCTTCGTGACCTTTCCTTTTCCCATTCGTGGAGAGATATGCTCGGGTAACCTTGTTATGGGCTCTGCTCCTTCAACATCAATATCTTATGTTCCCTAGGCTTCTTCCGAATCCATGTTTATTAATTTCTACCGTTGCTTATCTTTCTTCTGCTTCTCAATTTTTGAATGATTTCTCGAGGATGCACACACTGGCATTGGTTTTTTCTACTTCTCCTTCTTGACTGCTTTTATTTGGGAGGTTGTCTTTCTGTGGTAGGGGGAGTTTTAGGCCTAGGAAACCTCAGTGTCATAGACACAGTAGCTGGAGCTTCCATACTTACAACTTTTGGAGTAGTTGTTTTTATAGAAAACATCGCTAGTACTCACAGTTTCAGTAGGACTTGGTGCAGACATTTTGTGAACAATAAACTTATGGTTTATCGCATGAAACTCAGCAAATGCGGGGCTCACAACAAAATCCTCCAAAAACACTTGGCTCACAGGAAATAGACAATGAAATTAACTAACAATTCTAAGAACGCAAAGTGTTCTCTACTAGACTGGAACACATAATTTATAGGGATTTTTTAATTCAAATACGACCGTTCCCCCCAAATTCTGACAGTAAATGTTGTTTTGGCAGCAAACCATTGAAGATTTTTGCATTAAATGTCACCTCCCAATCCACTTAACTATCTTCTGGCCATTAGGTCATGAACAATAACTCCAACGGTCACTTTCATGCTGTGATGTGCGGTACCTTCCTCCATGGCATAGCTTCCTAAGTGCAAATTCTTGGATTACATCTCTGCCATTCTCTACGTACCCTACTCATTACATTGTCCTCCAAACGTGGTAGTGTAGTTTATAGTCCAATGCTCCCTTGCAACTGCTTGGAGCACTAAGACTATCCTGTTGTCATATAGTCATTGTGCAGGATCTCTTGTATACAATTTCAACGTGCTCCCATTCACTCTTCCTGGGAATGGTTCCCCATTCAACTTCATGAGCTGAACTGCACCTCCATTTGTAATTTCTTTAATAATATATGGCCCTAACCAATGCATTTGGAATTTACTTGGAAATTTAATGAATTTACTATCATATAATAGGATAAGATCGTTTACCTTGAATGTGTGAAGCTTGATATGGCGTTTAGGACATGATTTTTCACTTTCCTTTTGTACTTGTTGATGAAATCTTGCCAAAACGTGATCCTCTTCAAGCTCCATGAGCTGCACGAGCCATTCCTCCAAGGCCTCACGATCCGCCATACCCATGAGATTTGTTATTCGCAGACTAGGCATAATTTACTCCATCAGCATTACACCTATGACCTCATATACTAATCTGAATGACATTGTCCCTGTCATATTTTTTACAAGTAGTCCGATAAGCCCATAGTACTGCATGTACATACACATCCCAGTCATTTCGCTGTGCATTGCAGATCTTCGTCAATGTGTTCTCCAAAATATTATTGAGGGCTTCAAGAGACCCATTGGCCTATGGTTGATACGGTGTATGCTTCTGATGGTAGACTTGGAATTCTTCAGTTATCACACTGATCATTTCGTTCTGAAATTGCATACCTCTATCACTCATCAACACTTTTGGGCAACCATATCTGGTTAATAAATAATCAAACAAAACCTTTGCTGTCGTAGCCCCTATACAATCCTTAACCAAATGTGCCTCCACCCATCTCGTTAGATATTTAGTCGTGGTGATAATATAGCACGAACCTATTTTCTTTCCTAGGGGTTGAATTGGCCCAACAAAATCAATTGCTCACTTCTCAAATGGATGCAAAGATACTTGAGAATGTAGTGGTAACTCATACCTTCGCGATGGTCTACTAGTTATTTGACGTGCATTGCATACCTTATAATACACCTTGGAATCCTTGTGCAGCGTTGGCCACCATAGATGTGTACAAAAAATATTCTACACAGTTTCCTTGCCTCCATAATGACCTCCCATAGCTCCCCCATGAGCTTCAACGAGAATGCTACCCCACTCAAAATCTGGCTCATATCTTCACAATATTTCATGTGCACCCATCTTATACTGATGTCCCACAATGAATGAAAAATTGGTCAGACACACTAGTAATTCCTTCTTTTGCTAACCTGTATATCATTCTAGTGTCATCCCTATAGTCAAGAAGTGAATAATATCGGCAAAATGATCATCCACGACTCGCATTTCAAAGAGCTTTGCATCTGGAAACCCTTCCTCCAGATTATTGGGCTCGTCGCCTATTTCGATCCACGACAGATGATTAGGTCCTGCATTTAACCTTCTTGGCTTCATAATGACTTCAAAGTCATACTCCTGGAATAATAGCAACCATCTGTAGATCTTCCCCCCCCAACACAAGCTAGTTGAACATGTATTTCAATGCAGAATGATCTGTGTACATCTTGTAATTCCCTCGTAATAGATAATGTCTGAATTTTTGCAGCACATACACCATGGCCAATTCTTCACGCTCAATCATTGAATAATTCTTCTCACCCTTAGATAAATTCCTACTCACGAAGGCTATAGGATGGTCCACTTCTCCTTCACCGACATGAATTAGCACTACACCCAATGCAATGCAAGAGACATCCACATGTACGTGACACTCATTTTTCCAATCAGGGAATACAAAGATCAACACAATGATCATATTTTATTTCAATACATCTAAGATGCACTGACATTCTTTGGCCCAACAGAATGGTGCATCCTTCTTAAGTAGTTTCTCCATGGGCACAGTAATTTGAGCATAAGCCTTCATAGATTTTCTATAATATCCCGTATGTCCCTGCATTGTGTGCAACTTCTTGACGTTCCTAGGGGCCTCCAAATTCAGTATTATCTCAATTCTTGCAGGGTCCACCATTAACCCTTTCTTGCACACCACGTAACCTAGAAAGATCCCAAAGGGAACACTGAATATGCATTTCTTCAAATTCAGCGCGATCTGGTATCCGCGACACGTATCCAACATCAGGTGCAGACTTGCTACATGGCGCTTCACTAATCCAAGTACCGTCTGGTCATCAAAGTATACTTACAAGAACTTATGAGGGAACTCCTTGAATTTTGTTATGACTATGTGTGAAAAAATCACAAGGGCATTCTTAAGCCCAAACAGCATTACAGTGTACTAAAAACAACCCCTCTCTATCACGAAGGTCATTTTTCTCCTGTCCTTGGATTCAATCATAATCTGATGATACCGAAAAAACCGTTAGTGAAGGAATAGGCCTCCTGCCCTCCAACGTTTTCTACCACTTCATCTGTAAATGGCATGGGGAATGGGTCATGGACACATGCATAATTAATATTTTGTAGATCTACACATCCTTATTTTAGCATTTTGTTTCTTATCATGAACCAGGATCTGGCTCACCCAATCAGATTCTTCAACCGGTTCTATGATGGTTGCCTCCAACATGTTATCCATCTCTTGGTTAATTTTTTTCTTGTAATTAGGATTAAGGTGAGACCTTTGTTTAATAGGCTTCGCATCTGACTTCAGAGTGATCCTCATAACACCCATATCACCAACTATGCCCTTCAAATCCGAAAAATTAGTAGGGAAGAGATCTTGGTATTCATGAAGTAACTCAACAAATTTATCCATGGTAGCATCGTCCAAATAATATCCAAGTTTCACGAACCTTAGTTTTGCTTTAATTCCAATGTTTACTTGCTTTTTCTCCAACGTCACAAAGATGTATGGGTTTTCTATTTGGGGGCCTTCGACTTCGTAGTGCCCTTCTACCTTTGGAATATTAAGGTTTCTTGGATCTTCATCCTCCTCTTCCATCGTCACATTATATCATTCTAGCACATGGCATAGCTGGGTGATCCAGTTTGGTTGGATCTATTCCATAGGTTCTTGAGGCATTCTAAAGATCACTGCCCTAATCTCTTGTATAGCTTCATTGATGCTTGCAAAGTCGTCTTTAAAGCTGAAGGTCAATAAGAATCCTTCCCTCAATATATCCCATTCCATCGTGCCATGGCAAAGCTCTATTTCCATATACCAGTTCTTGGGAATTGTATCTAAAGTATGGAAAAATACATGTACCCACTCTAGCTGTGGTTTTGTTCCCCATGATTTAGTACATTTTGCTAGTTGATCGTGTGGATCATCCCTTCCATTATATTTCTCATTCATTCCAGTGTTAACATGCCCAGATTGCAACCTCATCACTGTTCTATAATCTCACCATCAATCAAAGTTATGCTTATGCATTCCCCACCATTATGCAGACATAGCATGCATTTCCAACTCTAATTCTTGGAAGTGATGATTCTCAGGGACTTCGCACTCAAATTCATCCAAAAATAGATCTACGTCAGTTAAGCCATCATAATAGGGTATTTTCCTTACTTCGTCATCATATTTAATTGTAGCGTAAATACTTCATGAAAGAGATTCTTCCAATGCTCTAATTCCTCATCTAAATTAGAGGCGAAAGAACTCTCCCGATCCCATGCAATTCTTCCATCTATTGTTGGATTGATCTAGTCTTGATCTCACACTATTATTTTGTAGATTTAACTCATCTCACCATCACTTTCCTCATAATCATAGACCGGTTCACTATAGTGTGCCCCTTATGCAAGGTCCAATAGTACTACAACCCGAAGTGATTTTCTTTCAAATGACATTGTCCTATTCTTGAAATTGATGACCCCATTCATATCAATGGCCCAGGAAATTTCCAGTAGCGTGGGGTATGGATTACTATCATCGATGATTTCTATAACCTCAAAGTCGGCTATCACTCTCACACCTTCTATATCAACTGTTACACCATATAATCATCCCATAGGGATGATTCTCTGCTAGTTCACCATTCTGAGCTGAATCAGAGGCCACTAAAGTGTAGGTCACCCATTCGTTCCCATGTTTGTTTCGGTAATACATTTGGATCAAACCCTAGATCTAAAATGACCCGGTCCATCTCTTAATCACCTATCTACATGGTGAGCCTCATCTCATGCCATGTTCATGCCTTATGTTTTCCAAATTTTCAGACCACCCAGTGTCCATCAGGGACCTTCTCTTTGCTAGCGCATTTGTGTATTAATTCCTATAGGCCTTCCACAACTTTGCTATCGTGCAAAAATTTATGCAGGTCTCTAAAAATGTAGTGAGTATAGAGGGATAAATCATTGTAGGTGCACTAGTTTCTTGCACCTCATCTTGGCTACCTGAGGCGAAGGCCCCAACAAAGCTCTTCTTGGCTTCCATAAATGTTTCATTAGCATGATTCAGATAAAAATCAACTTCCTTCTCTAGGGCCTTGTGGACCCTCCTGTCCTCTTTAGGTTGTTTACCTTTATCATCGCCGGTCATTATTCCACTTCTCAGCACTATATTCATGCTTTGATCCTCCTTGCGGGGCTCACCTCCCATCATCTGTAAGTTATGTGTATGCTGCTGAGGCTGCACTTTCTTCTCTTGCATTATAGATATCAACACTGGGCACTCTTCTATAGTACAATCAAACTGGATACAACATTGACATGATAGGTGTGTCTGATTCTAACACTCTTGTGTGTAGTGCCCTAGTTGTCCGCAGTTGTCGCAGGTGATTTGACCACGACCTCTATCAGGTTCTCCTCCTCCTCAGCACCATCCTCATCCTTGATAACCTTCGTGCGCTCCTCCGACGCCCTGATCTGGAGGCTGTGTTTTTGCTTGGATCTGGTATGTAGATGTTATTTCCATCATTAGCTCATAGTTGTGACAGTGGCGCTCATCGTGGCCCACCGATTTGTAGAAGTTACAGAAGAACTAATGAGGTGTATGGATGAAATTTTCAAGTAAATGACAATTATCCATCGCATGTTGTCCAACAACTTGACAAATAGCACACTGTAGCACAACCCCCACACTTGGCCATGCTAGGGCTTCTAGATTCAAGGGAATTTGTCCCCCTCTTGTAATATAATTTTATTACATGGGATAGTGGTCTTTATCATGCCCCTAGCTCTTGCACTTCAAACACCAAACTTCCGCACTCATTTCTGGTTTAGTCTCATTGTATTTCTTCAAACCCTGTAATTCTAGGTGTAGACTTTATAACTGAGAGTTAATCTGTTATACCCCCAAGGTCACATCCTGAATAGGTGATGCATGCAACCTCATCAAAATCTCCAAGGCTCCTACCTATGTTCCTATCTTCTTTTGTGACAGAGAAATTATCAGGTGGGGCAAGAGCGAAGCTATAAACCATTCACGATGCTAACTATCTGTGAGCTACATGTTAGCTTCTCGAATCTAACACTTCAACCTTTGATCTAATTCACAAGGTGTCTCATCGACCGTAATCATGATTTCTTTAAATCTAATTACTGACTGCGACTCAGACTTAGGCTTACTAAACTCCTTGTTTAAGGCCACCTTAGTCTGTGCTAGCGATGTAAGAGGATTATCAGAAAAATACTTATTATACCAAGTTAGCATGTGATCCTGCAACTCGGTAACCAACTGTGCCTTCTTTATATTGTCATCGGTAATCTATTCCACTTTCCAAACAACATTTGCAACAAACCAAAACTGCTTTGTATCTCCACCCCCTATGTCATTGAAAATTGGGAGCTTGATCGTGTTCACCATGTTCAATGGTGGTGGTGGAGGTGGAGGTGTCGGCGAAGGTGTAAACGATGGAGGTGGTGGTGGAGCTTGAGTGGAAGGATGATGTGTTTGCGGAAAAACCTTTGTTATCAGTTAGACAACACTTCGCGGTGAAGCATGCACCTCTCCTTCATTCTCGCTGGAAGGAGGTCTAATTAATGGACTATATTTTGGACCTGATCTCTCTCGAACACTAAAGATTTTTCCACTTCGCATGGATCCAAACATCAATGCAATTGCATCACCCGTTTTTCACATAACAACATTTTAATCCAAGTATTTAATGATCTTAAATACTTACCTCATGGTTCTTTGAAAAATTGTAACTCGGATTTGCTATAGCTGACCGAGGTATCAACTGCAAATTCTGTAACAAATCCTCCTAGAATCTGATCGAGCCAATGATCAACGACCCGCGTGATCTTGTTTTCAAAGCTTTCTAGTCATTACACTAGTTTAGGAGTCCACATTGTAGGAGTATCAAGCTTCGACCTTCCTTAACTATATGTTAATTTAGCTAACCACTCATATAGTTCAATGTGAAAAGTGAAGAAGAAGATCTAGTGTTTCTATGTATATGAATACATGTTCAACAACTCTTCCTTTGACACACATGGATTCCTATTTTCTTGCACTGCGAATTCATGAATCTTCTGATCCAACCACTTTTCAATTTCATTCATGGTCAGATTCCAATTATGCGACATCATACATCTCTTTGAAGCAGATCCTAGTCCCAGCAATGAAACTATTTGTTGGGTTAGGGGATCTTGACCCAGTTTCAGAGTTAGCTACACCAACCAACAAAAACCTACACTACTAGCCCTTTCGGCAACAACTTGTGTAGTGTAGGCAACATTCTCACCCGAAGTAGTATGGGGGGATGCAAGAACCAAGTTTTTGTATCCAGAGACTAGTGTGATGTCTTCTAGCACCTCAGATTTGCCTTCATGCAAATCGATACACTCTTAGGGAAAATTGTTGAAACTATGTTAAGCAACCTTCATACCTTCACAGATGTCTATGATCCATCCTGCGGGCCTTTAGCAATCAATTATCCTACTTAGGTGCATCCGAGAGCAGTCCAAAATTAGGGTTCGCGCAGATTTACTTAAATTATTAGTAAACATCATAGAATGAATCAGAGTCTTTGTGAAAATATTCAACCATGGATTGCATACATCATTAACACTTATTCAAGAGAATTGTGTAACATTCAATCAATATTCCATAAAACACATCATTCATTGATAGTTTATAACATTAAAGAAAATAATGTAAATACGTAAGAATTCTTCGGAAACTGTCTCTATTCATCTTCAAATCATGATTACAGACTCGAAACTGCCCTACGCACTTAGCTGCAGGGGTTCATGCACTTAGCTCCAAACTCTACCTAGCCTCCATGCACTCAGTTGCAGAGCCTTTCTTCTATGTTACCCATTTCTCCTTGTTATCACTTCCCATTCTACTTCTTCCTCAATTATGCATTAGACTCTCTAAGACACACCTATTTATAGCCCTTTTCATAAAATTCCATGGTCTGTGGATCATGGGTGAATCTCAAAATCGACTCAAAATTTTCATAAAACAAGGGGATAAACCCCTTTGACTCCTATTCATCTACATGCTCTGCATCCACAAATCGTGGAGACTTTAAATTATTTACAAAATCTTGGGTTATCTTAACCCCAAAACTAACCCATAGGACCCCATTCAAACAATTTAAAGTTTCTTGGAGCATTGACTTCCATCCTAGATGTCAATTATAATTTAGATCATGATACATCTAACAAAATTATGTGCACATCTACAAACTTGGAAGATGGGGAATTGATGAAAAAAAGTAACAAAACAAGAAATAATTTAATGATGAATAATTTTCTTAAATACAAGGGGAAGGTGGACTATGTACTCGATGAGAATGAATGTGATGGATATGATGACTTTCCATTTATTTTGAGATCAATTCACAAAGAGACATTTGATCATTGACTATATTGCAATTGGAACAATGATCAACAACTACCTAGAGTGTATGAGGTGTTTCAATTTTTGGGATACAACTACATGATAAGACAATATTCTTGGAGTGAATCAAGTGCTCTTTATTGTCCAAAATTTCCATGTGGAATCTACACATCAAAATAATTCACAACAAACCACTAGGATATTAATGCCATATTATGTTTTTTCATATTACAGTGGTAAATGGAGAAGACTAGCAAAACATAAGTATAACATGTCAACATATGGTCTAAATTCGAATATGTACACGTATCATGTTCAATTAGAAAATGGAAAAGAAATTAATAATGTTCATCTTATGTATATAGACGGGCATGCATACACACAAAAAAATATTGTAGGATTTATGAATAATACTAAGGGGACAGACCCTAATGGAAGATTGAATTGTGAATTTGTTGACGTTATAAATGATAAAGATGGAGATATGGAAGGAGAGGTTTATATATTGATAATGTTAAAGGCTATTATGGACCTTACCATTAGGGATAAGTTATTGATTAATTACTCCTTAAAACAAACACTTGCGTGAAAGAAAATGGAAGAAAAAGGTCTCCCTAAGGATGTTCTTAAGGGTAGAAAACCATAGAACAATAACTAAGTGTCGATTGATTTTTTATAAATTATGTTTAAAAAAATGTGTTTTATTTTAAATTATTGTATAAAGAAGGTTTCTTATAAAATAATGTTCCATTATTCAATATGTGTTTGTGTGTGTCTGTTTGTGTTCATGTGTATCTTCATAAATTTTATATTTTTATTTGTTAAAACCTTTCATTATATTTCTTTGAAATTTATACATTCATGATTTATCCAATTGGTTCCTCACATTAAATAATGCTTGTATTTGTTGATAGCTAGAAGATATTGATGATACACCTACTAAAACCCAATGTCAAACTGGGTTATTAATATTTGGATGGGATGATCCAAACCATTTTTTAAACCACACTAGAGCGACAAGAGCAATATTGAAGAGCACTATTGACTGAGGAATTTGAAGAGCTAATGAAATTAGCATACATTGATGACATGCCACCTAGCCTTAGCGATGGTCATGATAGTGAAAATATAATGCATGAAGAAGGATTGAATGAAATTTTATAGGTTTCTTTTGGGATAGAAACAATGATCATCATAATTATCATATGGTTCACACTAACAATGATAGTAGTGATAATTACCACCAATGTAATCTTAATGATAACAACCTAAAAGAATCAATCAAGAAAGAAACTAAGAGACTCATTTTCAAATTAGGTGGAAGTAGAACCTCAAAACATACATGCACATTAATATTATTAGAAATCAAGCCACTATTTGATTGGTTAAACAAAGGATTCACTACCCTACTAAAGTAACTTAAAATCTATTTCTTACATTGGATTGTCAATTGGTGTACACAATTCACGAACATTCATCAACTTCATTTATATTTCCTTAAGGGGATTTTAAAACCATATATTATATATAAATATTCATAGTATAGACTGACATATCAAGCATGTTCCTCATAAGTCAGACATTGAATTGATTTAATCTCGGGAAATACTACAACACACTAAACACTGAAATAGTCCCTTAAGAGAATGTGTTACCATCAACTTGCAAAGAAGCGCATCAGTTGTTGGTTGAGTTGGGGATTGAATATAAGAAAATTAATTCATGTAAAAATGATTTCATTTTATATATAGATGAATATCAAGACAAGGTAGAATGCGTTGTATGCAAAGAGAACATATATCATACATATGTACAAGTTCCTATAGTTCCAAATAAGGTTTTAGGTCACATGTAATAATACCTAGACTTCAATTTTTTTTTATGCAACTCACTTTAGAAATTGATGGAATGACAAGCAAAGATTAGGATTACAGACAGATTCATGTGCATCCCAGCTAAATTTAAAGAAATGAAACACATAGAGGAAAATTGTCCAAGAAAATTCAAAGATTGAACCTTTAGTATTAGGCTTGGTCTTGAAATTGATGGATTTTGCCCATTATCTTTCTTGAGATAAAATTACAGTGTTTGGATAGTTAGACTAATAGTATACAATATTCCCCCATGGATGAGTGTTATAAAGGAGCACATTATTCCGACTGTCATCATCCCAATAAATCATAAAGTAAAAAAATGATGTTTATCTTTCGCCTTTTATTAATGAGATGCAAATTCTATGGAAATGCATAACAATTCATGACATATCATGTCCTCCATCAAGTAGGTCCTTCATGTTGTATGCTGCACTATGTTGGACTATTCATGATTCCCTACGACTTGGTGTTTGTTTTGGTAAGATAAAATATTTACGTATTTAGACTCATAATTTAATTTCATCCCAACTTTCATACTCACATTTATACTATTATTTGGATGTTATTAAGATTTCTTATTGAATTTTATGGCTTCAAACAAAGGGTATATTTTCATGTACAATATGTTCATAACAATTTCAAGGGAGTTATTCTAAATAGCTACATAAATTTATTTATGCAAATAATAGGATTTTTCTACCACTAGATCATAAGTTTAAAAATCTCCAGAAGAATCTATTTGATGGAAAAGTTGAATATAGAGGTCATCCCCCACTTATGGGTCCAGGTGATTGGCTGAAGAAGAATGAAGATGTTTAATCAAAATCCTGGGAGGATTTTTTTGCTCAAGGTGATTCAATTGAGGAATCGAAATAAGTTGAAGTTAATATACCATCAGTCATGAAAAGGAAATCCATATTTTATGACATATGTTACTATAAGGATCTATTAATATATCACTATTATATCCTCTTCACATCTTCAAAAATATCCGAAATTCTATATTTTGACATATATTAGGAAAAGATAAGGACACCTTGTCCTTAAGGAGAGATGTTGCTCTTTCACGTACCAAATTTGATAGAAAGAATTTGTGGCCAAAGAGGAAAATGAAACATATGAAGGAATCTGTTCAATGAGGACACCTACAGTCTATGGGTCATCATTTCAAAAATCTTTTACATTTGATGTAAAACTCACAGGATTTAAAGTACAGGGTTTTCGTAATTTCATGAAGTTATTATCATCATTTAAGATTTACTAGTAACATTGATTAAGTACGAATTACATTTTTATAGTCTTTTGTGTGAGAAAAATTCCTAATTACCTTTGATAAATTTGTTTGATGGCATATCATGCCATTCATAATCTATTGGATTCATGTCTTACCTTTGACTTAAGGAATGCCACGATTTGAATGTTAGTTTTTGCAAGGTATCTGATATGAAATGTTCATGTGTGAAAGACATAGATATATTATATTGGTTTTTAATTTTTGACTAAAGGTTCATACTAATTTTTTATTATTATGAAACCAACTCACAAAATGAAATTAGAGATAGATCAAAAAGTTTAAAATAATAATGTTCGATGGGGCAACCTCCTTTACATTACACTAATGAAAAATTCTTGGATGATAGAAATGACAAGACCTCATTTCTATATATAGGAGTCTAAGGGGTCCCAATATAATTAGAGCCTACATAACAATAATATTGTAGTGGAACCAAAATAACAATAGTGGGCTTCTATGGGGCACAACAACACAATAAAGGGGTTTCACTAATAACAATAAGGGGGTACACTAGCAGTATAGGGACCTAATATGCCCCTCTCTTCCAAAAAAGTCTTGCCCTCAATGCTTGAGTAATTCTAAATGCTTTTGTATAAAATTATCATCCTCCCATGTGGAGTCTTTAGTAGGTGAGTTCTTGCATTTGATGAGATACTCGAAAATTGATCGATTTCATAGTTGTCGATTTCTTGATTCCATGACCTCTTCAGGTTCCAATATGATTTTCCTTCCTCGTCAAGTTCTGGTAATATTTCTTTAACTCGGAGCTTGTCACCTATAACGTTTTTCAAGAATGAAATATGGAGAACTGGGTGCACTCAGGAAGATGTAGGAAGCTCCAATTTATATGCCATAGTATCAATATTTTGCAACACCTTGTAAGGACCATAGTATTTTGGTGATAATTTATTACCCTTCTTAGCTTGTTTGAGGTACATTTGTTTGTATAGTTGTAGTCATAAAAATATCCAGTCATTTATTCCAAAACTTCTTTTGCTAAGATGTTGATTTACATGTTGTTTCATTCAATTATGCACTAAAGTGAGGTTATCCTTTAAGAGTTAGATAACTTGTTGTTGATGTTCGATGTGATATTCCATTGCTTGAACCTTAGAATTTTCTCTTAAAGATGATGTGATGGATGGTGGATGATATCCATAAAGTGGCAATGCATTACAAGATATGGTCGAATTCATTTATTCTTTCTCTGGGTTTGGTTCCTAGTGTATATCCTCCTCTTTTGATGTTACTTGATCCTTTTTCTTCCTCCTCTTCATTATTTATGTAAATTAATTTCTTCCCAACACACTTATGGACTTTAGTGTATTTGCTATCACAACTGTAACAAATCCATTTTTCTCTTTTTTCTTCCAATTATTGTAGTGTAAACCTTGTAGGTTTTGGAAGACTAGGAGCAACAAAACTTCCATCTTTATAGTGATGAGTGGTAGACTTCCTTTTTGCCATAATTTTTCTTTCAACTTTTCTTCCCACCTTGAATTCCTTCTCCAATGAGTCAGGTTCCCAAAGGCAAACCTCATGTTTGATGTTATCTTTTAAAGTCCGTATGAAGAAATCAATCCTGTGCTCCTATGGAATATCGGTTACCCTAACATCAATTTTTGGAATTCCACAATGTTCTCTGTCTTTGAACCCTTTTTCTTGAGATTTATCAATTGGCTAAAGAAGGTGTTTCTCTTTGTATCCTCATAATGTACTATCATTTCCTCCATAAAAATGAAGCAAGTGACTATTTGTTTATGAGAGCATAGTGATTGATACCATGAAAACTGACAGGGTTGTAAATATAAAGTTGCAATACATACCTTTTGTGTGTTTTGCACATTATGGAGATCAATATATTTCTCCATCTATAGTATCCAAGTTACGGGATACTTTCTATCAAACTTCCTCATATCGATCTTTGAAATATGGTGGGTCTCCAATCCAATGTTAGATTATATGAAATCAATATTAAAATTTATTTTTTCTCATCAAGAGTTCCTATACTACCTTTTCGCCATTAGTAGGCCTTTCTTGTAGTAGCTTTGTCCCACCTTACTTCAAACCTTCCATGTATTTATTCAAATCTTCCATGCATTTCTTCAAATCTACTTTGATACCATCGATATTAATTTCCACGGTATAGATAAAACTATTTATCTTAGCTTTGATCGTGTTATTCAAATCGTACATCCAATTTTTCTTACTAGGTGTTTCTATTTTCTTGATTCAAGTCATTATTTTTCTTCCTTTAGGAGCTCAATATTTAAAAGAGTGTAACTCTGTAATTTCAGATCTCCAAATTTTAAAATTTTGGTTTGTAGTATTCCTCTGAGTCCTATTTCCAACCCCACAAGTCTGATTGATATTGGATTCTCCAAGAAAGAGTTATGACCAATCTCCCACGGTGACGTGATTATAGACTCATTCAGTAGTGCGAACTTGTATGACATGACACGTGTCACTATTTTGACCTTCGCCTTGAAAATAATATCCAAGAAACTACAGTCCAGCCTCTTTGTATCATTTTTTATGAAATTTGAATACGATGCTCAAAGAGAAATTTATAATATTTTCCCATTGTCACCTGTTTGAGATGGAATTCAGGAGCCTGCAAAAATTCTAACTTCCTTAGTTCATAGCTTTGAAACTGTAGTGATACAAGATCTTAAATTCGGTTAGGAGGTTCATCACGATTTCGGTTCAAATGGGTTTTAATTTTAGCTTCTTAATCTTCGTAGAAATTGTTTTATAGTGAATAATTCCATGATGACCTGTTTGAAGCAATGAAACCCTCGAATCCAAAGTTCTGACACCAATTGTTATAAAACAAGCTCTCAAAATAGAAGAAGAGATAGATGAATGACTTCAAAATAGGCCTCTTCGAGGGGACAACCTCCTTTGCATTACAAAAATGAACAATTCTTGGATGATACAAATGAAAAGACCTCCTTTCTATATATAGGAGTCTAAGGGTTCCAAATAAAATTAGAGCTTACATAACAATGATATTGTAGGGGCAGAGGAATAATAGTAGTGGGCTTCTATGGGGCACAATGATAACAACATGGGGACTACATGGGCAGAATAATACAATAGTTGGGTTGCACTAATAACAACAGGGGGGTACACTAGCAGTATAGGGACCTAAAAATTATTCTTATATTACGTGGGTGACGTTCAAGGAGATCCACGAATGTGAAGTGCCAAAATGTAAGAAGGAAAATACAGAAATTGTATGTGTATTTGAGGAGTTCCCTACAAGCGTCATGTACCTACAAGTACATTTACTTCTGCACCTAGTTGATGACATTGAATTGGCGGGTGTCATATCAATGAGGTAGATCTTTTTCTTTGAGAGGTATATGAAAACTATAAAAGGATATGTTTAGAAAATGGCACATCTAGAGGGTTGCATGGATGAAGGATATGTATTGAATGGAGAATTTTTCTTCCTATGTGAACTCATTGGTAAGTATTTTGAAGATGGTCCATGCTTTTGTGGTGAAGAACGAGGATCAGATATTACTTAGGGAGAAAAAACACAAGATAATGGTGTTGAAGTATAAATTACTAAGTAATTCATGATCATTGTGGTTGTTTTCCTTACAATCACTAATTTACTTTGTATTTTTTCAAATATATAGCATGACATTTGGAGTTTCAAATATACATGTTGACATGTAATAGGTATAGACGAAAGTTCTATATTCGACAGGTTCATTCTGTACCACATGGAATTTATGAACAAATAGATTGATTTATATGATAAAAAGAGAGAAGAGGTGTTATAAGAAAGGATATAGTTTAAGAGATCAAACCCAAGGAATGCTCCACTTCGCACTGATCTGTTTGGGGAATGGGGAAACATTTTTACACTACGATGGGTTACTGAACAAATTTAAAATCAAGTAGAAGATACATGTACAGATTCAAACATGAAAGAAGATGAAATCAACAAGTGTAGATGATATGAAATAAAGGTACAGTTGGAATTTTACAAAATATAATTTATTTAAAATTTTGACACTATTAAATATTTTAATATCCCTCATTATGTTTGTTTTCATTGAAATGAAAGGTCTTTCATAGGCAAGGAAGTATCCAGCAATGTTGACATATGATCAACATTATCGTGTAGAAAGTGTGGATGTAAAGAGATGATCACTTAATTGCAGCATCATGGTTGATTTCAAGCAATCCAACTGATAAAGTTCAAAAGATAAGAATATTATTGAAGGGAATCTACAATATGTTGGGAAAATCCAACAAATTTTTGAGTTGGATTACCAAAATTTTAAGTGTTTTATTTTTTAGTGTAGATAGTATGAAGCATTTGTGAGGACACCGAGACATGATACCCATAGTGGATTGTTTTCTATAGATTCCCAGATGATACAGATCTTTATCTTCTACAAATTCAATGTGAGTAGGTATTTATTTAACTAAAACAATAAGAGATATTGATCAGAAATCTCTTAATTCATAGTTTATTACGAATATTATGTGTGTGTGTGTGTGTGTTTATGTTTTTTATGAAACAATAAAATTGTTATGAGATAGGTCTAGTATATGTATGTAGTTCATGTGCAAGTATTTCTCTATCAATACGTTTTGGGCCCAAGTGGATATTTGTCATACATTATGATCCAAGATTAAGGCATGTATTTGACGATGCATTAGTGGATACTGAGAAGAACGATGACAACCTACAAAATGAGAGAGAGGAATTAGATAACATCGAAGAAATTTACATCCATGCTGATTTTTAAGATGGTTATATTTAGGCACAAGAAGAAAAAAATCCAGAGTTAGATGATGTTATAGAAGACAACAATATGGATGATATAGAAAATGATGATCCAAATAGATCTAGTAACAATGTAGATGGTCTGCAGTCAAATTTCAAAGATGATGAATATGACGTAGGTCAAGATGAGGGTGGTGATAATATTAAATACTTGAAAAAACATATGAAAAATGACAATGATACAATGGATGAAATTGTTGTAGACAATAATGTTAATGAGCAAGACTTCCAACTTTTTAAAATTAATTGTAATCCATTTTTAAAAGATGATGATTCTTTTAGCCCAAAATTCGAAATTATTTAGTATTATTTATGTCAATACAAATTATCTATTGCAATATCCTTAAAGTGCTCAATTTTCAGTATGAATTATTGGCAGAAAAAATTAGAATTACTTGGATAAGAGTTAGCATGGTTAGCGGTCATTTATTCATTGATGATGGTTTCTAGGTGTGGTCAGTTTATTGGTTAGAATCAAATTAAACTAGGATGAAGAGTATATTGAATAAAAATACATTAAATATGCACTTATTTAAAAATATTATTACATATATCGTATATGTAAAACAATGTAAATCCAAACCATTAGGCTAGGTGCATGCAAAGTTTATTCATTAATTTATATTGTAAGACAAATTGGAATATTTTATAAGCCTAAGTAAAATTATTTTCTAGGGGAAAAATTAGAAAAAAATAATTATATTAATTTTCTTTATGAGTAAAAAATTAATTTCCAAGTTAAATCATTTAATCTGGCCTTGTAAAGAAGATTTGACATGAATTTCTATCAAGCAGGTCAAAATTCCTTTCTTCATTAAAATGCACACCTAGGCTTCATTACTTGACCAACATGGTTTAGGAAAATTGTATATTGTTTATTTACTAACTAATTATAAACATTATTTATCTTTCTTAATACTTTCGAATGTTGGAGTTGGAGTTGATAATTTCTTGTGAATTGAAGCCTTATTTTTGTACTATTTAGTCAGTCTTTGAAGGATTCTTTGTCTAGTGAGATAAGGATATGTGGATTATATTCCTGGTGACGTTGATATATACAATATTATTATGAAGCTATTTTTTTATGTTGCTAAATTTGTATCTCGTTTAAGCTTTATGCAATTTTATTATTAATAGAAAAAGCCATGTTGGAGAAGAATGGAAAGATGTTTCTAGGCATCCCACATATCTTCCTGATTAATTGGGGCAATGCCAATCCCCCGAGGATAAGACATGATTTTTTTACCATTTTGGTTAAATATTACACATCTAGCTCCAAAAACCCTTGGATTTCCCTTCAAGGAACTCTATGGTAAATTTTGCCATAAACAATGTAAACTTTGAAATGGGAACTCTAGACTAAAAACCCCGAAATACATGAAAAACAGTGCTAAAAATGAAAAGTGTGTATACTGGAAAGATGGTCTTCTCTTTTAGGGTTAATTTTGAACATGTTTTAAAATGACAGTGAAAATGATTTTTTTTTTTTTGTGGGAAAATTGTGCAAAAATCGCCCTGAAAATGAAAAGTATTGATAGTGGAATGATGGCTTTTTTTAGTGTCAATTTTCAACATTTTTAAAAAGTTCCAGTAAAACCGAATTTAAAATTTAAAATCTAAAATTTCAATTTTTTCTTTTTAACATTGTTAAAAAAAATAATTTGTATTTAAAAAAAGAAGAAGAAGACTCACACTACACTATTATTATTTAACGTTCATAACATATTTCATGAAAAATACTTGAAAATATTAACATTATGTGTATATATTTTCTAAATTGAATGTCTTAGTTTATATCAATACATCACACACACACACACACACACACACACACACACACACACACATATATAAAGTTTGTTGTTCTATGGTTGAAAATCATAATGGGTGACACTAGAATAAATGATAATTTTCTGGAACTTAGAGGAATTAGATTCAAATTAAAATTCCTAAATTTAAAATATATTGGCAGCCGGGCAATTCCGGGAATTGCCCAACGTAAATGAGAAAAGCTTTGATCTTGTTATGTTGCAATTATTATAACTGTAACCACTCGAAAAGGATGCATGTAGATTTTTTTCATTCACTATTAATGTTCAAAAAGTGTCATGTTATTTTATTCCCTATTAATGTTACTGAAGTCACTATTTTATCATTTTAATTCTTGGATTTTTAAATGACGAATTAATAAAGCGGATTAACAACTTTGGCATCACTTAAATATAATGCTAATAGTTTGGACATTAAGGGTTTTGATTTAACCTAAAACATTAGGGATTGAGATTAGTTGATTCTGGTTGGAAAATAACATTTTTTTAAATTAATAAATAAGGTTTAGTGTTCTATGGTTGAAAATCATAATGGGTGATGCTAGAATAAATGATACTTTGCCGAAATTTAAAGGAATTAGATTCAAATTAAAATTCCTAAATTTAAAATATATTGGCAACTGGGAAATTCTAGTAATCGCCCAACGTAAACGAGAAAAGCTTTGATCTTGTTATGTTGCAATTATTATAACTGTAACCACTCCAAAATTTTAGTAATCGCCTACCGTAAATGAGAAAAGCTTTGATCTTGCTATGTTGCAATTATTATAACTGTAACCACTCCAAAATGATGCATGTAGATTTATTTAATTCCCTATTAATGTTAAAAAAGTATCATGTAATTTGATTCCCTGTTAATGTTACTGAAGTTACTATTTTATGATTTTAACTCTTGGATTTTTAAATGAGGAATTAATGAAGTGGATTAACAAATTTGGTATCACTTAAAATATATGATAATAGTTTGGACATTAAGGGTTTTGATTTAACCTAAAACAATATGGATTGAGATCAGTTGATTCTGGTTGGAAAATAATATTTCTTTGAATTAATAAATAAGTATTAATAAATAAAGTTTGTTGTTCTATGGCTGAAAATCATAATGGGTGACACTAGAATAAAAGATACTTCGCCGGAATTTAGAGGAATTAGATTCAAATTAAAATTCCTAATTTTCAAATATATTGGCAACGAGGCGATTCTCGGAATCACCCAACGTAAACAAGAAAAGCTTTGATTTTGTTATGTTGGAATTATTGTAACTGTAACCACTCAAAAATGATGCATATAGATTTATTTGATTCCCTATTAATGATAAAAAAATATCATGTTATTTGGTTCCTGTTAATGTTACTCAATGATTGTGCTGTGGCCTTGAGGAAGGCTAAGCCTCCCAAGAGTAACCTCAGCAGGGATGAATCTTTAGCTCTCAGATCCTTAAACCAGAACAAGGATATCATTGTCCTGAAGGCTGACAAGGGTGGTGCCGCCGTGATTCTTGACAAGGTTGATTACCGTAACAAGATGTTAGACCATCTTCATAATAGTGGAAGCTACAAAAAGCTTTCCAAAAATCCCTTGAAGAAGGTTGCTAGAAATGTGGCTATGGTTATTAAATCCATTAGCTCGTTGAGTTCATTACACCATAAGCTCATTGAAAGTAACCCGATTACTCCGAGAATCTATGGCCTCCCTAAGATCCACAAGGAAGGTGCCCCCTTAAGGCCCATCGTCAACACCATTGGAGGTCCTACTTATCTCCTCGCGAAGTTCCTGGCTTTAAAGCTTAAGCCCCTCGTTGGTAAGACTGAGTCCTTCGTAAAAGACTCTGCATCCTTTATCGACGATCTCAAGGACATTAAGCTTGATCCTGGGGACATTATGGTTAGTTTTGATGTTGTCTCCTTGTTCACTTGCATCCCTATTATTGAGGCCATGACTGTGATCAACCGCCTAACGGATCCTGACACGGCTACGTTGGTTGAGATCTATCTCACTTCAACCTTTTTCAGTTTTGAAGGGGAGTTCTTTGAGCAAACTTGTGGGGTTGCTATGGGATCCCCCCTTTCCCCTGTTGTGGCTAATCTGTTTATGGAAGATTTTGAGTCCAAAGCTTTGAACTCTTCCCGACTCCTTCCTAAGCTATGGAAGAGGTTTGTGGATGACACCAATGTCTTTTGGTCTCATGGCCAGGATGAGCTTGATCTCTTCTTTGATCATCTTAACAAGCAGTCCTCAGCCATTAAGTTCACTAAGGAACAGGAAGTTGATGGATGCCTTCCTTTCCTGGATATTCTTATTTCTAGGAATGAGGATGGCTCTCTGGCCCATCAAGTTTTTCGAAAGAAAACTCATACGGAGCAGTATCTTCATGCCAGTTCCCACCATTTCCCAGCTCAGAAGATGGGGGTTCTTAGTACCCTTGCTACTCGGGCCCTGAGGATCTCGGACAAGAAGAGCTTTGAGAAAGAAAAATCCCATCTGCTGGATGTCTTTGTGGAGAATGGTTACAGTAGATACTTGGGTCATAGGGCTTTCCTTAAAGCTTCCAAGAATTCTCTGGTGAAAAGAGAGCCAAGAGATCGTGTTCCTGGTGTCCTTCTTCCTTATGTCCAAGGGACCACGGATAGAATTAGTAGGATTCTCAAGAGACATAGTATCCCGGTTTCCTTCAGGCCCTTGAACACCATCCGTTCGTCTCTCAGATCGGTGAAGGATCCCATCGACCCTAAGGATATGAAAGGGGTTTATTTGATCCCTTGTTCGTGCGGGACCCCCTACATTGGGGAGACTGGTCGTTCCATTAATCAGAGGATTAGTGAGCACGCTGCGGATCTGAGGCATAGGAGATTTAAGTCTTCCGCTTTAGCTGAGCATGCAGAGAAAACCAGTCATCATATTTGTATTGAAGAAGCGAGTGTTATTGCTAGGATTCCGCATTTCCATCATCGTAAATTCAGGGAAGCGCTAGAGATTGAAAAGAGACCTAGTAATCTCAATAGAGATGATGGTTGGAAAGTCAGCAGGTGTTGGGTCCCTGCCCTCTCCTCCTAGTGGTTTCCGTCCTCATTGTTTTTATTGTTCTCCTTTTTATGTTATCGTCATTATTTCGCCTCTCCTAATTTTATTTATGGACCTCGGTATAGCTTTTTTCTTCTTATATTGCTTTTCTATTTTACTATTTAACTCGTTATTTTTATTTTATTTAACTGTATTCATTATTCCCTTCACCTATTTTTCCTTTTATTTTCTTACTTTATTTGTTATTATTATTATTACTATTATTAGTAATTTTTATTTATTTTATTATTATTTTTATTTATTTATTTATTTATTTATTCATACTATTATTTTTAATTTTGTCCCCATGGGTTATTCATTTTATTTTATTCTTTTTATTTTTCGTATTATTTTATTTTAATTCACTTATTAATTTTTAGTTTTAACTAATTAATTTTATTATTATTATTACTATTATTAATATTATTATTACCTTTTTATTAATTAATTTATTTTCATTTAGGTATTTATTCTTTACCTTTGGCCCTTCAGTTAGGTTTTACTCCCCCTTTATTTATTACTGGATTACTTTATTTGTTTGTATTATTATTAGTATTATTATTATTATTATTATTATTATTATTAATATAGTTATTTTAATTTATTTTTATTATTTATTTATTTATTTATACCTTTATTTTCAGTTTTGTTTTATCCCCTTTGGTTATTCAATTTAGTTTTATTTTATTAGTTTTCATTTTTATTCACTTATTAATTTATTATTAACTTTTAGTTTGAATTAATTAATTCATTATTATTAATATTATTATTACTTTAATTATTTTATTATTTATTTATTCTTTACCTTTGGTCATTATTCCCCCTTTATTTATTATTTTTTCATTATTCTTAGAGCTTTAGTATTATTTGGCATTATTTTTATTCACTTATTAATTTATTATTAATTTTTAGTTTGAATTAATTAATTCATTATTATTAATATTATTATTACTTTAATTATTTTATTATTTATTTTTATTTATTCTTTACCTTTGGTCATTATTCCCCCTTTAGTTATTATTTGGTTTCATTATTCTTAGAGCTTTAGTATTATTTTGCATTACTAAGTTTTAATTTATTAATTAATTAATTAATTAATTTGTTTTATTTTATTTTTACTATTGGTAGGTGTTTTATTCCATTGATCCATGAGCGTTTTAACTTTTATTTCATTCTCCCTTAATTTAGTAATCTGTTGCAACTAATTTTTTGATCCTGGTCCCTTGGTCATATTAGCGGCTGGTCAACTAGCCGTTGGAGGCTCTACTCGGTCTATTTAACATGCTTCGCTAGATCTGTTCTTCAACTTGTCCTGACGATGAACCACACTAGTTGGTTCGAAACGCGTCGACAAATGATTTTCCATGTGATTTTCGCCGAAATCTTTCTCTAACATAATATGGATCACAGAAGCCTAAACTCCATTATTGAATCCTTGCACAGGGAAGCCATTGCTATCAAGGTTCGTCAGTTTGAACGGGCTCGCTTGCAGGTTTCAAAGTTGAAATCAGATCTAGCTTTTCTGAAACGTTGTAGAGACTCCTCTGTTATTCCTGTCTTCGCTCGGATTAAGCACCGCCTTCACACTCCGCGAAACCATCAGGTTTTCATTAAGGCGAGTCTGGCTTTAATAAGAGCTGAGATAGATCGGGTCAGGTCTTCCTTGAGTCAGCTTTCTCGAGTTCTTTTAGATCTTCACTTGGATCTTGGAAACCTATTTTCGGCTTCTCTTTGGGCCAGAATAGATGCTTGTTCTGCTTTGAAGTCTCTCAGGGTTGAAGAGATTCGTAATCAGAAACAAGCCTCCAAGTTTCTTAAGTTAGCTCGGGACTCTGAGGATCTGATTAGTGCTTTTGGAGCTTCTTCCCATAGCCGCGTCTCCTCGGGGCAAATCTCGGCCTTGAATGACTGGCTTTCTGGTAATTCTGGAAGGATCTCTGGTTCTCTCGTCCGATCAGATTGCCAGGTTGATTCCTCCGCGCTCCCTTCAAGCCGGCGTTCTTCTTCGGGTTCTGGTCTGCAGGTTGGAGGTATTCAAGGTTATCTTGTCGCAGAAGAAGGTTTGTCGTTGGGCTCTCATCGAATCACAGGCCCTGAAAGCGATGATTCTGTTGATCTCAGCGGCAGTATTCTTCTAGATCTCGGCGTTCCAGTTCCTTCTACGGGTTCCCTTTCGACTCCGGTTATTTCTCTCTCGCCCGAAGGATCTGATGCTTCAGTACATTCGGTTGCTTCAACGCAGCATGAGTTGGTATCTGGTGTGGTGACAGACCCGTCCTCGGCATCCATTAACGCTTCAGTTTCGGTTGACAGAGCTGATGAGTCCAGCGAAAGTTATATCTCCGCCCTCCTCCCCTCATTCGATGGTGTGGCTCCAGTGGATTGCGGCGTTCCGAATGACCATTCCTCAGACAGTGGCAGCGTTGTGAAGTTAGGTTTGGACGGCTGTAGCAACCCCCTTTTTGGTTCCAGCGTTAACCAGCAGCTTGGCTTTGGTGGCTCTATTTCCAATCAGCTCGGTAAGGTAGAGGTTGATTCGCTTGGGGCTGGGAGCTTGATTAATGGTAATCGCTGTAATTATAATGATAATTTTATTGCTGCTGATAATAATAGCATATATAGTGGGAATAATAACTGAGGGTATGATAATTCGCGGCTTGAATTTAATTATAATGATATTTTTATCGCTGCTAATAATAATAATAGCATAGATAATGGTAATAATAACCGAGGGAATGATATTTCTCGGCTTAACTTTAATTCTGATTTTAATAATTTCGATAATTATAATATTGGGTCTGGTCAACATGTTAGTTTTGGTTCTAGCTTTAATTACAAAAGTAGTGATAATGTTAATAATTTTAGCAATAGGCTTTCTGGCTTGGAAATTAAGAGGAAAAATCGGTCTTCTGCTTTGACCCCCTCTTCTTGTTCTAGTAACAAGGTCATTAATCTATCTAGTTTTGTTTTTCCCCCTGCTGTTTTTAAAGTCTTGAGCAAAGGCTTGAATTTTGCCTTAGCCCCTAGAAAAATCCCTGTGGAGGATATTATCTGTGATATTGAGTTTGGTATCAGAGGTCTTCCCGATAGGATCAAGGATACTATCAGGCAGGATTGTGCTGTGGCCTTGAGGAAGGCTAAGCCTCCCAAGAGTAACCTCAGCAGGGATGAATCTTTAGCTCTCAGATCCTTAAACCAGAACAAGGATATCATTGTCCTGAAGGCTGACAAGGGTGGTGCCGCCGTGATTCTTGACAAGGTTGATTACCGTAACAAGATGTTAGACCATCTTCATAATAGTGGAAGCTACAAAAAGCTTTCCAAAAATCCCTTGAAGAAGGTTGCTAGAAATGTGGCTATGGTTATTAAATCCATTAGCTCGTTGAGTTCATTACACCATAAGCTCATTGAAAGTAACCCGATTACTCCGAGAATCTATGGCCTCCCTAAGATCCACAAGGAAGGTGCCCCCTTAAGGCCCATCGTCAACACCATTGGAGGTCCTACTTATCTCCTCGCGAAGTTCCTGGCTTTAAAGCTTAAGCCCCTCGTTGGTAAGACTGAGTCCTTCGTAAAAGACTCTGCATCCTTTATCGACGAGCTCAAGGACATTAAGCTTGATCCTGGGGACATTATGGTTAGTTTTGATGTTGTCTCCTTGTTCACTTGCATCCCTATTATTGAGGCCATGACTGTGATCAACCGCCTAACGGATCCTGACACGGCTAGGTTGGTTGAGATCTGTCTCACTTCAACCTTTTTCAGTTTTGAAGGGGAGTTCTTTGAGCAAACTTGTGGGGTTGCTATGGGATCCCCCCTTTCCCCTATTGTGGCTAATCTGTTTATGGAAGATTTTGAGTCCAAAGCTTTGAACTCTTCCCGACTCCTTCCTAAGCTATGGAAGAGGTTTGTGGATGACACCAATGTCTTTTGGTCTCATGGCCAGGATGAGCTTGATCTCTTCTTTGATCATCTTAACAAGCAGTCCTCAGCCATTAAGTTCACTAAGGAACAGGAAGTTGATGGATGCCTTCCTTTCCTGGATATTCTTATTTCTAGGAATGAGGATGGCTCTCTGGCCCATCAAGTTTTTCGAAAGAAAACTAATACGGAGCAGTATCTTCATGCCAGTTCCCACCATTTCCCAGCTCAGAAGATGGGGGTTCTTAGTACCCTTGCTACTCGGGCCCTGAGGATCTCGGACAAGAAGAGCTTTGAGAAAGAAAAATCCCATCTGCTGGATGTCTTTGTGGAGAATGGTTACAGTAGATACTTGGGTCATAGGGCTTTCCTTAAAGCTTCCAAGAATTCTCTGGTGAAAAGAGAGCCAAGAGATCGTGTTCCTGGTGTCCTTCTTCCTTATGTCCAAGGGACCACGGATAGAATTAGTAGGATTCTCAAGAGACATAGTATCCCGGTTTCCTTCAGGCCCTTGAACACCATCCGTTCGTCTCTCAGATCGGTGAAGGATCCCATCGACCCTAAGGATATGAAAGGGGTTTATTTGATCCCTTGTTCGTGCGGGACCCCCTACATTGGGGAGACTGGTCGTTCCATTAATCAGAGGATTAGTGAGCACGCTGCGGATCTGAGGCATAGGAGATTTAAGTCTTCCGCTTTAGCTGAGCATGCAGAGAAAACCAGTCATCATATTTGTATTGAAGAAGCGAGTGTTATTGCTAGGATTCCGCATTTCCATCATCGTAAATTCAGGGAAGCGCTAGAGATTGAAAAGAGACCTAGTAATCTCAATAGAGATGATGGTTGGAAAGTCAGCAGGTGTTGGGTCCCTGCCCTCTCCTCCTAGTGGTTTCCGTCCTCATTGTTTTTATTGTTCTCCTTTTTATGTTATCGTCATTATTTCGCCTCTCCTAATTTTATTTATGGACCTCGGTATAGCTTTTTTCTTCTTATATTGCTTTTCTATTTTACTATTTAACTCGTTATTTTTATTTTATTTAACTGTATTCATTATTCCCTTCACCTATTTTTCCTTTTATTTTCTTACTTTATTTGTTATTATTATTATTACTATTATTAGTAATTTTTATTTATTTTATTATTATTTTTATTTATTTATTTATTTATTTATTCATACTATTATTTTTAATTTTGTCCCCATGGGTTATTCATTTTATTTTATTCTTTTTATTTTTCGTATTATTTTATTTTAATTCACTTATTAATTTTTAGTTTTAACTAATTAATTTTATTATTATTATTACTATTATTAATATTATTATTACCTTTTTATTAATTAATTTATTTTCATTTAGGTATTTATTCTTTACCTTTGGCCCTTCAGTTAGGTTTTACTCCCCCTTTATTTATTACTGGATTACTTTATTTGTTTGTATTATTATTAGTATTATTATTATTATTATTATTATTATTATTAATATAGTTATTTTAATTTATTTTTATTATTTATTTATTTATTTATACCTTTATTTTCAGTTTTGTTTTATCCCCTTTGGTTATTCAATTTAGTTTTATTTTATTAGTTTTCATTTTTATTCACTTATTAATTTATTATTAACTTTTAGTTTGAATTAATTAATTCATTATTATTAATATTATTATTACTTTAATTATTTTATTATTTATTTATTCTTTACCTTTGGTCATTATTCCCCCTTTATTTATTATTTTTTCATTATTCTTAGAGCTTTAGTATTATTTGGCATTATTTTTATTCACTTATTAATTTATTATTAATTTTTAGTTTGAATTAATTAATTCATTATTATTAATATTATTATTACTTTAATTATTTTATTATTTATTTTTATTTATTCTTTACCTTTGGTCATTATTCCCCCTTTAGTTATTATTTGGTTTCATTATTCTTAGAGCTTTAGTATTATTTTGCATTACTAAGTTTTAATTTATTAATTAATTAATTAATTAATTTGTTTTATTTTATTTTTACTATTGGTAGGTGTTTTATTCCATTGATCCATGAGCGTTTTAACTTTTATTTCATTCTCCCTTAATTTAGTAATCTGTTGCAACTAATTTTTTGATCCTGGTCCCTTGGTCATATTAGCGGCTGGTCAACTAGCCGTTGGAGGCTCTACTCGGTCTATTTAACATGCTTCGCTAGATCTGTTCTTCAACTTGTCCTGACGATGAACCACACTAGTTGGTTCGAAACGCGTCGACAAATGATTTTCCATGTGATTTTCGCCGAAATCTTTCTCTAACATAATATGGATCACAGAAGCCTAAACTCCATTATTGAATCCTTGCACGGGGAAGCCATTGCTATCAAGGTTCGTCAGTTTGAACGGGCTCGCTTGCAGGTTTCAAAGTTGAAATCAGATCTAGCTTTTCTGAAACGTTGTAGAGACTCCTCTGTTATTCCTGTCTTCGCTCGGATTAAGCACCGCCTTCACACTCCGCGAAACCATCAGGTTTTCATTAAGGCGAGTCTGGCTTTAATAAGAGCTGAGATAGATCGGGTCAGGTCTTCCTTGAGTCAGCTTTCTCGAGTTCTTTTAGATCTTCACTTGGATCTTGGAAACCTATTTTCGGCTTCTCTTTGGGCCAGAATAGATGCTTGTTCTGCTTTGAAGTCTCTCAGGGTTGAAGAGATTCGTAATCAGAAACAAGCCTCCAAGTTTCTTAAGTTAGCTCGGGACTCTGAGGATCTGATTAGTGCTTTTGGAGCTTCTTCCCATAGCCGCGTCTCCTCGGGGCAAATCTCGGCCTTGAATGACTGGCTTTCTGGTAATTCTGGAAGGATCTCTGGTTCTCTCGTCTGATCAGATTGCCAGGTTGATTCCTCCGCGCTCCCTTCAAGCCGGCGTTCTTCTTCGGGTTCTGGTCTGCAGGTTGGAGGTATTCAAGGTTATCTTGTCGCAGAAGAAGGTTTGTCGTTGGGCTCTCATCGAATCACAGGCCCTGAAAGCGATGATTCTGTTGATCTCAGCGGCAGTATTCTTCTAGATCTCGGCATTCCAGTTCCTTCTACGGGTTCCCTTTCGACTCCGGTTATTTCTCTCTCGCCCGAAGGATCTGATGCTTCAGTACATTCGGTTGCTTCAACGCAGCATGAGTTGGTATCTGGTGTGGTGACAGACCCGTCCTCGGCATCCATTAACGCTTCAGTTTCGGTTGACAGAGCTGATGAGTCCAGCGAAAGTTATATCTCCGCCCTCCTCCCCTCATTCGATGGTGTGGCTCCAGTGGATTGCGGCGTTCCGAATGACCATTCCTCAGACAGTGGCAGCGTTGTGAAGTTAGGTTTGGACGGCTGTAGCAACCCCCTTTTTGGTTCCAGCGTTAACCAGCGGCTTGGCTTTGGTGGCTCTATTTCCAATCAGCTCGGTAAGGTAGAGGTTGATTCGCTTGGGGCTGGGAGCTTGATTAATGGTAATCGCTGTAATTATAATGATAATTTTATTGCTGCTGCTAATAATAATAGCATATATAGTGGGAATAATAACCGAGGGTATGATAATTCGCGGCTTGACTTTAATTATAATGATATTTTTATGGCTGCTAATAATAATAATAGCATAGATAGTGGTAATAATAACCGAGGGAATGATATTTCTCGGCTTAACTTTAATTCTGATTTTAATAATTTCGATAATTATAATATTGGGTCTGGTCAACATGTTAGTTTTGGTTCTAGCTTTAATTACAAAAGTAGTGATAATGTTAATATTTTTAGCAATAGGCTTTCTGGCTTGGAAATTAAGAGGAAAAATCGGTCTTCTGCTTTGACCCCCTCTTCTTGTTCTAGTAACAAGGTCATTAATCTATCTAGTTTTGTTTTTCCCCCTGCTGTTTTTAAAGTCTTGAGCAAAGGCTTGAATTTTGCCTTAGCCCCTAGAAAAATCCCTGTGGAGGATATTATCTGTGATATTGAGTTTGGTATCAGAGGTCTTCCCGATAGGATCAAGGATACTATCAGGCAGGATTGTGCTGTGGCCTTGAGGAAGGCTAAGCCTCCCAAGAGTAACCTCAGCAGGGATGAATCTTTAGCTCTCAGATCCTTAAACCAGAACAAGGATATCATTGTCCTGAAGGCTGACAAGGGTGGTGCCGCCGTGATTCTTGACAAGGTTGATTACCGTAACAAGATGTTAGACCATCTTCATAATAGTGGAAGCTACAAAAAGCTTTCCAAAAATCCCTTGAAGAAGGTTGCTAGAAATGTGGCTATGGTTATTAAATCCATTAGCTCGTTGAGTTCATTACACCATAAGCTCATTGAAAGTAACCCGATTACTCCGAGAATCTATGGCCTCCCTAAGATCCACAAGGAAGGTGCCCCCTTAAGGCCCATCGTCAACACCATTGGAGGTCCTACTTATCTCCTCGCGAAGTTCCTGGCTTTAAAGCTTAAGCCCCTCGTTGGTAAGACTGAGTCCTTCGTAAAAGACTCTGCATCCTTTATCGACGATCTCAAGGACATTAAGCTTGATCCTGGGGACATTATGGTTAGTTTTGATGTTGTCTCCTTGTTCACTTGCATCCCTATTATTGAGGCCATGACTGTGATCAACCGCCTAACGGATCCTGACACGGCTACGTTGGTTGAGATCTATCTCACTTCAACCTTTTTCAGTTTTGAAGGGGAGTTCTTTGAGCAAACTTGTGGGGTTGCTATGGGATCCCCCCTTTCCCCTGTTGTGGCTAATCTGTTTATGGAAGATTTTGAGTCCAAAGCTTTGAACTCTTCCCGACTCCTTCCTAAGCTATGGAAGAGGTTTGTGGATGACACCAATGTCTTTTGGTCTCATGGCCAGGATGAGCTTGATCTCTTCTTTGATCATCTTAACAAGCAGTCCTCAGCCATTAAGTTCACTAAGGAACAGGAAGTTGATGGATGCCTTCCTTTCCTGGATATTCTTATTTCTAGGAATGAGGATGGCTCTCTGGCCCATCAAGTTTTTCGAAAGAAAACTCATACGGAGCAGTATCTTCATGCCAGTTCCCACCATTTCCCAGCTCAGAAGATGGGGGTTCTTAGTACCCTTGCTACTCGGGCCCTGAGGATCTCGGACAAGAAGAGCTTTGAGAAAGAAAAATCCCATCTGCTGGATGTCTTTGTGGAGAATGGTTACAGTAGATACTTGGGTCATAGGGCTTTCCTTAAAGCTTCCAAGAATTCTCTGGTGAAAAGAGAGCCAAGAGATCGTGTTCCTGGTGTCCTTCTTCCTTATGTCCAAGGGACCACGGATAGAATTAGTAGGATTCTCAAGAGACATAGTATCCCGGTTTCCTTCAGGCCCTTGAACACCATCCGTTCGTCTCTCAGATCGGTGAAGGATCCCATCGACCCTAAGAATATGAAAGGGGTTTATTTGATCCCTTGTTCGTGCGGGACCCCCTACATTGGGGAGACTGGTCGTTCCATTAATCAGAGGATTAGTGAGCACGCTGCGGATCTGAGGCATAGGAGATTTAAGTCTTCCGCTTTAGCTGAGCATGCAGAGAAAACCAGTCATCATATTTGTATTGAAGAAGCGAGTGTTATTGCTAGGATTCCGCATTTCCATCATCGTAAATTCAGGGAAGCGCTAGAGATTGAAAAGAGACCTAGTAATCTCAATAGAGATGATGGTTGGAAAGTCAGCAGGTGTTGGGTCCCTGCCCTCTCCTCCTAGTGGTTTCCGTCCTCATTGTTTTTATTGTTCTCCTTTTTATGTTATCGTCATTATTTCGCCTCTCCTAATTTTATTTATGGACCTCGGTATAGCTTTTTTCTTCTTATATTGCTTTTCTATTTTACTATTTAACTCGTTATTTTTATTTTATTTAACTGTATTCATTATTCCCTTCACCTATTTTTCCTTTTATTTTCTTACTTTATTTGTTATTATTATTATTACTATTATTAGTAATTTTTATTTATTTTATTATTATTTTTATTTATTTATTTATTTATTTATTCATACTATTATTTTTAATTTTGTCCCCATGGGTTATTCATTTTATTTTATTCTTTTTATTTTTCGTATTATTTTATTTTAATTCACTTATTAATTTTTAGTTTTAACTAATTAATTTTATTATTATTATTACTATTATTAATATTATTATTACCTTTTTATTAATTAATTTATTTTCATTTAGGTATTTATTCTTTACCTTTGGCCCTTCAGTTAGGTTTTACTCCCCCTTTATTTATTACTGGATTACTTTATTTGTTTGTATTATTATTAGTATTATTATTATTATTATTATTATTATTAATATAGTTATTTTAATTTATTTTTATTATTTATTTATTTATTTATACCTTTATTTTCAGTTTTGTTTTATCCCCTTTGGTTATTCAATTTAGTTTTATTTTATTAGTTTTCATTTTTATTCACTTATTAATTTATTATTAACTTTTAGTTTGAATTAATTAATTCATTATTATTAATATTATTATTACTTTAATTATTTTATTATTTATTTATTCTTTACCTTTGGTCATTATTCCCCCTTTATTTATTATTTTTTCATTATTCTTAGAGCTTTAGTATTATTTGGCATTATTTTTATTCACTTATTAATTTATTATTAATTTTTAGTTTGAATTAATTAATTCATTATTATTAATATTATTATTACTTTAATTATTTTATTATTTATTTTTATTTATTCTTTACCTTTGGTCATTATTCCCCCTTTAGTTATTATTTGGTTTCATTATTCTTAGAGCTTTAGTATTATTTTGCATTACTAAGTTTTAATTTATTAATTAATTAATTAATTAATTTGTTTTATTTTATTTTTACTATTGGTAGGTGTTTTATTCCATTGATCCATGAGCGTTTTAACTTTTATTTCATTCTCCCTTAATTTAGTAATCTGTTGCAACTAATTTTTTGATCCTGGTCCCTTGGTCATATTAGCGGCTGGTCAACTAGCCGTTGGAGGCTCTACTCGGTCTATTTAACATGCTTCGCTAGATCTGTTCTTCAACTTGTCCTGACGATGAACCACACTAGTTGGTTCGAAACGCGTCGACAAATGATTTTCCATGTGATTTTCGCCGAAATCTTTCTCTAACATAATATGGATCACAGAAGCCTAAACTCCATTATTGAATCCTTGCACGGGGAAGCCATTGCTATCAAGGTTCGTCAGTTTGAACGGGCTCGCTTGCAGGTTTCAAAGTTGAAATCAGATCTAGCTTTTCTGAAACGTTGTAGAGACTCCTCTGTTATTCCTGTCTTCGCTCGGATTAAGCACCGCCTTCACACTCCGCGAAACCATCAGGTTTTCATTAAGGCGAGTCTGGCTTTAATAAGAGCTGAGATAGATCGGGTCAGGTCTTCCTTGAGTCAGCTTTCTCGAGTTCTTTTAGATCTTCACTTGGATCTTGGAAACCTATTTTCGGCTTCTCTTTGGGCCAGAATAGATGCTTGTTCTGCTTTGAAGTCTCTCAGGGTTGAAGAGATTCGTAATCAGAAACAAGCCTCCAAGTTTCTTAAGTTAGCTCGGGACTCTGAGGATCTGATTAGTGCTTTTGGAGCTTCTTCCCATAGCCGCGTCTCCTCGGGGCAAATCTCGGCCTTGAATGACTGGCTTTCTGGTAATTCTGGAAGGATCTCTGGTTCTCTCGTCCGATCAGATTGCCAGGTTGATTCCTCCGCGCTCCCTTCAAGCCGGCGTTCTTCTTCGGGTTCTGGTCTGCAGGTTGGAGGTATTCAAGGTTATCTTGTCGCAGAAGAAGGTTTGTCGTTGGGCTCTCATCGAATCACAGGCCCTGAAAGCGATGATTCTGTTGATCTCAGCGGCAGTATTCTTCTAGATCTCGGCATTCCAGTTCCTTCTACGGGTTCCCTTTCGACTCCGGTTATTTCTCTCTCGCCCGAAGGATCTGATGCTTCAGTACATTTGGTTGCTTCAACGCAGCATGAGTTGGTATCTGGTGTGGTGACAGACCCGTCCTCGGCATCCATTAACGCTTCAGTTTCGGTTGACAGAGCTGATGAGTCCAGCGAAAGTTATATCTCCGCCCTCCTCCCCTCATTCGATGGTGTGGCTCCAGTGGATTGCGGCGTTCCGAATGACCATTCCTCAGACAGTGGCAGCGTTGTGAAGTTAGGTTTGGACGGGTGTAGCAACCCCCTTTTTGGTTCCAGCGTTAACCAGCGGCTTGGCTTTGGTGGCTCTATTTCCAATCAGCTCGGTAAGGTAGAGGTTGATTCGCTTGGGGCTGGGAGCTTGATTAATGGTAATCGCTGTAATTATAATGATAATTTTATTGCTGCTGATAATAATAGCATATATAGTGGGAATAATAACTGAGGGTATGATAATTCGCGGCTTGACTTTAATTATAATGATATTTTTATGGCTGCTAATAATAATAATAGCATAGATAGTGGTAATAATAACCGAGGGAATGATATTTCTCGGCTTAACTTTAATTCTGATTTTAATAATTTCGATAATTATAACATTGGGTCTGGTCAACATGTTAGTTTTGGTTCTAGCTTTAATTACAAAAGTAGTGATAATGTTAATAATTTTAGCAATAGGCTTTCTGGCTTGGAAATTAAGAGGAAAAATCGGTCTTCTGCTTTGACCCCCTCTTCTTGTTCTAGTAACAAGGTCATTAATCTATCTAGTTTTGTTTTTCCCCCTGCTGTTTTTAAAGTCTTGAGCAAAGGCTTGAATTTTGCCTTAGCCCCTAGAAAAATCCCTGTGGAGGATATTATCTGTGATATTGAGTTTGGTATCAGAGGTCTTCCCGATAGGATCAAGGATACTATCAGGCAGGATTGTGCTGTGGCCTTGAGGAAGGCTAAGCCTCCCAAGAGTAACCTCAGCAGGGATGAATCTTTAGCTCTCAGATCCTTAAACCAGAACAAGGATATCATTGTCCTGAAGGCTGACAAGGGTGGTGCCGCCGTGATTCTTGACAAGGTTGATTACCGTAACAAGATGTTAGACCATCTTCATAATAGTGGAAGCTACAAAAAGCTTTCCAAAAATCCCTTGAAGAAGGTTGCTAGAAATGTGGCTATGGTTATTAAATCCATTAGCTCGTTGAGTTCATTACACCATAAGCTCATTGAAAGTAACCCGATTACTCCGAGAATCTATGGCCTCCCTAAGATCCACAAGGAAGGTGCCCCCTTAAGGCCCATCGTCAACACCATTGGAGGTCCTACTTATCTCCTCGCGAAGTTCCTGGCTTTAAAGCTTAAGCCCCTCGTTGGTAAGACTGAGTCCTTCGTAAAAGACTCTGCATCCTTTATCGACGAGCTCAAGGACATTAAGCTTGATCCTGGGGACATTATGGTTAGTTTTGATGTTGTCTCCTTGTTCACTTGCATCCCTATTATTGAGGCCATGACTGTGATCAACCGCCTAACGGATCCTGACACGGCTACGTTGGTTGAGATCTGTCTCACTTCAACCTTTTTCAGTTTTGAAGGGGAGTTCTTTGAGCAAACTTGTGGGGTTGCTATGGGATCCCCCCTTTCCCCTGTTGTGGCTAATCTGTTTATGGAAGATTTTGAGTCCAAAGCTTTGAACTCTTCCCGACTCCTTCCTAAGCTATGGAAGAGGTTTGTGGATGACACCAATGTCTTTTGGTCTCATGGCCAGGATGAGCTTGATCTCTTCTTTGATCATCTTAACAAGCAGTCCTCAGCCATTAAGTTCACTAAGGAACAGGAAGTTGATGGATGCCTTCCTTTCCTGGATATTCTTATTTCTAGGAATGAGGATGGCTCTCTGGCCCATCAAGTTTTTCGAAAGAAAACTCATACGGAGCAGTATCTTCATGCCAGTTCCCACCATTTCCCAGCTCAGAAGATGGGGGTTCTTAGTACCCTTGCTACTCGGGCCCTGAGGATCTCGGACAAGAAGAGCTTTGAGAAAGAAAAATCCCATCTGCTGGATGTCTTTGTGGAGAATGGTTACAGTAGATACTTGGGTCATAGGGCTTTCCTTAAAGCTTCCAAGAATTCTCTGGTGAAAAGAGAGCCAAGAGATCGTGTTCCTGGTGTCCTTCTTCCTTATGTCCAAGGGACCACGGATAGAATTAGTAGGATTCTCAAGAGACATAGTATCCCGGTTTCCTTCAGGCCCTTGAACACCATCCGTTCGTCTCTCAGATCGGTGAAGGATCCCATCGACCCTAAGGATATGAAAGGGGTTTATTTGATCCCTTGTTCGTGCGGGACCCCCTACATTGGGGAGACTGGTCGTTCCATTAATCAGAGGATTAGTGAGCACGCTGCGGATCTGAGGCATAGGAGATTTAAGTCTTCCGCTTTAGCTGAGCATGCAGAGAAAACCAGTCATCATATTTGTATTGAAGAAGCGAGTGTTATTGCTAGGATTCCGCATTTCCATCATCGTAAATTCAGGGAAGCGCTAGAGATTGAAAAGAGACCTAGTAATCTCAATAGAGATGATGGTTGGAAAGTCAGCAGGTGTTGGGTCCCTGCCCTCTCCTCCTAGTGGTTTCCGTCCTCATTGTTTTTATTGTTCTCCTTTTTATGTTATCGTCATTATTTCGCCTCTCCTAATTTTATTTATGGACCTCGGTATAGCTTTTTTCTTCTTATATTGCTTTTCTATTTTACTATTTAACTCGTTATTTTTATTTTATTTAACTGTATTCATTATTCCCTTCACCTATTTTTCCTTTTATTTTCTTACTTTATTTGTTATTATTATTATTACTATTATTAGTAATTTTTATTTATTTTATTATTATTTTTATTTATTTATTTATTTATTTATTCATACTATTATTTTTAATTTTGTCCCCATGGGTTATTCATTTTATTTTATTCTTTTTATTTTTCGTATTATTTTATTTTAATTCACTTATTAATTTTTAGTTTTAACTAATTAATTTTATTATTATTATTACTATTATTAATATTATTATTACCTTTTTATTAATTAATTTATTTTCATTTAGGTATTTATTCTTTACCTTTGGCCCTTCAGTTAGGTTTTACTCCCCCTTTATTTATTACTGGATTACTTTATTTGTTTGTATTATTATTAGTATTATTATTATTATTATTATTATTATTATTATTATTAATATAGTTATTTTAATTTATTTTTATTATTTATTTATTTATTTATACCTTTATTTTCAGTTTTGTTTTATCCCCTTTGGTTATTCAATTTAGTTTTATTTTATTAGTTTTCATTTTTATTCACTTATTAATTTATTATTAACTTTTAGTTTGAATTAATTAATTCATTATTATTAATATTATTATTACTTTAATTATTTTATTATTTATTTATTCTTTACCTTTGGTCATTATTCCCCCTTTATTTATTATTTTTTCATTATTCTTAGAGCTTTAGTATTATTTGGCATTATTTTTATTCACTTATTAATTTATTATTAATTTTTAGTTTGAATTAATTAATTCATTATTATTAATATTATTATTACTTTAATTATTTTATTATTTATTTTTATTTATTCTTTACCTTTGGTCATTATTCCCCCTTTAGTTATTATTTGGTTTCATTATTCTTAGAGCTTTAGTATTATTTTGCATTACTAAGTTTTAATTTATTAATTAATTAATTAATTAATTTGTTTTATTTTATTTTTACTATTGGTAGGTGTTTTATTCCATTGATCCATGAGCGTTTTAACTTTTATTTCATTCTCCCTTAATTTAGTAATCTGTTGCAACTAATTTTTTGATCCTGGTCCCTTGGTCATATTAGCGGTTGGTCAACTAGCCGTTGGAGGCTCTACTCGGTCTATTTAACATGCTTCGCTAGATCTGTTCTTCAACTTGTCCTGACGTTGAACCACACTAGTTGGTTCGAAACGCGTCGACAAATGATTTTCCATGTGATTTTCGCCGAAATCTTTCTCTAACATAATATGGATCACAGAAGCCTAAACTCCATTAATGTTACTCAATGTTATGAAACCAGCTCAAGAAAAGATAGAAAAGATAGATCAACGCCTTAGAATTCAGCCTCTTTGAGGGGGCAACCTCCTTTACATTACATAAATGAACAATTATTCGATGATACAAATGACAAAACCTCCTTTCAATATATAAGAGTCTAAGGAGTCACAATATAATCCAGCCGACCTAACAATAATAGTATAAAGCCACAAAAATAACAATAGAGGGATTCTATGGGGCACAGAAATAACAATATGGGGGTAATAGGGGCACAACAATATAAATAAGGGGTATAACTACAATAGTAATGGGGTAATCACTAGTATTATAGGGACCCAACATGCCCCTCTCCTTCAAAAAGGTGTTTTCCTCAACGCTTGAGTAGTTCTGGATACTTTTGCATAAAATTCTCATCCTCCCATGTGGAATCTTCAGCGGATAAGTTCTTCCACTTGATAAGATACTCTGAAATTGATCGATTTCGTAGCTGTCGAGTTCTTGTTTCTGTAACTGCTTCCGGTTCCAATATAATTTTTCCTTCCTTGTCAAGTTCTGGCAATATTGTTTGAATTGGGAGCTTGTCGCCTATAACCTTCTTTAAACATGAAACATGGAAAACTGGGTGCAATCGAGAAGCTGCAGGAAGTTCCAATTTGTATGCCATAGTACCAATCTTTTGCAACACCTTGTACAGACCATAATACTTTGGTGATAATTTATTATCCTTCTTAGCTTGCTTTAGGGAAATTTGCTTATATGGTTGTTGCCGTAGGAATACCCAATCACCTACATCAAAACTTCTTTCACTGCGATGTTGATCTGCCTATTGTTTCATTCTATTTTGTGCGAACACGAGGTTATCCTTTAAGAGTTGGAGGACTTGTTGTTGATGTTCGATGTGATGTTCCACTGCCTGAACCTTAGAATTTTCTCTTAAATATGATGTGATGGATGGTGGTTGATACCCATAAAGTGCCATAAATGGGGGCATTTTTGTTGCTGTATGGAAGGAAGTGTTATACCACCATTCAGCCAGAGGCAACCATTTGACCCATTGTGTCTGTTTATCAAATACAAAGCAACGAAGATATCCTTCCAAACATTTGTTTACTATCTCAGTTTGCCCATCAGATTGAGGATGATAAGATGAGCTATGAGCTAACTGAGTACCAAGACAAGAAAATAATTCTGTCCAAAAATTTCCAGTGAAAATGGGATCTCTGTCACTTACAATAATCTTTGGGTTTCCATGTAGCTTTTGAACTGTTTCCATAAATGTAGTAGAAACTGTACTGGCTTTAAATGGATGTGATAATGCACAAAAGTGTGCATACTTGGTAAGTCTGTCAACTACCACCATGATGACACTCTTTCCCTCAGACTTGGGTAAACCTGTGATAAAATCCATTGAAACCTCCTCCCAATGTTGGCTTGGAATGGATAAAGGTTGTAATAGACTTGGTGTCTTAATTGTTTCAACTTTATTTTGTTGGCAAACCAAACATTCCGCCACAAACTTTTGAATATCTGATTTAAGGCCATCCCAAAAAAATTCCTTCTTAACCCTGTGGTAAGTTTTTAAAAATCCTGAGTGCCCTCCTAAGGGAGAAGTGTGCAATTCCATAAGAATCTTTTGTTTTAGCTGGGAATTCTTACAGAGGTATAAGCGATCTTTGTACCATAATGAATCATTTTTCCAACTAAATGTATCAAAAGTATTGGAATCTTGTTGTAGCTTTCGAATAAGTGCCCACACTTCTTCGTCATTCTTCCATTCCTCCCTTGCTTCGTTTATCCAATCTGGTTGGATAATAGAAATGGCACACAACAATGCTTCCACATCCTCATCCTTTCTTGAGAGTGCATCTGCCACCACATTTTGCTTCCCTTTTTTGTAGATGATTTCAAAGTCATAACCCAACATCTTTGTGACCCACTTTTGTTGCTCTTCAGAGGATAATCTTTGTTCTAAAAAGTATTTAAGGCTATCATGATCCGTTTTTACCTTGAAGTGTCTTCCCATTAGGTAGGGTCGCCATTTCTTAAGTGCATGGAGTATTGCCAACATTTCCTTCTCATAAATAGCTTTGCTTAAAAACTTTCCCTTGATTGGACGACTTTCAAAAGCAATGGGTCTTTCATCTTGCATTAGAACAGCACCAATTCCATTTCCTGAAGCATCACATTCCACAATAAAGGTTTTTGTGAAGTCCGGTGTAGCTAAGACCAGTGCTTGGCACATTGCCTCTTTAAGATGTTCAAAGGCCTTTGTTGCTTCCGGAGTCCATGAAAATGAATCTTTCTTCAATAATGTTGTTAGAGGTGCTGCTATTCTCCCATAATTCTTAACAAACTTGCGATAATACCCTGTCAACCCAAGAAATCCTCACAGATGCTTTATGGATGTGGGAATTTTCCATTCCTTAATGGCTTTAATTTTGCTAGGGTCTACCTTAACTCCTTCATGAGATACAATATGACCCAAATATTCCACCTCCTGGACTCCAAAGAAACATTTGGATCTTTTTGCATATAATTGTTTCTCCTCCAATAGTTGTAGCACCCTGTCAACATGTTCAACATGATCCTTCCAAGACTTGCTGTAGATTAGTATATCATCAAAAAATACTAACACAAATTTTCTAAGGAATGGTTTGAAAATTGAATTCATCAAACCTTGAAATGTTGAAGGTGCATTGGTAAGGCCAAAAGGCATGACAAAAAATTCATAATGACCCTCATGAGTTCTAAATTCCGTTTTCGGAATGTCTTCAATCTTCATTCTGATTTGATGATATCCCGAACGAAGATCCAACTTGGTGAAGTAAATTGATCCATGCAATTCATCTAGTATTTCATCAATGATAGGAATAGGGAACTTATCTTTAATAGTGAGCTTTTTGAGCTCCCTATAATCCGGACACATGCGCCATGATCCATCCTTCTTGTGCACCAATACTACTGGAGCTGAGAAAGAACTTTGACTGGTTGAATTATACCATCCTCTAGCATTTCTGCAAGCATACGTTCAATTTCACTTTTTTGGACATAGGGATATCTGTATGGCCTGATGTTTGGAGGAACACTTCCTGGAATCAGATAAATAGCATGATCATGATCACGCATAGGTGGGAGACCTTTGGGAGTCTCAAACACCTTGGAATGATTGTCTAGGACTTTTTGGAGATCTGGAGAAATAGATGATTCCAATGTGGAAACATCTAGCGAACATAATTGTGCAATTACACCTCTTTGCTCCTTTTTTAGAAGCTTTGTCATGCCATTAGAGCTGATTATCTTTCCTGGTTTCCCTTAAATACCCCTTAATTCAACTTCCTTTCCTTCCGTAGAAAATTTGATGAAAATTTCTTGAAAATTAAAAGCTATTGTACCCAAGGATTGTAGCCATTGGACTCCTAGTACAACATCAGCACCTCCCATTGGAATGGAAAGCATTGGGCTAGTCAATACATATTCTCCCATGGATAGCTTGATATTATGGCACTTTCCAGAGAAATTTATTGTTCCTCCATTGCAATCATCACTTGACACTCTGGTGCTGGATATAGGAAGCAATTCAATTCTTTTGCTACCCTACAATGAATAAAATTGTGGGTGCTTCCTGAATCAATCAACACTATTACCTTTTTCTTCTTGATTTGTCCTTCTATCTTGATGGTGTGAGGAGTGGTAATTCCCAGCAATGCATTACACGATATGGTCGGATTGATTTGTTCTTCATCTAGGCTTTGTTCCTGGAGTATATCCTCTTATTTTGACCTTTCTTGCTCCTTTTCTTCTTCCTCTTCACAATCTATGTAGAATAATTTCTTCTCAGCACACTTATGACCTTTTGTGTATTTGCTATCACAACTGTAACAAAGCCCTTTTGCTCTTTTTTCTTCCAATTGTTGTGGTGTCAACCTTGTAGGTTGTGGAAGACTAGGGGCAACAACACTTCCGTCTTTATAGTTGTGAGTGGTATGCTTCCTAGTTGCCATAATTTTGCTTTCCATTTTTCTTGCTAACCTGAATGCCTTCTCTAATGAATCAGGTTCCCAAAGGCGAATATCATGTTGGATATTATCCTTTAAAGACCCTATGAACACATCAATCCTATGCTCCTCTGGAATATCTTTTACCCTTATGTTCAATTTTTGGAACTCCTCAATGTGCTCCATTATTGAACCCTTTTGTTTGAGACTTATCAATTGGCTAAAAAAAGTGTTGCTTTTTGTATCCTCATAATGTGCTATCAATTCTTCCGTAAAAATTTCCCAAGTGATAAATTGTTTACGAGAACAAAGCCATTGATACCATACAAACTGATTTGGTTCCAAATATACGGTTGCCATACATACCTTTTGTGCGTTTTGCACATTATTGAGATCGAAGAATTGATCCATCTATAATATCCATGTGGCAGGATCCTTGCCATCAAACTTCCTCATATCGATTTTTGGAATATGGTGATTCTTCAATCCAACATTAGCGTCTATGGAATCATGATTAACATTTCTTTTGTTCTCATCATGAGTTTCCTTTACTAACTTTTCACCATTAGTAAGTATTTCTTGTAGAAAATTTGTCAAATCTGTCTTCAAATATGCCATGCTTGTCTTCAAATTTGTGTTCAAATCTATCTTCAAATTGTCCATCTTAGCTTCCATGCCATTCATCTTAGCTTCCACACCATTCATCTTAGCTTCTATTAACTTTTGTGAGCATGACATTTGTTGCATTTGTTCTTGTAATTTTGATATATCATGTAGCATTTCTTCCTCTTCTTCATGAGTCATGCTAGAGCTTTCAGGTTCCTTACTAGGTGTTTGAATTTTATTTTCTCAGGGCATCAGTTACCAATAATAATGCTCTACTATGGCCTTTGAATTCCTTCAAAATAAATTTTCAAACCAAGATTAAGCAAAAATTTAAAAAAATCTACACACCTTTTTTCACTTTGTAGGAGCTTGATATTGCCTCTGATGTATCTCCGTACTTTCCAATCATCTAGTTCTGAATTTGTGACCTGTAGTAGCTCTCTGTGTCCTCTTTCCAATGCCACCAGTCTGATCCAAATTGGATTCTCCAAGAAAGAGTTATGCACAATCTCCCAAGATGACCTGATTATAGACCTTTCCAGAAGAGCGAACTTGTATGAAGTGCCACGTGTACAATTTTCGATCTTTGGTTCTGAAAAAGATATACAAGATACTATAGTTTGTCCTATTCTGTACCTTCTTACGAAATTTCAATCTGCTTCCCAGAGAGAAAGTTATGACGATTTTCCCCAGGTCACCTATTTTGAATGTAATTCAGGAGTCTGCAAAAAGACCAACTTCCTCAGATCATATCTCCGCAAATGTCACGCAAAACGCTCTAAAATTCGGACCCAAGGTTCAACGTGATTTCTTATCAAATGGGTTTTTTTGCGACTTCTGAAACGTCACAGAAAAAAATTTATAGCGAAAATGCCACGATAACCTGTTTGGAGCAGCGAAACCCTAGAATCCAAAGCTCTGATACCAAATGTTATGAAACCGACTCAAAAAACGATACAAAAGATAGATCAACGCCTTAGAATTCAGCCTCTTCGAGGGGGCAACCTCCTTTACATTACATAAATGAACAATTATTCGATGATACAAATGACAAACCTCCTTTCTATATATAGGAGTCTAAGGAGTCACAATATAATCCAGCCGACCTAACAATAATAGTATAAAGCCACAAAAATAACAATAGAGGTATTCTATGGGGCACAGAAATAACAATATGGGGGTAATAGGGGCACAACAATATAAATAAGGGTTATAACTACAATAGTAATGGGGTAATCACTAGTATTATAGGGACCCAACACTGAAGCTACTATTTTATCATTTTAACTCTTGGATTTTTAAATGAGAAATTAATACAGTGGATTAACAACTTTGGTATCACTTAAAATATAACGATAATAGTTTGGACATTAAGGGTTTGATTTAACCGAAAAAATTAGGGATTGAGACTAGTTGATTCTCTTTGGAAAATAATATTTTTTTGAATTAATAAATAAGTATTAATAAATAAAATTTGTTGTTCTATGGTTGAAAATCATAATGGGTGACAGTAGAATAAAAGATACTTTGCTGGAATTTAGAGGAATTAAATTCAAATTAAAATTCCTAAATTTAAAATATATTGGCAACCGAGTGATTCGGGGAATTGCCCAATGTAAATGAGAAAAGCTTTGATCTCGTTATGTTGGAATTATTATAAATGTAACCACTCCAAAATGATGCATGTAGATTCATTTGATTCCCTGTTAATGTTAAAAAAGTTTCATGATATTTGATTCGTGTTAATGTTACTGAAGTTACTACTTTATCATTTTAACTCTTGGATTTCTAAATGAGGAATTAATAAAATGGATTAACAACTCTGGTATCACTTAAAATATAATGATAATATTCTGGACATGAAGGTTTTAACCTAAAACATTATGGATTGAGATTAGTTGATTCTGGTTGGAAAATAATATTTTTTTGAATTAATAAATAAGTATTAATAAATAAAGTTTGTTGTTCTATGGTTGAAAATCATAATGGGTGACACTAGAATAAATTATACTTTGCCAGAATTTAGAGGATTAGATTCAAATTAAAATTCCCAAATTTAAAATATGTTGGAAGCCAGAGGATTCCTAGAATCGCCCAACGTAAACTAGAAAAGCTTTGATCTTTTCATGTTGCAATTATTATAACTGCAACCACTCTAAAATGATGCATGTAGATTTATTTGATTCCCTATTAATGTTAAAAAAGTATCAGGTTATCTGATTCTGTGTTAATTTTACTGAAGTTACTATTTTATCATTTTAACTCTTGGATTTTTAAATGAGGAAAACTAGAAAAGCTTTGATCTTTTCATGTTGCAATTATTATAACTGTAACCACTCTAAAATGATGCATGTAGATTTATTAGATTCCCTATTAATGTTAAAAAAGTATCATGTTATCTGATTCTATGTTAATTTTACTGAAGTTACTATTTTATCATTTTAACTCTTCGATTTTTAAATGAGGAATTAATAAAGTGGATTAACAACTTTGATATCACTTAAAATATAATGATAATAGTTTGGACAATAACGGTTTTGATTTAACCTAAAACATTAGGTATTGAGATTAGTTGACTCTTGTTGGAAAATAATATTTTTTTGAATTAATAAATAAGTATTAATAAATAAAGTTTGTTGTTCTATGGTTGAAAATCAAAATGGGTGACACTAGAATAAATGATACTTTTCCAGAATATAGAGGAATTAGATTCAAATTAAAATTCATAAATTTAAAATATATTGGCAGTTGGGCTATTCCCGGAATCACAACGTAAACGACAAAAGCTTTGATCTTGTTATGTTGTAATTATTATAACTGTAACCACTCCATAATGATTCACATAGATTTACTTGATTCCCTATTAATGTTAAAAAAGTATCATGTTATTTGATTCCTGTTAATTTTACTGAAGTTACTATTTTATCATTTTAACTCTTGGATTTTTAAATGAGGAATTAATAAAGTCGATTAACAACTTTGCTATCCCTTAAAATATAATGATAATAGTTTGTACTCTAAGGATTTTGATTTAACCTAAAACATTAGGGATTGAGATTAGTTGATTCTCGTTGGAAAATAATAATTTTTTGGATTAATAAAAAACTATTAATAAATAAATTTTGTCGTTCTATGGTTGAAAATCATAATGGTTGACACTAGAATGAATGATACTTTTCCAGAATCTAGAGGAATTAGATTCGAATTAAAATTCCTAAATTCAAAATATATTGGGTGTCGGGAGCTTTGATCTTGTTATGTTGCAAGTATTTTAACTATAACTAGTCCAAAATGATGCATGTAGATTTATTTGATTCACTATTAATGTTAAAAAAGAATCATGTTATTTGATTCCCTGTTAATGTTACTGAAGTTACTATTTTATGATTTTAACTCTTGGATTTTTAAATGAGGAATTAAAAAGTGGATTAACAACATTGGTATCACTTAAAATATAATGATAATAGTTTGGACATTAAGGGTTTTGATTTAACCTAAAACATTAGAGATTGAGATTAGTTGATTCTAGTTGGAAAATAATGTTTTTTTGAATTAATAAATAAGTATTAATAAATAAAGTTTGTTGTTCTATGGTTGAAAATCATAATGGGTGACACTAGGATAAATGATACTTTGCCAGAATTTAGAGGCATTAGATTCAAACTAAAATTCCTAAATTTAAAATATATTGGTAGCTGAGAAATTCCATGAATCGCCCAATGTAAATGAGAAAAGCTTTGTTCTTGTTATGTTGCAATTATTATAACTATAACCACTCCGAAATGATGCATGTAGATTTATTTGATTCCCTATTAATGTTAAAAAATTATCATGTTATTTGATTCCCAGTTAATGTTACTAAAGTTACTATTTTGTCATCTTAACTCTTGGATTTTTAAATGAGGAATTAATAAAGTGGATTAAGAATTTTCTTACTACTTAAAATATAATGATAATAGTTTGTACATTAAGGGTTTTGATTTAACCTAAAAAATTAGGGATTGAGATTAGTTGATTCTCATTGCAAAATAATATTTTTTTGACTTAATAAATAAGTATTAATAAATAAAAAAATTTGTTCTATGGTTGAAAATCATAATGGGTTACACTAGAATAAATGATACTTTGCCAGAATTTAGAAGAATTAGATTCAAATTAAAATTCCTAAATTTAAAATATATTGGCAGCCGGTCTAATCCGGGAATCACCCAACGTAAAGAAGAAAAGCTTTGATATTGTTATGTTGCAATTATTATAACTATAACCACTCCAAAATGATGCATGTAGATTCATTTGATATCCTATTAACGTAGAAAAGGTATCATGTTATTTGATTCCCTGTTATGTTGCAATTATTATAACTATAACCACTCCAAAATGGTGCATGTAGATTTACTTGATTTCCTATTAATGTTAAAAAAGTATAATGTTATTTGATTCCCTGTTAATGTTACTAAAGTTACTGTTTTATCATTTTAACTATTGGATTTTTAAATGAGGAATTAATAAACTGGATTAACAACTTTGGTATCACTTAAAATATAATTATAATAGTTTGGACATTAAGGGTTTTGATTTAACCTAAAACATTAGGGATTGAGATTAGTTGATTCTGTTTGGAAAATAATACTTTTTGACTTAATAAAGAAAGTTTGTTGTTCTATGGTTGAAAATCATAATGGGTGACACTAGAATAAATGATACTTTTCTGGAATTTAGAGGAATTAGATTCAAATTAAAATTCCTAAATTTAAAATATATTGGCAGCCGCCCAAGGTAAATGAGAAAATCTTTGATCTTGTTATATTGCAATTCTTATAACTCTAACCTTTCCAAAATGATGCATGTAGATTTATTTGATTCCCTATTAATGTTAAAAAAGTATCATGTTATTTGATTCCCTATTATTGTTACTGAAGTTACTATTTTATCATTTTAACTCTTGGATTTTTAAATGAGGGATTAATAAAGTGGATTAACAACTTTGGTATCACTTGAAATATAATGATAATAGTTTGAACATTAAGGGTTTTGATTTAACATAAAACATTAGGGATTGAGATTAGTTGATTTTGGTTGGAAAATAATATTTTTTTGAATTAATAAATAAGTATTGATAAATAAGATTGTTGTTTTATGGTTGAAAATCATAGTGGGTGACACTAGAATAAATGATACTTTGCCATAATTTAGAGGAAATAGATTCAAATTAAAATTCCGAAATTTAAAATATATTGGCAACCGGGTTCCAGGAATCGCCCAAGGTAAAGTAGAAAATCTTTGAACTTGTTATATTGCAATTATTATAACTGTAACCACTCCAAACTGATGCATGTAGATTTATTTGATTCCCTATTAGTGTTAAAAAAGTATCATGTTATTTGACTCCCTATTAATGTTACTGAAGTTACTATTTTATCTTTTTAACTCTTGGATTTTTAAAATAGGAATTAATAAAGTGAATTAACAACTTTGGTATCACTTAAAATATAATGAAAATAGTTTGGACATTAAGGATTTTGATTTAACATAAAACATTAGGCCTTGAGATTAGTTGATTCTGGTTGGAAAATAATATTTTTTTGAATTAATAAATAAGTATTAATAAATAAATATTTTTGTTCTATAGTTGAAAATCATAATGGGTGACACTAGAATAAATGATACTTTGCTAAAATTTAGAGGAATTAGATTCAAATTAGAATTCCTAAAATTAAAATATATTGGTAGCCCCACGATTCTGGGAATCACCCAAGGTAAACAAGAAAATCCTTGATCTTGTTATATTGTAATTGTTATAACTGTAACGACTCAAAAAATGATGCATGTAGATTTATTTGATTCCCTATTAATGTTAAAAAGCGATCATGTTATTTGATTCCCTGTTAATGTTACTGAAGTTACTATTTTATCATTTTCACTTTTGGATTTTTAAATGAGGAATTAATAAAGTGAATTAACAACTTTGGTATCACTTAAAATATAATGATAATATTTTGGACATTAAGGGTTTTGATTTAACCTAAAACATTAGGGATTGAGATTAGTTGATTCTGGTTGGAAAATATTTTTTTGGAATTAATAAATAAGTATTAATAAATAAAGTTTGTTGTTCTATGGTTGAAAATCATAATCGGCGACACTAGAATAAATGATACTTTGCTAGAATTTAGAGGAATTAGATTCAAATTAAAATTCCTAAATTTAAAATATATTGGCAGCCGGGCGATTCCAGGAATCGCCCAACGTAAATGAGAAAAGCTTTGATTTTGTTATGTTGCAATTATTATAACTGTAACCACTCCAAAATGATGCATGTAGATTTATTTGATTCCCTACTAATGTTAAAATATTACCATGTTATTTGATTCCCTCTTAATGTTACTAAAGTTACTGTTTTATCATTTTAACTCTTGGATTTTTAAATGAGGAATTAATAAAGTGGATTAACAACTTTGGTATCACTTAAAATATAATGATAATAGTTTGGACATTAAGTGTCACGGCCCGACATAGGCGGTACTCTTCCAACTGCACTATAGAGAGGTACGGCCCTACCAACCGTTTTCTTTTCACCAATACTTATGATTGTAGACTACGTCTAACATTCCATACTTAGTTTATTTTTCGTTACCAGGTATTAACTTTATCGTTTATATAGACGAAAACCCATACATATTCATCATAACAACATTATACAAGAGAAATGCACAACAATATAAAGGGAGGGGAAACTCACTGCAATATGAGTCTGCCCGATATATATAATTTTCCACTTTTACAAAGTATAAGATAAATCTTGGGAAACCTCAAATTTACACTTAGTCAAATTTCCAACTTTGGCAAACTCGGTTGCCCAGCTTGTCAACACCTCCACATGGTTGCCGCACGACTCACCAACCCTCTGTTCACCTCATCGCACGTCTTCAACTGACTCGCTCTCCGTTTGGTCAGCAAATGCCCAAACCATGTTTACCTGCCCACATGCAGTCCCGCTTGCCCGACTCTTGGAAAATACCCAAATCGTGTAGAGCTGCACGTAGTACCGCCTGCCTGACTCTACATTCATGACCTCCATTTCCAACCTTCATTTCGGCGTGCACAGTGCACCCTCACCCGGTCGCCTCTCCAGACATTCACCTATGCCTCAGACGACTCACCTAAGTCACCTTCGCACGACTCACACGAGTCAGCCCAAACACCTTCACCCGAAAAACTTCACCTGATTCACCACATGACTTGACCCGGGTCATCACACGACTTCACCCGGGTTTTTTGTCTGACGACCTTTGTCATGCCCCTATACTAGTGGTAATCTTTCAACCGCATTATAGCGAGGTGGGACACTACCAACCGTTTTCTTTTCACCAATACTTACGATTGTATACTATGCCTAACATTCCATAATTCGTTTATTTTTTGTTTCCAAGTATTATTTTTTTCCTTTATACAGTGAAAGCCCATAACATTCACATAAACAGCATTATACATTAGAAATGCACAATACTATAAAGGGAGGGGCAACTCCCTGCAATATGAGTCTGCCCGAATCAATATATAATATTTTTTTATAAGTACAAGTTAAATCTTGGGAAACCCCAAATTTACACTTAGCCAAATTCTCAACTTCAGCAAACTCGGTTGCCCAGCTCGTCGACACCTTCACACGGTCACCGCACGCCTCACCAACCCCTTGTTCACCTTGTCATATGATCATGTTGTTTGCCCAACTTGGGCATACCTCATTGTAACCAAGTTGCCACACACAGGTGCCTCTGCACGAGTCACACCTTCATTCACAACCACAACACTTCACCATTTCCACTGTTTCATCGTGCATGGCACGCCCTACCCAAGTCGCCCGTCCACATGATTCTTCGTTTCGTCGTGCACGACACGCCCTCTCCTGGCCGCCCATCTGCACGTCCACCCATTCACCCAAACTCGTTCACCCGAACAACTTCACCCGACTCGCTACACGACTTCACCCAGGTCGCCACATGACTTCACCCGGGTTGCCCAACGACCTCACTCGGCTCGCCCAAAAGACCTCACCTGGTTCGCCCGAATGACCTCGCCCGAGTTTCCTACCCGACGACCTCGCCCGAGTTCTACCTGAATTACCTCGCCTGAGTCCTTCCTGAATGACCTTGCCCAAGTCCTGCCTGAACGACCTCGCCTGAGTTCTACCCGACAACCTCGCCTGAGTTTTCTGCACGAGTTTCCTGAATGATTTCTTCACCTGAGTTTTATGCACGAGTTTCCTTCACGAGTTTTTCGCAGGAGTTTTTCACCCGAGTTTTCTAAACGAGTTTTCCACTCGAGTTCCGCCCGTCGTGTGGGCTCATCCACGCACCGTAGAACTCCTTGTTCGAACTCGTGTTGATCGAATGATGATCACTTGCCTCCAAGCACCCTCTAATATATACGGGCGGGTGGTGGGTTATGTCACCCGGCCGACCCACACCCAATGCCCAAGCCGACTCGTTCATAATGTGTTGTCTCGCCCAGGAGGAGGGTCGGCCCGACCAACTCATGGGACTGCCCCCTCAACTCTCCCAACACCTTATAAACTCATCCAAGGTTCATTTCGTTTCACATTTCGCATGTCCTTTGCATGGTTGAGTCGTCCTGCCCGTCGCACGGACCGCAGGTCCATACATCCTCCCCCACTTGAAGTCATTGTCATCCTCGACAATATCTCATCCCAACAACCACCTGTCATCAAGATCACCATACCAAGGCATACACCCCATGACCATCAGCCACCCTGTCACAATCTCCACATGCTGCTCCCCATCGTGGAAGGCTGGCCCCTCCATCTCAAGCTACATGCTTCCTGCAACATCTCCTGTCGATCTCATCATGTATCATCATTGTGTGAATTGCTGCCATGATACTCCAACATAATGCTAACACATCTATGTACACGCTGTAGCCCCATGTTTGAACTAGTTGGGTAGCTAATCCAACCATCATGCCCAAACCATGAGAATGTACATCATCATGCCACCATCAGTCATTCTCTGAACATCCTGTCACATCCTCAACTCAATCGAGAATCCATCTCCATACAAGTAAGCCATGCTCAGGTCCATGAAGTAATCTCCATCTCATCTGCAACATGCTGTCCATGATGTTTTCTATCCAACATCGTCATCTATCTACAAAGCATCCATCTCCTCAAAGTGAAGATATCGTCTCTTCAAACTTCGACTCTCGATGTGCCACATCTAGGTCCCTGAAGCAACCTCCATCATATTCGTATGTGCCATCACTCAAGTCTGCCATAGAAATAAGTAAACACCTACCGTATCTAACCATGTGCTGCCTGTGATCATAGATCATTCAGCTCCCGTGTGTCAAAAGTGGTTAAGTCTCGGCTCAACCCATACCCAAGTGTTGCCACCAAGGCATCATCGTCGTTGTAACTCCAAAAGCCACAACAATCTCATGTCATCATGAGCTCCATGTGTCATCTCCAACCAACATTATAGCAAGCATACAAGTCTTGGCCCAAAGGTCTCTGCAAGATGCCTCAGCTCTCCATGTAGTAGGAATGCTCCATAGTCTACTCACAACTCCATTCAAGTCCACGGCCATGTTGTATAAGAGTGCACAACCTCTCCATCGGCTCATAAGTAAAACATCTCCATGTCACACTAGCAAATCCACCTGCACAACATCCCTGCCTTGGCACTCCTCATTGGATGCCCATAAGTGACATATCTACAAGTGCTCATGCATCATGTCCCTACATAATATTGCCATGCTCCATGTCTCCAGCCTGATGTCCATGACTAAGTTTCCCATGTAGTCCAACCATGTAGACCCATCATAACAATCGGTCATACTCATCCAAGTCTGCAATCTTCGGTCTAGTGAACTTGGTCACCCAACCATATCATCATCACATGAGTCTCTTCGTCATAGCTCCCCCACTAAAGTTTCCACCAAGGCTTTCTCTTGGTCTCGGCCATGAGAAGTCCACCCAAGTATCATCATATCCAAGTGTGTGCCATTCAACCTATCCATGAGTCATGCTGGGCACTTAGCCAATTCTCCCTGTGGCTAAAGCATGACCCAATCCTCCGCAATGATCATCGTGTTCCTCCCTTGTCACAGGCCTTTGCACCTTCTACCATCAGGTCACAAACAACCCCAACAAGTCCTGCAACAATCAACAATCCTTGCTTCTCCATACAAGGTCTCATCGTAGACATCCATGGTAAGATCCTCCCTAGCATCGGTAAACTGATTTTGCTCTTCCCTGCATACGATCCATCTACCAAATGCTCAAATGAAACACAAGTACCAATAGTACTTACATCATCATCATGAGGCTCCTCCATGTGAGTGTCCTCCATCCATGTCTGTAGACTGCACAATCCTGGTCCAACTTGATCAACCTCAAGTTCATCCTCCATTATTGTCACATCTGCAACATCTTCAATCATCACAGCTTCTTTCTTATCATCGCATTCTACAACTTTCTCCTTATGAGCCAAAGCTATGGAATTCTTCTTCTCAAGAGTTAGCCATTTCCACTTCTCTCGAATCAAGTCCTGCCTCATCTCCAATTCCTTGAGTTCTGCATCAAACAAGTCCACTTCCTTTGCAAGTCGATAGGCTTCATCCCTATTCCTGTCAGAAATCCCTTCCTTGACCAAAGCACGAAGAGCATCCTTTGCTTTGAACAAGCCTTTGCCCCATTCTGCAAATATTTTTTCAACCTTCCTTGATTCTTCAAGTAGACTTCCTTCAAATTCCTTGAACGTTGCAAAACCCATTTCCTGCAAGATAGACATCCTTCTTGACTCTTCACCATTCACCAAGTTCCCCCTGCAAGACTAAACCAACTCTTGATTCCACCCGTCATCTGCAAAACTTGAACTCCATTTCAAGTATTCGGCCTTGTAGAATCAGCTTCCTTCATCTGCACTCCACTTGAATCAACTTTGATACCACCTTTCATGCCCCTATACTGGCGGTAATCTTTCAACTGCACTATAGCGAGGTGTGGCACTACCAACTGTTGTCTTTTCACCAATACCTACAATTGTAGACTACGCCTAACATTCCATACTTAGTTTATTTTTCATTACCAAGTATTTTTTTGTCCTTTATACAGTGAAATCCCATAACATTCACATAAACAACATTATAAAATAGAAATGCACAACAGTATAAAGGGAGGGGCAACTCCTTGTAATATGAGTCTTCCCGACTCAATATATAATCTTCTTTTATAAGTACAAGTTAAATCTTGGGAAACCCCAAATTTACACTTAGCCAAATTTTCAACTTCGGCAAACTTGGTTGCCCAGCTAGTCGACACCTCCACATGGTCACCACACGACTCACCAACCCTTTGTTCACCTCATCGCACGATTGTGTTATTTGCCCAACTTGGGCCTGCCTCGTCGTAACCAAGTCGCCACACACGGGCACCTCCACACGAGTCACACCTTCGTTCACAACCTCAACACTTCACTGTTTCCACCATTTCGTCGTGCACGACACGCCCTACCCAAGTCGTCCATCCGCATGATTCTTCGTTTCGTCATGCATGACGCGCCCTCACCCGTCTGCCTATCTAAACGTTCACCTGTTCAACCAAACTCGTTCACCCGAACAACTTCACACGAGTCACCACACGACTTCACATAGGTCGCCACATGACTTCACCTAGCTCACTCAAACGACTTCACCTAGGTTACCACACGGCTTCACCCGGGTCGCTCGACGACCTCACCGGGCTCACTCGAATGACCTCACCCAGTTCGCCCGAACAACCTCACCCGAGTTTTCTGCCCGATGACCTAGCCCAAGTTTTCCCTAAACAACCTCGCCCGAGTCCTACCTGAACGGCCTTGCCCGAGTCCTGCCTGAACGACCTTGCCCGATTTCTACCCGACGACCTCGCCCAAGTTTTCTGCACGAGTTTCCTGCACGAGTTTTTCGCCCAAGTTTTCTGCACGAGTTTCCTGCACGAGATTTTTTCCCGAGTTTCTTGCCCGAGTTTTACACCTGAGTTTTCTGAACGAGTTTTCCACCCGATTTCCACCCGTCGTGCGAGCTCATCCACGCACTGTAGAACTCTTTTTTTGAATTCGTGTTGATCGAATGATGATCGTTTTCCTCTAAACGTCGTCTAATATACACGGGTGGGTGGTGGGTTATGTCACCTAGCCAACCCACGCCAAACGCCCAAGCCGACTCATTCATAATGTGTTGTCTCACCGAGGAGGAGGGACGGCCTGCCCAACTCATGGGACCACCCCCTCAACTCGCCCAACACCTTATAAACTCATCCAAGGTTTTGTTTCACATTTCGCACGTCCTTCGCATGGTTGAGTCACCCTGTCCGTCGCATGAACCGCAGGTCCATACAACCTCGCCCAAGTTTTCTACTCGACGACCTCGCCCGAGTTCTACCTAAATGACCTCGCCTGAGTTCTGCCTAAATGATCTCGCCTGAGTTATGCTTGAACAACCTCACCCGAGTTTTCTGCATGAGTTTCCTACATGAGTTCTTCGCTCGAGTTTCTCACCCAACTTTTCTGCACGAATTTTCTCACCCGAGTCCTGCCCGTCGTGTGGGCTCATATGCAACCGCAGAACTCCTTGATTGAACTCATGTTGATCGAATGATGATGGCTCATCTCCATAACCGCTCCACCAATATATATGGGCGGGTGGCGGGTTATGTCACCTGGCCGAACTATGCCCAATGCCCAAGCCGACTCGTTCAACATGTTGCCTTCGCCTGAGTGGAGGGTCATCCCACCCAACTCATGGGACCACCCCGTCAACTCACCCAACATCATATAAACTTGTCTCTTGGTCGTTTCACATCACATTTCGCACGAGATCCTCCCTCGTCCTTTGCACGGTGAAGGTGACCCGGACCGTAGGTCCTTACATCCTCTCCCACCTGAAGTCATTGTCGTCCTCGACAATATCTCATCTTGGAAACCATCTATCACCAAGATTCCCATACCAAGGCATACACCCCATCGGTATGTCATACATTAGAAAATCATCTCAATCCATGATCATCAACCACCCTATCACAATCTCCATATGTTGCTCCCCATCGTGGAAGGCTGGCCCCTCCATCTCAAGCTACATGCTCCCTGCAACATATCGTGTTAACCTCATCATGTGTTGTCCTCGTGTGAACTATTGCCATGATACTCCAACACAATACTAACACATCTATGTACACACTATAGCCCCATGTTTGAACTAGTTGGGTAGCTAATCCAACCGTCACACTCAATCCATGAGAATGTACATCCTCATGCCATCATGAGTCGTTTCTCAGAAAATCCTGCGACACCATCAACTTGATCAAGAATCCATCTCCATATAAGTGTAAGCCATGCTGAGGTCCATGAAGTAGTCTCCATCTCATTTGCAACATGTTGTCCATGATGTTTAGTGTCAATGTGATGCATGAAATCAACCGCATCTATCCCAACGTCATCCATCTGTAAAATATCCATCTCCTGAAACTGAAGAGATCGTCTCATCAGGATCCCAACTCTCGATGTGCCACATCCAGGTCCATGAAGCAACCTCCATCACATCTGTAATGTACCATCCCTCAAGTCTTCCATAGAAGCAAGTCTCCAAAAGTCACAACAATCTCATGTCATCATGAGCTCCATGAATCATCTCCAACCATCATCCCAGCAAGCATACAAGTCTCGACCCAAAGGTCTCTACAAGATGCCTCAGCTCTCCATGTAGTAGGAATGCTCCATAGTATGCTCACAACTCCATCCAAGTCCATGGCCTTGTTATACATAAGTGCACAACCTCTCCATCAGCTCATAAGCAAAATATCTCCATGTCACATCAGCAAATCCACCCGCACAACATCCCTGCCTTGGCACTCCTCATTGGATGCCCATAAGTGACACCTCTACAAGTGCTCCTGCATAATGCCCCTGCATAAGACTGCCATGTGCCATGTCTTCAACCTGATGTCCATGACTAAGTTGCCCATGTAGTCTAACTAAGTAGACCCATCACAATAATCGGTCATCCCCATCCAAGTCTGCAATCTTTAGTCTAGTGAAGTCGATGATCCAACCATATCATCATCATATGAGTCTCTCCACCATCGATCCCCCCACTAAAGGTTCCCCCAAGACTTGCTCTTGGTCTTGGCCATGAGAAGTCCACCCAAGTATCATCAAACTCAAGTGTCTACCCTTCTCCAATCTGTCCATGAGTCGTGTCGAGCACTTAGCCAATGTGGCTAAAGCATGACCCATTCATCCACAATGATCATCATGTTCCTCCCTTGTCACGGGCCTTTGCACCTTCTACCATAAGGTCACAAACAACCCCAACAAGTCCTGCAACAATTAACAACCCTTGCTTCTCCATACAAGGTCTCATCATAGACAACCATGGTAAGATGCTCCCGTGCATCAGCGAACTGACTTTTCTCTTCCCTGGATACGGTTCATCTACCAAATGCTCAAGTGAAACACAAGTATCAATATTACTTACATCATCATCATGAGGCTCCTCCATGTGAGTATCCTCATCCATCCATGTCTGTAAACTGCATGATCCTGGTCCAACTTGATCAATCTCAAGTTCATCCTCCATCATGGTCATATCCGCAACATCTTCAATCATCACGGCTTCTTCTTCCTTGTCAGCACGATCTACAACTTCATTCTGCTCCATTGTCCAACCAAGTTGAAGAAGTTCATCTTCAACATTCCTTTCCAAGACTTCAAGTTTATCTCGAATTCGTGGGTTCTCTTCTTTCATTCACTTCAACCTATATAAGGTAAGAAAAAGCTTCCCTTCACATTCTTCCAAACCTACCATGCCTTGTGATTCAGCTTGGCCCAAACACTAAGCTTCACCTCTGCTAAACCTGTTTCACCATTCACTTGAATCACCCTGATATTCCACCTGTCACCTGCAAAAGTTGAGCTTCTTTTCAAGTCTACGGTCTTTGTAGAATTAGCTCCTTGATTCAGTTCACCAGCTCTAATACCACCTGTCACACCCCTACACTAGCGGTACCCTTCCAACTACAGTATAGCGAGGTGTGGCACTACCAATCGTTTTCCTTTCACCAATACTTACGATTGTAGACTATGCCTAACATTCCATACTTAGTTTATTTTTCGTTACCAAGTATTATCTTTATCCTTTATATAGATGAAAACCCATACATATTCATCATAACAACATTATAGAAGAGAAATGCACAACAATATAAAGGGAGGGGAAACTCCCTACAATATGAGTCTGCTTGATATATATAATTTTCCACTTTTGCAAAGTGTAAGCTAGATCTTGGGAAAGCCCAAATTTACACTTAGCCAAATTTCTAACTTCAACAAACTTAGTTGCCCAGCTTGTCGGCGCCTCCACACGGTCGCCTGACAACTCACCAACCCTTCGTTCACCTCAACTCACGTCTTCACCTGACTCGCTCTCCATTTAGTTAGCAAACGCCCAAACTGTGTTTACCTGCCCACATGCAGTCCCGCTTGCCCGACTCTTGGGAAATGCCCAAATCATGTAGAGATGCACGTAGTACCGCCTACCTGACTCTTCGTTCATGACCTTCGGTTCCAACCTTCATTTCGGCATGCATGGTGTACCCTCACCTGGCTGCCCATCCGCACGTTCACCTGTGCCTTCGCATGACTCACCCGAGTCGCCTTTGCACGACTCGCCCTGGTCTGCTCGAACGCCTTCACCCGAACTCATTCACCCAAACAACTTCACCCGAGTCGCCACACGACTTCACCTTGGTCACCACATGAATTCACTTGATTCGCCCGAATGACTTCACCTAGGTTTTCCACCCGATGACCTCGCCCATGTTTTCTGCCTAACAACCTCGCCCGAGTTTTGCTTGAATGACCTCGCCCGAGTTCTGCCTGAATGACCACACCCGAGTTCTTCCTGAATGACCTCACCCAAGTTTTCTGCACGAGTTTCCTGCATGAGTTCTTCACCCAAGTTTCTCACCTGAGTTTCTTACCCGACTTTCTTGCATGAGTTTTTTCACCCAAGTCCTACCCATCGTGCGGGCTCATCCGCAACCACAGAACTCCTTGATTGAACTCATGTTGATCGAACGATGATGATTGTCTCCACAATCGCTCCACCAATATATATGGGTGGCGGGTTATGTCACCCGGCCAACCTACACCCAACGCCCAAGCCGACTTGTTCAACATGTTGCCTTTGCCCTACTGGAGGGTTGGCTCGCCCAACTCGTGGGACCACCCCCTCAACTCACCCAACATCGTATAAACTTGTCTCTTGGTTGTTTCACATTGCATTTCACACGAGCTCCTCGCCCGTCCTTCGCATGGTGAAGGTTACCCGGACGACAGGTCCTTACATTAAGGGTTTTGATTTAACCTAAAACATTAGGGATTGAGATTAATTGATTCTGGTTGGAAGATAATATTTTTTTGAATTAATAAATAAGTATTAATAAATAAAGTTTGTTGTTCTATGTTTGAAAATCATAATGGGTGACACTAGAATAAATGATACTTTGCCAGAATTTAGAGGAATTGGATTCAAATTAAAATTCCTAAGTTTAAAATATAATGGCAGCTAGGCGATTCTTGGAATCGCCCAATGTAAATGAGAAAATCTTTGATCTTGTTATGTTGCAATTATTATAACTATAACCACTCCAAAATGATGCATGTAGATTTATTTGATTCCCTATTAATGTTAAAAAAGTATCATGTTATTTGATTCCATGTTAATGTTTTTGAAGTTACTATTTTATGATTTTAACTCTTGGATTTTTAAATGAGGAATTAATAAAGTGGATTAACAACTTTGGTATCACTTAAAATATAACGATAATAATTTGGACATTAAGGGTTTTGATTTAACCTAAAACATTAGGGATCGAAATTAGTTGATTATGATTGGAAAATAATATTTTTTTGAATTAATAAATAAGTATTAATCAATAAAGTTGGCATAGTAATAATCCAGACGTGATGTTGAAGGATTAGTCTGAATTAGCCGGGAGGGGAGCAGACGGGAGCGAAGGAGGAGGGAGCTCTTCTCCCTCCTACAAGCAAGCGGTTACCAGCCATGGTAAGAAGCCAGTTGAAGAAGTCAGAAGAAATGATGAGGGGAAAGAGAGTATGGAAGAAGTGAAGGATAGGGACAAACATTGTGAGAATCAAAGCACAAGAGACAAGGAAGAAAATGGCAAGGAAAAGGGAGAAAGAAAAAGGTACAGAGAGGTCCTTGTAAGCCTAAATCTGAGGTTACACCCAGGGTGGTCCTGAATGATCTTGCACTACAGGCACACAGGGACCACATGAGCACTTATGCTATTATTCGTAAATTCATGGGAATATGGCCCACTCAAAAAGCTATACAGACATGGATTAAATATCATTGCAAACCTAAAGGGAGCATTGACCTACATCTGGGGTTAAAAGGATTTTTCACAGTGGTCTTCACAAACATTGAAGATAAATACAGAGTGTTTGAAGGAGGGCCCTACTTCTATGCAGCCGCGGGCCTCTATATGAGGCCGTGGATGGTGAACTTTGTCCTGCAGTGGGATAATTTCACATCGGTTCTAGTTTGGGTAAGACTTTATTCCCTTCCTCTTGATTACTGGCAAACAAGATCATTAACAACTATAGGGAATAAATTGGGACGTTTTGTCAAGGCATCAAAAGCTACTAGAAGAGGAAAATATACTTCCTTTGCACGAACCTATGTGGAAATGGATCTCTCCAGAGCTCTACCGAATGAGTTGATCTTGGAAGTTTTGGATGAGGAATGGGTGCAAACAGTAGATTATGAACATATTCCATTTAGATGTCGTAGATGTCATGAGCATGGACACCTGTTCAGAGATTGCCCTCTCAATAAAATCGAGAATAGGAGCAGAGATTACACTAGGAAAGATACAGAGAGTTTTCAGAAAGTGAGCCATACAGGAAGAGGTGGCAAAAGGGGACTTAGGCACCATCAAGCCGAAGGGTCTCAAGTTATGCAGACTAGGTTCTAGGTTCTCGAGGAGGAAGAAGAGACTATAAAATCAGATCAGGGATTAGAGGTAAATCCAAAGAACAAGGAGATAGAGGAGAACAAAGACCAACCAAAGAACAATAACATATAGAAAGAGGCTATGATGAGCGATGTAGAACTGGATATGGACCAGGAAATTACCCAAAGTGAGATGGAAATGGAGGATCAGGAGCTGCAGGAAATTTTAGATAGAGAGCACCTAGATTTGGAAGGGTTCTTGAAACAGGGAACCATGGGAGGGTTAGATTCATTACCTCAAGAAGAGTTCTCTAGAGTACAACAGTTGTACTTATGGAAAACCCAGGCTGGTGGGGAGGAAAGGCAAGGAAATACGGCAAAACATGGCAATGAAGGTGTGAAATCTACAAAAAACACACCAGGATTAGCACCTGGAGGCCCAAGAAAGAAAAGAGGCAGAAAAAAGAAGGATGAACTGTTGATGGAGTGTGGAAAGCTAATGATAGACTCAGGTAAGATAAAAGACCTAACTAGTTACTATTTCACTAATCTTTAATGATGAAGTTTACTTCTTGGAATATCAGCGGTCTAGGTAGTAAAAGGAAACAAAGATTACTTAGTAACAGGATGAAACAAGAAGCTCCAGATATCATTTTTATCCAAGAATCTAAATGTTCTATATAAAAAATTAAATAACTTCATAGTAAATGGCTTAGTTGTTTTGAGTTTCTAGAAGTCAAGGCATAATAGATGCTGAAGCTTCCAGAAACTATCTATCATTGGTCATGCAGCATGTGGGGGATAGGGAGATCTATCTGGTAACAAATGTTTATGGCCCTTAGAGAATGGATGACAAGTTGAGATTCCTTGATTCTCTTATGGATCTCAGAGAGAGATATGCTGGGATTCCATGTATTTTGGGTGGGGACTTCAACATGATCAAATCACTATCGGAGAAAAAATGGGGCACCAAAGCTCTCACCAAAGATGCCTTAGCTTTTCAATCCTTTTTGGACACTACGAAACTAGTTGACATTGATACAAGTAATGGTCTCATTACTTGGAACAACAGGAGAGGAGGAGTGTCTTTGGTGGTCTCAAAGTTAGATAGATTCATCATATCAGAGGACCTTATACTCAATGATACAGGTATGGGAGCAAGGATTCTGCCCTTTGGAGGTTTTGATCATTGGCCAATTCAACTAGAGATCAGGGGCATTGGTACTCCCAGGAATAGACCTTTCAGATTTGAGAATATCTGGCTCACCCATCCAGATTTTATCAACAAAATTTCAAGTTGGTGGTCTGAGGATTTGCATATTCAGGGTACAAGTATGTTCATTCTTCACAAAATACTAAAATACATAAAGCTCAGGCTCAAAGAGTGGAACAAGAGAGAGTTTGGCAACATTTTTGAAGGTAAAAAAGTTGTTGAAAACAAATTGCAGATACTCAACCAATCCTTTATCAAGGTAGACTTTGATAAAATCAACAATGATAGAGCCACTAATCTTTAGCACAAGTGGGAGAACTTATGCAAAGAAGAGGAAATTTTCTGGAGACAAACATCTAGAGTGCAATGGTTAAACGAAAGGGAAAGAAATACCATATTTTTCCATGGATCAACCTTCACAAACCGGCTCATAATAGAATCTCCTCGATTAAGGATGAGGAAGGGAAACTTGTCAATACCCATGAAGAAATTGAAGTTGTTTTAGTTCAACACTTTAGGGGGATTGCATAGGAAAATATTCCAAACAGAGAGCCTTTCATTAAGAATTTAATAAGACATATACCAAGATTAGTGTCCAGAGAGGATATTCTCAACCTCAACCAGCCAGTAACTGAAGAGGAAATCATTGAAGTCCTCAAGGCAATGCAGAATGGTAAAGCATCAGGGCGTGATAGTTTTAATGTGGACTTCTTTAAAGCATGCTGGAATATTGTAAAACAAGATATGCTGAATGTGGTAGAAGATACCAGGAGGAACAAAACTATTATGAAAGCACTCAATACCTCCTTCATTTCAGTGATCCCTAAATGAGATAATGCTCTTACTCTTGATAAGTTTCGACCCATAGCATTGTGCAATTTGGTTTACAAGATTATATCCAAGGTTGTAGCTAACAGACTCAAACCTCTTCTCCCTACCCTTGTTTCTGGGGAGCAATTTGGTTATGTGGAAGATATACAAATTATCAATAACATCATTCAAGAATAGGAAGTGGTGTACTCATTGACTAGCAACAGGAAGGTGGCAATGATCATGTAGCTGGACCTAGCTAAAGCCTATGATAAGTTAAACTAGACCTATATCAGGAGTGTTCTTATTGCTTTTGGGTTTAATCATAATTGGGTTAGATGGGTCATGGCTTTGGAAACCTCTTCTAGATTTTCAATTTTGGTAAATTGATCTCCCTCAGAGATTTTTATTCCCTCAAGAGGCCTTAGGCAGGGAGATCCACTCTCTCCCTTTCTATTTACTCTCATGATGGAAGGACTTGTTAGATCGATTAAGAAAACAAAAGACGAAGGAAAAATCAAGGGTCTTCAACTTTGTGAGAATGGATAGACTTTGACTCATCAACAATTTGTGGATGATACCATGTTGCAGGGGGTTCCTATAGTCAAAGAAGCTTTGGTATACAAACAACTTCTAAATGAATTTGATCTGGCCACATGTATGGAGGTTAATATCTTCAAATCTAAAATCTTTTTCTTTAATATTGATATTGCTATCCAAAGGAACATCTCCAAAATTCTAGGTTTTCAAAGAGATTCTCTTCCTTCGAAATATTTGGGAGTCCCCCTTACTACTAAACCTCTTCATAAAAGTATCTGGGAACCAGTGATTAATAAGATGCAAGATAAAATCAGGAATTGGACCTTCAGATCTTTAAACTTAGCTGGAAAGTTGGTGCTTACAAAGGCTGTTTTACAATCTATCCCAGTTTTTATGCTTTCAGAACTCCCTATTCCAAAAGGAGTCTTACAACAATTCAGAACCATTCAAAAAGACTTTCTCTGGGGGAAAGGGGAGAAAAAAAGGAAATGTTCCTTAGTGGCTTGGGAAAAGATTTGTAAACCCAAAAATCAAGGAGGTCTGGGTTTGGATGATCCAGAGGTTCTAAGTAGGACTTTAGGAGCTAAGTTATTGTGGAGATGGGTAAAAGAACCAAAGGCCCAGTGGGCTAGTATATGGACAGAGAAATATGCCAACACTTGGGACAATAACGATCATATCAAGATGTCTGGCAATATAAAGGGTTCATACATCTAGAATAAGTCCTGACAGAACAGAGGCTTAGTTCAAAAGAATTGCTTCTAGGAAATCAAAGAGGGGGATTTGGCACTTTTTTGGGAAGATAAATGGCAACAAGAACCAATACTGCTAAATGAGAAATTTATGGACCTCAAAAGGGAGACAAATATCATGGGGTTATCATAGGTCAAAGATTTTTGGGACAAAAATAATAATGTAAGTAAGTGGAGAAAGTGGAGGAATATGTCTTACGAGGAAGATAACCCCTTGAAAACAAGGCTGAGGCTCTCATGAGGATACTGGAACAAAGGAAAATCTTAGTAACAGGGGGCATGACCAATTGAGGTGGGGCAACAATAGTGAGGGTACCTTTAATCTTAAGGAGGCTAAACGCAAACTCCTCGAGTTGGACTCTCTTGCTCCAAATAGAATATGGCAGAATCTATGGAGGCATCAAGGCTGGATGAAGATTAAACTCTTCATGTGGCTTGTCTATCATAAGAGAATTCTGACTTGGGATAACATAAGGAAAAGGGGTGTGCTGGGACCTTCTAGATGCTAGCTCTGTGAAGCCCAAGAAGAAACTGTGGAACACCTCATCAATAATTGTATCTTTACCTCAAGTTTATGGGATTATTTTGGTAACATCATCCAAAGGAGCGACTGGGACAGAGGGTGTATCTTCAACACCCTAACCAGAAGGAGAAGTAATTACTTAGATAATGAAATGCTCAGTGCAGCTTGGGCTCTAACACCTAGCTTCATTATTTGGAATGTCCGAAAAGAAAGGAATATGAGAATTTTTAGAAATGAGAAGAGTTCCCTTTGGTGTCTTTTAAAGCAGACATTGACTCATCTTAAAGAGACGGTGGGTACCATAGTATGACATTCCCCTAAAAATACACCCTTAGAAGCTAACTTGAGGATTCTGGGACTGTTGAGAATGCAGGAGCTTTTGTCACAGGGCACAAATAGAAGAGTTTTGGTTATGGTCTCTAAGCAAGAATTCTGGCATCGTCCCCTTTTGGGCTTTCTGAAGTTTAACATAGCTGGGGCTTCTAAAGGCAACCCGAGCAGCGCGGGCTTTTGAGGGGTGTTAAGGGATGATGGTGGTAATATCCTTTCCATCTTACATGGACATTTAGGTAGGGCTACAAAAAACATGGCATAAGCCATGGCTATGGAGCAGTGCTTAGATCTCGTAGTGCATGATAGCAGGCAGAATGTAATTATTGAAGCTGACTCTGAAATAATTATCAACTCAGTCAAAAGAATTAGTTGGGGCTCAGAGCTGAAGAGGGTTTCAAAACACTAGAGGCTGATCCAGGCCTTCCAAAGGATCTAGTTCGACCTCAGGGGCCTATGCATGGTCAGTTTTAACCACATGCGAAAGAAGGCCAATAAACTTGCAAATTTACTGGCTAATCAAGGTGTGAAATGTTCCATGTACAAGGTTACGTTGGGCAGGCATAGGTTGCCTCACGATAGTTTCATGGACCAATGCGACATCTAGGCTATCGAGGATATGATGGTGTACTGTACCAGAACTATGGAAGCTCTGTCCAATAATTTGGTTGAATTATGAGGTGTTATTTTCACCTTTTCTCATTTTTTCTCATGTTGCTAGGAGGCGTCTGCTACCAAAGCAATTGTTTGGAGGGAAGAGTTGGTACGATCCTTAGGATCACTTATGGCGGCGAAAGAGAAAGTGGTAGTAGCTAGAATCTGGAGTCTAATGGCGACCTGTTCATTCCTAATACACCATCTAAGGTTGTAAATCCACTAGCGGTGTGGTTTCCGGTATATCGGGGGCCTCCTGGGTGGGAAGTGGTTTTCAATTTTTGGGAGCGATCACACTCCTTGGTCGACACGTGGCAGTGGGGTGGTTTTGGTTTCCACCCTTATCGCGCGTTAAATAGCAGCTCTTATGCTCGAAGCGATATGATCCTCCACCGTAGGATCTGGTCTGGTGGATCTATGGTTGTGATCTATTGAGCTAGTCAGTGGGGCCATAAGGTTAAAGGGCGAACATCTAGGAGGCGTGATATTTACCTCTACCGTTGGATCAATTTGGGAGGATCAATGGTCAGGAACATACGCGCTCATTGGTGCTTCCAAATGGTTTTTTGGTGGGAGCCTTGGCTCTGCGAGGTCATCCATTGCAGTTGGTGGGAGCTAGGAGCTCTGAAGGCGATTTAAAAAAAAAGGGCGAAATTTAATAGTTTTGTCGGGTTGCTTATGTGGCCTAGATACTTGTTGCCATTTTGGGGGGTGTAGTTTTGTGGGTTAGGATCGGAGTTCTTACACTTAACTCGTGACCCTAGGTTCTCTAGAAAGTAGTGTTTGTCTAAGATCCATGTTTCCATGTGGATGGTTGTACTCTATGTAAATAATTTTCTGATTTAATGATTATGAAGGTACAACTCTTGCTTCAGCAAAAAAAAAGTATTAATAAATAAAGTTTGTTGTTCTATGGTTGAAAATCATAATGGGTGACACTAAAATAAATGATACTTTGATGGAATTTAGAGGAATTAGATTGAAATTAAAATTCTTAAATTTAAAATATATTGGTAGCCAGGCGATTCCGAGAATCGCCCAACATAAACGAGAAAATCTTTGATCTTGTTATGTTGCAATTATTATAACTGTAACCACTCCAAAATGATGCATGTAGATTTATTTGATTCCCTATTAATGTTAAAAAAGTATCATGATTCCCTGGTAATGTTAGTGAAGTTACTATTTTATCATTTTAACTCTTGGATTTTTAAATAAGTAATTAATAAAGTGGATTAAAAACTTTGGTATCACTTAAAATATAATGATAATAGTTTGAACATTAAGGGTTTTGATTTAACCTAGAACATTAGGGATTGCGATTAGTTGATTCTCATTGGAAAATAATATATTTTTGAATTAATAAATAAGTATTAATAAATAAAGTTTGTTGTTCTATGGTTGAAAATCATAATAGGTGACACTAGAATAAATTTAACTTTACCGGAATTTAGAGGAATTAGATTCAAATTAAAATTCCTAAATTTAAAATATATTTGGAGCGGGTGATTCCGGGAATCGCCCAACGTAAATGAGAAAATAATTGATCTTGTTATATTGCAATTATTATAGTTGTAACCACTCCAAAATGATACATGTAGATTTATTTGATTCCCTATTAATGTTAAAAAAGTATCATGTTATTTGATTCCCTATTAATGTTACTGAAGTTACTATTTTATCATTTTAACTCTTGGATTTTTAAATGAGGAATTAATAAAGTGGATTCACTTAAAATATAATGATAATAGTTTGGACATTAAGGGTTTTGATTTAAACTAAAACATTAGGGATTGAGATTAGTTGATTCTCATTGGAAGATAATATTCTTTTGAATTAATAAATAAGTATTAGTAAATAAAGTTTGTTGTTCTATGGTTGAAAATCATAATGGGTGACACTATAATAAATGGTACTTTGGGAGAATTTAGAGGAATAAGATTCAAATTAAAATTCCTAAATTTAAAATATATTGGCAACCGAGCGATTCGGGGAATCGCCCAACGTAAATGAGAAAAACTTTGATCTTGTTATGTTGCAATTATTATAACTATAACCACTCCAAAATCATGCATGTAGACTTATTTGATTCCGTATTAATGTTAAAAATGTATCATGTTATTTGATTCCGTGTTAATGTTACTGAAATTACTATTTTATCATTTTAACTCTTGGATTTTTAAATGAAGAATTAATAAAGTGGATTAGCAACTTTGGTATCACTTAAAATATAATGATAATAGTTTGGAGATGAAGGGTTTTGATTTAAGGTAAAACATTAAGGGTTAAGATTAGTTGATTCTGGTTGGAAAATAATATTTTTTTGAATTAATAAATAAACTTTGTTGTTCTATGGTTGAAAATCATAATGGGTGACACTAGAATAAATTTAAAGTCAAAAAATAGGTATTTTAAAAAAATGACATGATGCAGAATCATAATTTTTTAAAATTAGTATGCAAATCACTAACATTCTAAAACGTAATGTACATAAAAGATGTGTTCTGCATCGCCTCTTTTCAAAATCGGGTCACTTTTTTGCTATCTATATGAAACAGGTAATAGTATCAGTTCCCGTTTCAAAGTTTACATTGTTCATATGACACATTGAGCATATTGTAAATTTTTTCTACTATGGAAAGAAGACATATTTTTTATTTCAAAAATAAATTTAGTACATGCCATATCACTGATTTCTCAGTTCAGTAAGCTATGAGCTTATAAAATTCCATTACATTGTCCAAAATAAAAGAGTAACTAGATCACAATGAGACCACAACCTGATAAAAACTCCATGAAGGAGAAATAAATGTAAGTCCTAAAATAGTCTAAGAATTTATTCAAAAATGCACGCTGACAAAAAATATAATGATACATAATGCATGTTAACAAAAAATAATGATATATATGTTACACGTTGAAATGTGTCTGCATAGATACAACACCTAAAAATTGTTATTCTGAAAGTCATGGATGCTTGGGAGGATTCTACAAGCCCTCCTCTTGGGAAGAAGAGTGTCTCTTTCCTTTTGTGGAGGCCTATGATTGTTTGAGCACTACAACAAACACATCCATTGATCCTTGCTAAAGCAGTAAAATTTTCCTTTCATAATTTTCTCTAATATTAATGTTTTCTTGTCTCATCTTGTTCAATAAATCAACATTCTTCTTACATTTAAGTGTGTGCTCGATTTCCTTCCTTTTAAGATCTTCCCTTTTATATTTTAGTTGATATTTACATTTGGCCAATTCACTATTAGTTGTTGTACTTTATCCCCAAACTCTTTTTCCCTTGATTGTTGTTGATTGTTATTAATTTGCATATTTTGTAATTGTTGTTGGTATTCCCTCTCTACTTTTTGCAAATCAGATACTTAAGATTTGAAATTGTCTATCTCTATGTCACATCCAAAATGTTGTTCTTTTCAACAACTCATGAGATCATTTTGTAGCTCTGTAATTCCATTTTCTCTGTCAGTTACCATCTGCTTCAATGATTGAACAACTAGGGGTTAGACATATAGTTCACCCACAAAACTCAGGGATGAGACAATGGCCTCTAAGACTTTCACTTGCTCCTTTGGCTTGGATTTCTAAAATTCCTTTGAAGCCATTTTCTTTACACTTGTACCTTGACTTATACCTTTACCCTTACCCTTACCCTTTTCCCAACTGTCAGTACCACCTTCTATAAAATGTTGATATTTTTCTCTTCAAGTTCTTTATTCAACAATTTTTCTTACGAAATTTCAAGATATCTCTCTCTCTCAAATTATTAGCTTTCCTATGAAATGTTTTCTCCAAATTAGTCACTCTTTTCTTATATTATTCAACCCATGATTGATCCTTCTGTTGGTCTTGATCTTTATATTTATTTACAATTTTAGCATTTAAATCTTCAATAAATTTATCGTTTTCATTCAGTAACTTAACTAATTTATCCTCATAAGTTTCTGAAATTACCAATGGAGGTATATTGAGAGCCTCTAGTCTTTTTCTCAATTTCTCCTAAAGATCGCTAATATTTTCATGATATGCAGCCTGAACTTTTTTGAACTTTGTATCTATTTCATCTATATCCCTCATACCTTCATCGCTCATTCTAGATACCTAATTATGCAACTGATCAATAATTTTATCCTTGGTGTTTATGTATTTCACTGACTTTTGTGTTTACTAGCACAATTGTTGATTCCATCATTGCAATCTTCTTCGTGCATTCAAAAATATCCTTCTCCTTTAGTTTAGAATTTTCCTTCGAGTCGTATATAGACGAAGAATCCTCCATTATAACTTATTTTTGATGGATCATTTTATCATATACTAAGGAAACAAATATGTCATTGAAACTGAATGTTGGATTGTGCATATTTTAACTTAGAGTTGTAGATATTGAATCAACCATTAAGGGGAAATTGTACTAGTGTTCTAATTCTTTAGAACCGATTCTGTCAATTATCGAAAAATAATCATTACATGTTTCCATATAAACGTCCACACTTTATTTCTTTTGATCTTAATCCACACACACATGTAAGTCTACTAGAACACTAGGAGCTATATATTCACCATGGAAAATTGTATCAACAAAATTTTTGTCACCTTCAACCAGAGTTGGTTCAAGTTTTTCCTCAATAGTTTTCTTTGGTTTTTATTTCTTAATATAAGTTTTTTTTCAACATTGGGTCGATATAAATCAATAATTTTTTTCAATATTTCTAGGAAACTAACTTAACATTCTTAATTTTACTTTCTTTTAGGGCATACTGTAATTTTTAGCCAATTTACGAGGGACATCTCTAGCCATTGCTTCAACCCAATGAATAACTAGCCTCATGCAGTCACCAGAAATATCAAGCTTGTTATGATTCATAAATTTTCTAAGGAAAACTTGAATCAAGGATTTGTATAGTCCTTAGGGAACATCTTTCATTTTTAATCCATTCATTGAAACAAATAATTTTTTTGCACATATTTTACTAGCCATTTCAATATTTTCTAGCTCAGGGGTTTTCTTGGAGTTAAATAGTCCTCCCCATTTGCATGAAATTTTTCTTTCTCTTGCAACTAGATTAGGGTTTAGGTTAATACTGTGCCCAAATATTTTAAACTCCATGTATTTATCATCATAATATTCTATGTCCTCATCTATATCATCATTTTGGAAATTGAACTATCCAAATATTATTTTATAAACATATGCTATTTTGAGGATATCTAGTATACTTGGTGGACAATTGCTTGTATCTCTCCATGTATGAACACATTCTTTGAATTTTTTGACTATGAACTTCTCCTAGAAACCTTGTGTGTTATTTTTTTGTAGAGAAGAGGATTCCATTATTTCAATTGTGTTCATCATTATTTGGGTTCAAGGCATGTTATCCAAATGCACCCTAAATGAAAGAATGAATGCTACATAGACCATGAGGAATTCATGTTGAATGCAAGAATACGCACTACATATACTATGAATAATGCATGCTGAATGCAAGAATGCACACACAATAAACCATGATGAATCCACGCTAAATGAAAAAATGTGTGTTGAATGTATTGTGAATAATGCACACATATTTGAGTTTTATTTTAACTTATTTATATATTTTTCTATAAATCACTTTTATAAAGAGAAGAACAATTTGTTAAGTGAATACAATTTTTTATAAGGTACTTTAACTTTGCAAATTTACTCGTATTTTTTCTCAGACATGGAGCTAAATAATAAAAATTTAAAATTTAAAATTTAGATATAATATATAGTTTATTAAAAATAACACCTTTAAAAATAGGGCTGCAAGATTTTGATGACATGTAAGATGGCCATCACTTATTTTTCATGGGTAGAATTGACAAAATTTCCATCATGCAACTGGTTGTTCATAAATGATAGTAAATTTCCTTTTTGCATTAAAAGGGAACACAAACCATTTTATAGTAAATGTCCTAACTAATTCAGTTGACCTAATCTTAAAATTAAAACTCTAAAAAATTTGTACAATATAGAAAACCCATAAAATGGACCCTACAACCCTCACTATTATCTCTTTATCTATCCCTTGGCAACAATTAAACCTAATTACTACTAAAATAAGGCCAACCATCCTTTCTGATAGTGTTTTAACTAAGAAAATACAAGTTTCAACTATTAAAATTCAAGTTTGAGCATTCTTAACCCACCACCTTGTTCAAAAACATTCGCGGAGTGCATTTATTTTAGGCACAAAAGCCATACATTTTACCTTTTGAAATCAATAAAATTTGGTGTATTGTTGAAATATAGAAACAGATATGTGAAATATTAAAAATATTTAATTTTATTAATCCTACCTATGATTAAAAATAATCTCCAAGTTGAATCATTCAATTTGGGTTTTGAAATGAAGGTTGGTCGTGCATTTTCGTGAACCAAGCCAAAATTTCCTTGCATCACCAAAATGGACACCCAAGCTTCATTTATTGGCCAATGTGATGGATTCAAATTTTAGATTTTTTATTTAATGATTTTACATTCTTTTTCATTGTTATAACTTTCCATGGATTTCGTTGTCAAGAAAAAATAAGAATAGTCCATATTTGTCTCCATTCTCTTTACCCATTTATCTTCAAATCCTAACTAGGCCACTTGACATAATATTAAACATAAAACCTTGAAAAATATGTACAACATAGAAACCCTAAAGTAGATCGTGAAAAACCTAGGTGTTATCTCTTTGTCTATCCCTTCGAAACATTCAAACCTAACTACTCCTAAAATAATGTAATCCAACCTTTACTTATAATGTTTCAACCATGAAACTACAAATTTCAGCTATTAAATTTTAAGTTGGATTTTGCTTAGACCATCACCTTGTTCCAAAACATTCCTAGCGTGCATTTATTTGAGGCACAAAATCCTTGCCTTTAACCCTTTGAAATCACTGCAATTTTGAATATTTTTGAAAAGCACACCCATATATGCAAAACATTAAACATATTTAATTCTATTAATGGTACCTATGTGTTATAGACATTTTTGTGCCTTACAGCTCTAAGCATGAAATGTCCATAAACCAAGGGCTCCTAAGTCCCTAAAAGTGTTGTTCTAACCCCTAAAGGAACAAGGTCAACAAATAACAGCTTCTCCCAGAAGTTCTCCACTAGAAACTGCTCAGAATAAGTCAAAACAGGATCATTTCAGCTGCTCCACTAGCTAAGTGTGTTGCATAGCACCTAAATCCACTGGCTAGGTGCGTTGCAACGAACCTAAATGCACTATCAGGGTGCGTTGAGTGGGAAATGACAAATGGCAGTGCCATTCCGCGAGGTGGAGAGACAATGGAAGCTTCCAGAGTCTTCTCCTATGACACTTGCCTCACTGAATTCGACCAAGGATGAGTAAGAGGCCTTCAGTCTCCAAGTGGAAGCAAGAACTGATAGAGAGAAGCGACTAATCAAATCACAAGCTGACTCATCCTCCTTGCATACATCTATATATGGATCCCTCATCCTAGAGATCCAGAGGCTGGAATTTTGCACATTGTAAGGAATTGTTGTTGGTTTTGAGACACATATCAGAGAATTGGGTGATCTATGCTTTGTTGGAGGTGAAGAGGGGCTTCTTTGCTGGGAGGTTGATGCTGGGTCAGGAATCATCGGTTGTAACTCCTCTTGGATCTTCTTGTATATCAATAAAAACTATTTGAGTTCCTCCTCCACGCTTTTGTATCATTGATGCTTGTTACATTTGTATGGTTAACTTAAATCTGATCCTAAGTTATTTATGAATATAGATCCATGCCTTTGTATAGTTTTCTTCTTCTGTGATCTTACAGGTACTTGGTGAAGCTGGGCAAGTAAGGGAGCAGGTAGCTGGAAGCTTTCAAAGAGGAGAGGGATTGGATCAAAGGATTAGCGCAAGACACAGGTTGGTTCTTCCTATTCCTCTTTATTTATAGTTCATAAAGGAAATACAAAAGTAGTTTTCTCTGTTTGTTTCTAAGGGAGCTGTCACACCTTAGTGGGATAGAGCAGTTCTAAATAGACACTTTTCCCGGTAACACTATGAGTAAAAAGACACTCTCAAAGTTGAATAATTTAATTTGGCCTTGAAATGAAGGTTTGGGTGTGCATTTTTGTGAAGTGGGCCAAAATTTCCTTGTTTCACTAAAATGCATACCTAGGCTTCATTTGTTGGCCAATTTAATTGATTCAAATTGTAGATTGTATATTTAATGATTTTAAATAGTTTTGCATTGTTACAACGTTCTAAGATTTTCTACGACTTGCCTAATTTGAAAGTTGTGTATAAGTGGGAAACATAGTTATGTATGATATTTGTTATACATGATGCATGTTTATATCATAAGGTTAGGAATTGTCCAATCATGTTCCATTTCAAATTTCATTATGAAGAGTGTAAATTGTTTATATTGGAAGTGCATATTTGTTTCGACTATGATCATTGGTAGAGATGATCAATTACTATTCCGACAAACTTGGATTTTAGTGTATAATATTTCCTTTATGAAAATGACTATGCTATGTTGCATGAAATGGTTTTATATTTAGGTTGGAATGATCATTATTTCACAGTCAATTAAGTATAGGTCAGGTTGTACATCCATCTGAGGCACACAAAACTTGACTTTAATGCTATGAAATTGATCCAATTCAGCCTATTCTTGCCAATAAAAAATTCCTATGCGAAAAATTAATGTTAATTATGGGTAAAAAATTACTCTCAAAGTTGAATAATTCAATTTGGAATTGGAATGAAGGTTGGTTGTGAATTTTTGTGAAACAATCCAAAATTGCCTTGCTTCACTAAAATGCATGCTCATACTTCATTTATTGGCCAATCTAATTGATTGAAAGCGTAGTGTTTGTTTAATTATTTTACCGACTTTTGAATTATTATATGTTTACTTTGACCCTTAAATAATTCTTCTTTTGATTTCATACAACATTCCAATTTTTCTTCAACTGGCATTATGTGAAAGTTGTGTATATGTTTTTCTTCAACTTTCTCTTGGGTAGAATAATTATCCTTTTAATTCAAAGCAATAGTTCCAGCTCTTCACATTAATTGTCAATCCAGTTAGGTTTTATTATTGCAAGGCTATTATGCACAATATATGAAATGGAAAATGATGACTAGTGCTAAGGAAAATGAAACTCACTCATTGTAATCAAACTCTTAGCAACTCAACGTTTTGGTTGTTACAATCACAAACCTTGTTAACACTCTCAAGAAATAAACACTCAACGCTGAATAAAACTACTCTCTCATATTGTCACTCTTATTCAAAAAAGAAGAGCACTCCTTGAAACCATTCTGTTAATAAATGTTGAAACAGGCATTTAAATCAAATAAGCACACCATCAAAATACAACAGAAATTAAATAACTTTTACACTAAAAAAGGTATTGGTTGAGGACCTATACTATTACACAATACAATGGTTTTAATTCTACAATCATTAAAGCATGAACAAGGCTAATAATAACAATTTCAGTACATAACACAAAAGCTAGTCAATAGAAAGGTATGGAATGACCAATTATTAAGATTGCATTAATGAAACATACATGATTACAATGATGTTTCTCTCCCCCTCTATCATTGTCTATCTATTCTATATGTCTCCCTCACGTGGGCAAAGAGTACACCTCTTTATAATTTCATATTACAATGATAATATCATCATGAAAACGTCTTGATCCTAATGTGATATGATTTGAGAATACATATTAAAAATTTGATAACAATTTCCAAGGTTAGGACAAATTTGTAACACCTTTTCCAAATTAGAATAATTATCCATAGAAAATACTAACTATTTCAATTGCATTGTCCATAAGCTTTTCCTTTGATAGTCAGACTATCATTTGGTTAGATGCCTTCCAAATTTATCTTCATAAATAATTAAGGAAGGTCAAAGCATCCAAAAGAGGTCTTCATGTGTAAAATCAATGCTCATCGAGTACTTGTGTTGTCCTTGGCGAGGAAAAATTGGAAAGTGTAATCCTTAAACAACATCTCAAGAGAACAAAATCCCTATAATAGCCTAGTTTCCAGTTTTACAAGAAAAACAACCCAAAATAGTAGTTATCATGCATCTCCCCCAACTTAATTATCTACATTATTTCATGTCCCAACATCTCCATCCCACTCTACTTCAACTATTGGTTCTTCTGTAACAACATTATCTTCAACATGTTCTTGGGGAACAAAAGTTTATTATTCCATCTTGCTCTCCAGCATGAATTAAAACCAAAATAGTTCTTGGCATTTATAACCTACTTCCTCCAGTATTTCCTCACATCCATCAAATAATCTAACTATCATCACTTATTTCACTTCTGCCAGGGTTTCTAATCCATTTTATTTTCTAGACTAAAGTTTCCTTTCAACCATGGTAAGTTGTTTCCTTAAATTCTCATTTTCATCCTTTAGTTATTAATTTACTAAATAGGCAGGTCAGTTAAAGACTTATCTAGTAAAACGACATCTTCTTCTTCCTTTTTGAGCTCCTCCTCTTTCTAATGTTCCTCAGGATCCTTTAGTTTAGATCTAACAAAATGAACTTCAAGTGTCGTGATATGTTCTTTTACAAAATCTTCTTTGTCTTCATTTCATAGTCCCTCAAACTCCTTTGGTTCGTTTGCATGAATACATTACTTAGATATTGGAGTAGATGATGGTGTAACAACTACTCACACTCTCTTCTTGGGTTTTCTTCCACCCAAGGGATTCTTCAACTTCCTCTTTTTCACCATGGTTTTTACAAGAGTATATCTTTTAGATGCTTTAATAGATTACTTAAGATTTTTACATCAACTTTCTTTTTAGCATCAATACTAAGAAAGTGAAAAACAAATACATGCATGTGCATTTGCATATAGACAGTCTGTTTGGCTTGATTTAGGAAAGTGCATTTACAGTGTGCTCTTTGCTCTTTGTGAAAAAATTGTGTCTTTCTTTTCCCCTAGTAGCTAGGATTTTCATTGCTGAAAAGAGATAAAAGTTTGTTTATCATATTTATATTGCATTTTAGGAATTACATCTACATCTCGTGGTGAACCCAAAAGGCAAACTTCATAAGAAAGATCAACTTAAAATAAATTCAATGAATCTAACAACGCTTTGGAACTTAACGCACAACATTTAGAGGTCTAGGCTAGAGACGTATTTCGGCGTCGTAAAGCCTGGTAACTGTTGTCCTCACTGATGGTTGGGTGATTCCTCCACTTTGAGACGATAAGTGCCTGTACGGACTTGTGCTCCCACGTACCATCGAGTATATTTTGGGAGACCCCTATAGGCTTAAATCCTTTATCCATAGGAAGTTGTGTCTGCCGCCCTATCGATCGCAATGCACTGAGCACAGCATTCGGGAAGATTGACTGCCGTACCGTAAAAGGTATTCTGCAGTTTTGCAATTGGTTTGGTACTCCCTCTACCTAGACCTCTAGAGCAGTCCCTTTCGTTCCTTTTCAGACTCCTTAACGGAAAAGGTCCATCTGAGCACTTGTCACTTCAGGCTCATTAAAAATCGAAGGAGACTAGAGTCATCTTTTGTTTTTCCTCGACTCTTAAAAATTGAAAAAACAAGTTCTGTCAAAGCGTCTAAAATTTATTTTAAACGGAATAATCATCACCATTCCCTCGTTGCTCTTCGAAGTTAGTCTCTTTTCATCGCAAGTTCTTGTAGAATCGCTAGAAAATCTTTTGGATAGACTAGATATGTCTGAACAACCGTCGACATCCAGGACTATGTCATCCGATGCAGTAGCGGCAGAGCCTCTTGTTGCTACTCCAACGATGTTCGATGGTATATCATCTGTCCTGGCAAGTTATCAACAACAAGCCGGAGTCCAATCAGGGACTGTTTCGACGACATGGTCAGTTCGTATTTCTTCATCCGGATTATCTTCTGGTATTTCTTATGCTGAAACTCAACAAATTGATCCAATGTGTCTTCAAAGGCCAATCTACCCTTTAAGTACTGGATTGCCACCATATGGAGGGCAGTATGCCTTTTCATTGTTCCCTCCCGGAGAACAACCATATGGGAGTTTACAACAAAGTTCAGGTCAAACTGGAATTACATCCAGCGGTTGGGTACCAATACTGCCTCAGCAACCAAGGGTTGTATATTCAATGCAACCAGTCCACCCTGTGTCGAATATTCCCACTATACCTGCTATGGTGATTGCACCGCAAGTACAAGCGCTACCTGTTGTATGTCAACCCCAACAGCCTCAGGTTGCAATACAATAGCCTCTTGTCTCAATGACTCAATCACAACCTCAGGTTAGTGCCTCGTTATTCGGAGCGACTCAGGCTCAAACAAGTACTATGACTTCTCATCTTGGTCAATCATCTAGTACTGGGCAACAACCAATGGTCCAACAACCATGGCTGATTCAATCTCAACAACCGCCATTCCAGCAATCATATCAAGGACCTGAGCAACAAGTCTTTGTAAGTAATGGGAAACCGCATTTCCAAAGTAGTTATCAACAACCATATTATAATGGTTATTCCCATCAACCTTGTCAAAGATGCCAGCATCAAATACATTATGCTGGTATGCAAAGACCCACTGCTCAGGCGATTCCATCTTATCCTGGGTATGCTTCGCCTAACCTGAATCAACAGTTGCCCTTTGTAGCAACTCTAGAATTACCAGATCTAAACCAGTTGATGAATGATCCAATTGCTTATGCCCCTTGGTGGCCAGCGTTTCCACATAAACTTCCGTCAGATATTCCTAAATTTAATGGAAATCCGAGTGAAGATCCGTCGAATCATGTGATGACCTTTCATCTGTGGTGTTCATCAAACACCCTGAATGATGATTCGATAAGACTTCGCCTTTTTCAGAGGACGTTAACTGGTCCAGCGGCAAAATGGTACATCGAATTGCCTAGAGCTTCATTCGACAACTTCAGTACCCTAGCCACAACCTTTTTAACCCATTTTCAATCACCGATAGGGTATGAAACGGGAACATAACTCCTTACCAACTTCAAACAAACGATGACCACTCACATATCTGATCATATACATGAGTGGCGACATCGTCGCAGAATGGTAAAAACGTATGTTCCCGATCAGCTTTTAGCCGAATGGTTTATCAAGTCATTACTACCTTCCATCACTGAAGATGTGGCAAAAGGGGGAGTTGTCACAGAAGAGCAAGTTATCGCTCGTGCGCAATATTTGGACTTGATTTACACTCAGTCCGGCACACTCTACGATAAAATACCTGACGCCCCTAGACCGGAATTCTCAGTTCCTCCTCCTCCTAAATCAAACAATGACTCTCATGTCGTCGATGGCGTGATTGGCGCGACAGACACGAAATCGACAAAGGCTACATCTAAAAAGGCCTGTAAGATTTCTAGTCAAAATGCAAAATGAGGAACTTCTTGCCTTGGAAGTAAATGTCGTGTTGACTGACAAGGGAAAACAACTGAAGCAACCAGGGGGCAAGAAGAAAAAGAAAGGGAGAAAAAGGAAGCAGGATGAGTCATCTCCTGAAAAGCCTTCTATAAACCCTTCTAGGCAAAGGAAACCCCCTGTGGGGTGTCATATATGCGATGAGGATCATCGGACGAGAGATTGTCCACATAAAGCTGAAGTTAAGAAACTCTTTAAGAGCTCAAAAACCTCAGTAGTATTGACTGATCCATTTCCAAGACCGGGAACCAAACTGGTTGCTAATCAAAATGCTTCCCGATCCCAAGTGCTTATGTTGTCTATCTCAAAGCAGCAAAATGATGCTTTGACAAGGAATAAAGATTACGGGAATCCACAGCTATCGAATAACAAGGCTAATGAACAACCTAGTAGTTCGACAACAACTTTGACCGAAGTTGTGCCACCCATCATTCCTGAGCCAATGATAAAGTCGCCAAAGGGAGTAGTACACAAATCGACATTTAATCCTTGTGCAAAAGTAGCACAGAATTATAATATAATAGAGGACCAGGCCCAATCGCCGTCCGCTATGTCGACACTTGAGGTACCGCAAAATTGCCCCTCCCAAAAGCAAGCTTTATTATCAGCAATAAGTGGGATTGACCCAATGGATTCCAATCTTGTGGCCTTTGATCATAAAGGATATGACCCTCAGTTACCAGCTCAACTAGCTTTCCTTATTCAAGTGAAAGCCCTCAACAAAATTGTTCATCGAACAATTATTGATGAGGGGGCATCTACATGTATTATGTCGATGAGTTGCTGGAAAAATTTAGGCTCACCACCCTTGTCGAGATCATCAACGACATTAAAAGCATTTGATGGACGATCATACACTCCATACGGGATTTTAAGTAACTTGCAAGTTGAACTGGGGGGCAAAACAGTAGAAATTGATGTTGAAGTAATCGACAGAAACATCGATTACAACATCCTACTAGGAAGGCCCTAGATATATTCCATGGCCACAGTTGTGTCGACCTACTTCAGGAAGATTGCATTTCCCTTTCAAGGAGGAATTACAATCGTCAACCAACAAACATTTCTCCCCAACAGTTCACAAGTTACGGGAAGCATTCCAATGATCCATGGAAGCAATCATTCGCTTCAAAATATTGGAGTAGGTCTCCTAAAAGACCCTGCCTTAATGGGTACTTTTGCCCTACCGCCTCCGAATAATCTGATGGAAGTGGCCACAGTGGAAACCTGCAATATGAAATCTTCTATATCTAATGGGTTCAGAAGATTCCTAAACATTTTGTTAGCATGGATCATCGCCATTTTAGAAATATTGTAGCAATCAATTTTCTTGGCTTGGGGGGCAAACCCAAATCAATGCTCATCGAGTGTTTGGATAGATAGGTCTAAAGAATATGGTACCTCTTCAGATCCTTGGTCGCATGTACATTCTATAGACGAAGGAATCATTCAAACAATGATGATACGAGAGGCACCATTGGAAGATTACCACCATTGCTCCCATCTTCCGGATTACAACAAAAGATCATTCCAATAACCTTAATCATCCTTCAGTTTTTGATTTTCTATCAAATACTGTAAACACGGTGGATTATGAGGATAGTTCTTTTACTGTGTCAACCTCATTAAAAAATGAAACAAATCCCCTTTCCAAGTCTCAAAGGTAAACCTTCATTCCAACCACCGAGTTGAATGCAATGAAGCTTGGGGGGCATGCACCTCAATCTGAGTTATTATGCTGGGGGCATGCAAACTTATCGAGCAGTGTTACCACAAGGTTCAAGCTCGTTAAAAAATAAACCCGCACCGAGCAAATGTTTCCACCCGCGTTTAAGCTCGTTAAAAAATGAACTATTCCCCGCTAAATAACCACCGTGAATGAAGTACTTCAGCCATTAAGGCCTTGGTCGTGTTTGCACCGTCACCTCCACTTTTTCATTGGCCGATCATTCACCTCCATTTGATTGTTTACCCATTTTGAGGAACAGCTGCGAAGAGTTATTTCACTAGCCATCCTTGTGACACTGTCGTGATTGGAAAATTCCAAACCTTACCTGGAATCAGCTGCTACCCATTTTATCTCTCGTTCCTCAAAAGACGAGTCTTCTTTAAGCTCTTTTCAACTGACTCGTAAAATATGAAAAGATTGCCGAGTCGTTGGCGTTCCAGCTCATTAAAGGGACAGGAAGTGCTATCCCTCCTCTAGATTTTAATCTTTTTGGACCTGAGGGATTATTGCACAAAAAGATCGAGCGCTTGTTTTGTTCGGCTCATTAAAGCTATTGAAAATTCATCCCTTCTGTATTGTTTTATACTTTTTCGGACTTAAGGGATTAGATGACGAAAAAGGAATTTTGGAGTTACCTTTACGTACCTTTTCAAACTCTCTAAAAATGAAAAGGACCGAGTTATCTTTGTCGTTAAACTCATTAAAAAGGTTAATAGCGACAAACTTGTCTTTAGACGAGAACGAGTTTCACTATCGCTAGGCTCGTTAAAATATAGCGATGGGTTTGCCTGAAGGGCAAATTATAGAACAAGCATATGTTATCCTCCTCAAGCTTGACAAAAATAAAGAGGTACTGGTCAACAATGACTGGGGAAAAATTGGGGAGAAAACTCAAAGAATCTTTATTGGTAGCAAGTCGCTCTTGAACATGACACTTCCACTCCGTGCCCGAGTCGGGTTGGATTGTTTCATTCACCGGTCAAATTGCCATGGTCACACCATACCATCCACATTTTGGGTTAATGCTACCAATCCATCACATCAGTGTCGCCGACATGTTCAAGAGAAGTCATCCAGAAAGGCCACCTGTGTCCCACCCACTACCATACATTATACTCCATTCTTTCATGACCGCCACCCTGAACCATATATCATCAGATCATTTTCACCTCCATCAAAATCATTTGCTCCGTTCTGTTTCATTGATGTTGGATTCATTAAGGCCCTCCTATGACAGATCACTTCTTGTCGACATCAGCTCATTATCCAAGAAGTTGGTATAGGAATACCCCATTCAGTACTTTGAAGCTTGCATGCCTCAATGGCAAGTTTCTCACTTCCGGCGACAGGTTCACATCAATGACCTTCGACCGAAAGATTTTGCGTGGTGTTCGACGCCAAGTCCTTTATTCACACCACGTGAATTTTACAGTAGTACCTTGAGGATCATTATCATTATCGGTGATTCCTCTCGCGCTTGTTAACAGTTTACATCATTGACTGGTAATCAAGCGATGTCTTTCTATGTTCGACTTCAAAACATTTCTCACATGGATCGACTTGTACTTCGAGTGAAGATCGGACGAGATTGAAGACCTCAGATCTAGTTCCATCCATCCGGGCTGCGATATATATTCAAGAAAATAAAGACATTAAAATGTACAGCATTGCAGCACAGATAATCATCCTACCAAAAGGATGATGGCTCTATCAGAATCATCAGTCTACCATCAGACGATTGTCTGTCCTATGTACATGAAAGTGAATTTATAAAGCTGAGCATGGGAATGCCCGCCTCATCTAGATCATGAAAACAGTATGAAGATAATGTATTGTATTGTATCTTATTATAGGTCTCCTCCCAGCATTGAAAGAACTTTGGATCCTCATAATAAAGCATTTCACCCGATTAACGGCCTCATACTTTAGGGGGCAACTGTTATAGACATTTTTGTGCCTTACAGCTCTAAGCATGAAATGTCCATAAACCAAGGGCTCCTAAGTCCCTAAAAGTGTTGTTCTAACCCCTAAAGGAACAAGGTCAATAAATAACAGCTTCTCCCAGAAGTTCTCCACTAGAAACTGCTCAGAATAAGTCAAAACAAGATCATTTCAGCTGCTCCACTAGCTAAGTGCATTTCATAGCACCTAAATCCACTGGCTAGGGGCGTTGCAACGCACCTAAATGCACTATCAGGGTGCGTTGAGCGGGAAATGACAAATGGCAGTGTCATTCCGCGAGGTGGAGAGACAATGGAAGCTTCCAGAGTCTTCTCCTATGACACTTGTCTCACTGAATTCGACCAAGGATGAGTAAGAGGCCTTCACTCTCCAAGTGGAAGCAAGAACTCACAGAGAGAAGCCACTAATCAAATCACAAGCTGACTCATCCTCCTTGCATACATCTATATATGGATCCCTCATCCCAGAGATCCAAAGGCTGAAATTTTGCACATTGTAAGGAATTGTTGTTGGTTTTGAGACACATATAAGAGAATTGGGTGATCTATGCTTTGTTGGAGGTGAAGAGGGGCTTCTTTGCTGGGAGGTTGATGCTGGGTAAGGAATCATCGGTTGTAACTCCTCTTGGATCTTCTTGTATATCAATAAAAACTATTTGAGTTTCTCCTCCATGCTTTTGTATCATTGATGCTTGTTACATTTGTATGGTTAACTTAAATCTGATCCTAAGTTATTTATGAATATAGATCCATGTCTTTGTATAGTTTTCTTCTTCTGTGATCTTACAGGTACTTGGTGAAGCTAGGCAAGTAAGGGAGTAGGTAGCTGGAAGCTGTCAAAGAGGAGAGGGATTGGATCAAAGGATTAGCGCAAGACACGGGTTGGTTCTTCCTATTCCTCTTTATTTATAGTTCATAAAGGAAATACAAAAGTAGTTTTCTCTGTTTGTTTCTAAGGAAGCTGTCACACCTTAGTGGGATAGAGTAGTTCTAAATAAACACTTTTCCCGGTAACACTATGAGTAAAAAGACACTCTCAAAGTTGAATAATTTAATTTGGCCTTGAAATGAAGGTTTGGGTGTGCATTTTTGTGAAGTGGGCCAAAATTTCCTTGTTTCACTAAAATGCATACCTAGGCTTCATTTGTTGGCCAATTTAATTGATTCAAATTGTAGATTGTATATTTAATGATTTTAAATAGTTTTGCATTGCTACAACGTTCTAAGATTTTCTACGACTTGCCTAATTTGAAAGTTGTGTATAAGTGGGAAACATAGTTATGTATGATATTTGTTATACATGATGCATGTTTATATCATAAGGTTAGGAATTGTCCAATCATGTTCCATTTCAAATTTCATTATGAAGAGTGTAAATTGTTTATATTGGAAGTGCATATTTGTTTCGACTATGATCATTGGTAGAGATGATCAATTGCTATTCCGACAAACTTGGATTTTAGTGTATAATATTTCCTTTATGAAAATGACTACGCTATGTTGCATGAAATGGTTTTATATTTAGGTTGGAATGATCATTATTTCACAGTCAATTAAGTATAGGTCATGTTGTACATCCATTTGAGGCACACAAAACTTGACTTTAATGCTATGAAATTGATCCAATTCAGCCTATTCTTGCCAATAAAAAATTTCTATGCGAAAAATTAATGTTAATTATGGGTAAAAAATTACTCTCAAAGTTGAATAATTCAATTTGGAATTGGAATGAAGGTTGGTTGTGAATTTTTGTGAAACAAGCCAAAATTGCCTTGCTTCACTAAAATGCATGCTCATACTTCATTTATTGGCCAATCTAATTGATTTGAAAGCGTAGTGTTTGTTTAATTATTTTACCGACTTTTGAATTATTATATGTTTACTTTGACGCTTAAATAATTCTTCTTTTGATTTCATACAACATTCCAATTTTTCTTCAACTGGAATTATGTGAAAGTTGTGTATATGTTTTTCTTCAACTTTCTCTTGGGTAGAATAATTATCCTTTTAATTCAAAGCAATAGTTCCAACTCTTCACATTAATTTTCAATCCGGTTAGGTTTTATTATTGCAAGGCTATTATGCACAATATATGAAATGGAAAATGATGACTAGTGCTAAGGAAAATGAAACTCACTCATTGTAATCAAACTCTTAGCAACTCAACGTTTTGGTTGTTACAATCACAAACCTTGTTAACACTCTCAAGAAATAAACACACAACGCTGAATAAAACTACTCTCTCATATTGTCACTCTTATTCAAAAAAGAAGAGCACTCCTTGAAACCATTCTGTTAATAAATGTTGAAATAGGCATTTAAATGAGATAAGCACACCATCGAAATACAACAGAAATTAAATAACTTTTACACTAACAAAGGTATTGGTTGAGGACCTATACTATTACACAATACAATGGTTTTAATTCTACAATCATTAAAGCATGAACAAGGCTAATAAGAACAATTTCAGTACATAACACAAAAGCTAGTTAATAGAAAGGTATGGAATGACCAATTATTAAGATTGCATTAATGAAACATACATGATTACAATGATGTTTCTCTCCCCCTCTATCATTGTCTATCTATTCTATATGTCTCCCTCACGTGGGCAAAGAGTACACCTCTTTATAATTTCATATTGCAATGATAAGATCATCATGAAAACCTCTTGATCCTAATGTGATATGATTTGAGAATACATATTAAAAATTTGATAACAATTTCCAAGGTTAGGACAAATTTGTAACACCTTTTCCAAATTAGAATAATTATCAATAGAAAATCCTAACTATTTCAATTGCATTGTCCATAAGTTTTTCCTTTGATAGTCAGACTATCATTTGGTTAGATGCCTTCCAAATTTATCTTCATAAATAATTAAGGAAGTTCAAAGCATCCAAAAGAGGTCTTCATGTGTAAAATCAATGCTCATCAAGTACTTGTGTTGTCCTTGGCGAGGAAAAATTGGAAAGTGTAATCCTTAAACAACATCTCAAGAGAACAAAATCCCTATAATAGCCTAGTTTCCAATTTTACAAGAAAAACAACCCAAAATAGTAGTTATCATGCATCTCCCCCAACTTAATTATCTACATTATTTCATGTCCCAACATCTCCATCCCACTCTACTTCAACTATTGGTTCTTCTGTAACAACATTATCTTCAACATGTTCTTGGGGAACAAAAGTTTATTATTCCATCTTGCTCTCCAGCATGAATTAAAACAAAAATAGTTCTTGGCCTTTATAACCTACTTCCTCCAGTATTTCCTCACATCCATCAAATAATCTAACTATCATCACTTATTTCACTTCTGCCAGGGTTTCTAAAACATTTTATTTTCTAGACTAAAGTTTCCCTTCAACCATGGTAAGTTGTTTCCTTAAATTCTCATTTTCATCCTTTAGTTATTAATTTACTAAATAGGCAGGTCAGTTAAAGACTTATATAGTAAAACGACATCTTCTTCTTCCTTTTTGAGCTCCTCCTCTTTCTAATGTTCCTCAGGCTCCTTTAGTTTAGATCTAACAAAATGAACTTCAAGTGTCGTGATATGTTCTTTTACAAAATCTTCTTTGTCTTCATTTCGTAGTCCCTCAAACTCCTTTGGTTCGTTTGCATGAATACATTACTTAGATATTGGAGTAGATGATGGTGTAACAACTACTCACACTCTCTTCTTGGGTTTTCTTCCACCCAAGGGATTCTTCAACTTCCTCTTTTTCACCATGGTTTGTACAAGAGTATATCTTTTAGATGCTTTAATAGATTACTTAGGATTTTTTAGGAACCCCTACGTCATCTGGCATTGTTCTGTGTGCCGCTATTTTAGTAGTCTCTGCCTTAGGCCCTTCTTCATTAATAGGGAATCCATGATAACTATCCTCACATTTTCAACCAAAGGAGAAATTATCTCAACTAAAGGTGTCTAAGATAGCACGCACTATCTTGAGAACACTGTCTCTCATCTATTTATTTGTAACACTATATTCAATTATTTTTAATGAAAATGTGAGAGAGAATACCTGAGGAAGCATGAAGCTTCAGCCTTTTTCCGCCAATATTTTGTGTCTGGTTTTTATGTGTGCTTTATCTATTTGTCTGAGTTAATTTCTTTTTCAATATGTGGTATCAGAGCTAAGGTATTTGGTGTCTGATCATTCCATGGTAGTTTCCATGGAATATTGTAAGTGTGTGTATAGTTTCTCTGTGTGAAATAGTTGTGGAATTACCAGTGCATGGAATTCTTTTTTGATGAGAGGTGGAGATCACAGAAGCGAAAGGCCTGTGTTTGCAGAGTTACTGCTTTATTTGAAACAAATTTATTTATGTGAAATTATCGTTCATAAACGCTGGAAAATATGTGTAACCCATTATTCTAGTTCATCAGCGTTCAAAACCTGCAATGTGCTCTGTTCGGCTTGGGTTTTGCAAAGCGAGGCACGAAAATGGCTTAAAATCAAACTGATGCGTGCACCATCAGAGTTTATACGGTGTTGAGCAGTCCTTCGAAACTTTTAGTAGAGGGCTCGATAGCCCGTGTATGGAGTTTCTACTGCGTCTTGTGAATATCGTGCAGTGCATAGAAACATGCGACTGCAGGATATTGTGGAAGTTTTTTGAAAGCTGAATGGAAGAGCCGTGTATACCTTGCAGTGAAGAGCGTGCAACAAAGAACTGCGTATAAGAGCTACAATAATGCAGATGATGCAAAGGTGGAGATTTCAGCTATGCAGGCTTTTGGAAAATTCTACCAAACAGTCAATTGGTATGCAATTTGTTTAGCTCATTATAATAGGAAAGAGCATTATTGCATTACCATAATGAAAAAGAAATTAAATCAGACAAATAGATAAAGCACACATAAAAACCAGACACAAAATATTGGCGGAAAAAGGCTGAAGCTTCATGCTTCCTCAGGTATTCTCTCTCACATTTTCATTAAAAATAATTGAATATAGTGTTACAAATAAATAGATGAGAGACAGTGTTCTTAAGATAGTGCGTGCTATCTTAGACACCTTTGGTTGAGATAATTTCTCCTTTGGTTGAGATAATTTCTCACCAGACACACACCAATATAGGAGTTATCTAAACTAACTCCTATCTTAGAGGAACAACCCAAGAGTTAGGCACAAATTCCTAACTTGGAATATTTAATTAATTTATTTATTTTTGGATTTATTATTGTTTTATGAGAGAGGCTAACATTCCCCCCTTCAATGATAAATCCAAAATAAGAACAAGGAACCATCTTCCAAGTTCTCATGTTGATCCTCCAAAACATTGCCTGAAAAAAAACCGCCAAATCTGGATGCTGAAGAAACTGCAATATGAAGAGACTGAGTCAGCTGCATGACTGATTCATCTCGAAAGGACGCTTGACAATTCTATCATGTGCCAATCTACAAAAGGATCCAACTGTCCTTTGCTTGAAAACAGCATCTGGTGTCCACTGACACAATTTGATGAACGCCCACTGGCGTATTTGCTGATGATGATTGCCCACTGGCTGAAGATGTCGAAAAACAACTCAATGTTGCTTTTGATATGATGAAAGCTGCTCACTGCTGCTTTAGCTGTCGATCACCCACTGGCGAATTTGTTGATGCTCACTGCTGATGACAAATGCCCACTAGCTGATGAAGATGCCCACTGGCTGCTTCGTTGATGTTGTCGAGACTTTCAGTCTGACAACCACTTGTCAATTTCATTGACATTTTCCCCCCTTTGTCCGATGAAAGGAGAGACAATCTTCTCCAAAATATATTTGAACTCCCCCCCTTCAAGTGTAGGAGAGTTTCACTATTGTACTCCCTCGTTCAACTGCAGGAGAGTACCATCATCAGTTCACTGCTGGCTGGACTATGTGTGATTGTAGTCGGTTGTAGAACTGAGACAATCTTTTGACTATGGATGACCATTCCCAAGGATCGATCCATTCATAATGTATCTTCAATCTGGCTGATTTTTGTTGGTTGCTACATTTTTCTGAGGAATGATTGGGCTTGCCACAATGGCAACAAGGATGGAGATCAAAACATTGATCTTCCATATGATCGGTTCTTTGACAATGAGAACACTTCGGTTGGACTTCAACTTCAGGTTGCGTGCAATTCTGTTTGTCTGCAATTTTCTCAGAACCTGCTGAGGTGTGTTGTGCAAGAAATCCTGCACTGATGAAATTAATTGGCTTGGAATAATCTGGGATATGTAAGTTGGTGTCATCAGTGACATATCCTAAGCCTCGTCGATTCTTGTTATTTTGAATCTCTTCCCAGGGCTTGATGATGGGTTTGGAAGAAATTTGAATTTGATCATGAACAACTTCGACACTTGAAGTTGTTTGGATGAGTGATTTGGAATCAACATCTTTATCTTCATCTGTATGGTTGAATGACTTGGAAGAAGCACTCTTTTGTTGCAGCTCATCTCTTTGTAGTTGCAACTCTAGTTGAAGAAACTGAATGGTTTCATGTGTTTGTTGTAGATGCCGTGAAATATCAACAAGAGTTTCTTTGCTGATGTGCACCATGTCTTCATCACTGGAGATGATCAAACTGTGAAGAATATTTAACAACTGACTATGTTGCGCCATCTGAACTTGCTCACTTGAAATCAGGCTCTCTTGTCGTAGATGTCGTGCTTTGAACTATTGCACTTGATTTTGTTACTTGGATGACAGGCTCGCTTGCTATGGGACTTGAATGGCACGCTCGCTTGATTTGTTGCTTATTGTACTTGCTGAGAACACTTGCTAGAGTTGTAGAACTTTCTTGCTTAAACTCTGGAATTCACGCTCGCTTGATGACGATCGTGTTTGCATGAATGACTTCACGCTCACTTGAATGAATAGCCACGCTCGCTTGATGTCGATCTCAACTTGCTTGATTGGTGTTAGAGTTGAACTTGTTTGGTTGCTTTGATGGTTGCTGCAATGAACTTCACGCTGGGTCGCTTGAAGGTTTGAACTTTGTACTGTTGTGATGCAAATTGCTTGAATGAATACTCACGCTTGCTTGCAGGAGATGTGAACTTGTTGCTTGTTTGCTTTAGAGTTAAAATTCATGGACTCACTTGAGTGTCGAACACTGTCGAAAATGCACCCAAAAAGCTTACAATGATTTCAATGACTCACTACAATGAATTCAATTTGACTCGATGGAAGACTTGGGTGTCGGTTTCAACCGAGAATGCACCCTTACAATTCAATGTAATTTGAGTTTGATTACAAGTTCAATAATGTTGATGTAGACTTTGCTTTGAAATGCTTAAACTTGATTAAGGGAATTTGCTTGTTGAGGTAGAATGTTGATGTTGACAATGAGTTGTAGTTGCGCAGATGCATGTGTTGAGTTTAGTTATCCTTCCTTGAAGCTATTTTGTTACAAGTGTTGTGCTTGCTTGCATTGAACTTTATGTGTGTTAAATGAGATCATTTATGTGTCAAAACTAGACACAAATCAAAAAGCAACAACATGAAGCATGCGCCATCATCAACACACTCTTCGTGTACCTAAGATCCCCTTATTCAATTTCGGGTGGATCTAGGACACAAACACCAAAAAAAAATATGTCTTTATTAAATAGTGAATTACATCAACCTTCACCTTCACACAACCCCTTGTCTTCAAAAATAAAAGTATACTCTGCTAAAAAGCTTTCCTCAAAAATACAACAATGAGCTTCCTTCTTTTTTTTTAAATCTTCACTTAACATAAACGCTGGAAAATATGTGTAACCCATTATGTGGTATCAGAGCTAAGGTATTTGGTGTCTGATCATTCCATGGTAGTTTCCATGGAATATTGTAAGTGTGTGTATAGTTTCTCTGTGTGAAATAGTTGTGGAATTACCAGTGCATGGAATTCTTTCTTGATGAGAGGTGGAGATCACAGAAGTGAAAGGCCTGTGTTTGCAGAGTTACTGCTTTATTTGAAACAAATTTATTTATGTGAAATTATCGTTCATAAATGCTGGAAAATATGTGTAACCAATCCATGTGCTTCCTTGTTGTTGTAGTGAGTGAATCATGATTAAATTTATGAGTGCATGGCTTGTTAAGAATCTCTTTCTATGTTTCGCAATATGCACTACATGTACCATGTTTTGCGATGTTGTAAAGATTTTAGGAAATACTAGGGAAAATTTATTAGTTGACCATTACGAAGATGTGCTAATAACTCAAAATGATAATTGAATACTATCCCAAAACATCCCTCACAAGTAAGGAACTTCTGAATAAATAAATCCACATAATCCAAGGGTGAGGAAGGGATGTTCTATCGGTACCTCTCCTTTTTCTCCTTACTTCCTCTCCTCACTCTAAAAATGTTTCCCTAGTTGTTGGAACTCTTATTTTTCTACAAAATTGGGAAACCCTATTTGAGGAAAACCTATCACCCTAGAAATTATGTCCTCTGTAATAGGTATGTTGAATCCCCTCACCTTTGAATGATGCTCTTGCAATGCCTATGTGAATTCCATAACAATCTATTCGCTGAAACCCTGTAACTTCTCAAAGTATACTAACCACCATACAATCCTAGATATTTATAGGGCTTATATATCATGTAGTAGTGAATGAATGGAGTCTGGTTCATGATGGAATATCACTCCCCCCGTGGTTATTTCAGAGACTGTTACTGCTCAGAACTACTTAGACTTTGTTACAAGATGACACTTAGTCAAAACAAACACTTTGGTAGAGAATATCAGTTAAATGAAATTTGGAAATGGGTATGGAGTAATTAAGGTTACCCTTTCAATTAATTTTGACTTTCAATCATAAATTACAACTACCAGGAATGGTTTTTGAGTACTCACATTGATGTTTAGAAATGACAGGAGGAGTAATGATGAGAGTGGGTAATTACTGATTTAGGATAAGCGTATTGTGCTTTTTCTAAATGGTAATTATAGAATTTCACTAGATCCATAATGTATCATATGATTGATCCGTAAACTGTCGTCGATATTCCACTACACATTTAGTAACAACATATATGATGATATTATATTAAAAATATGATATTCTACACTATTGTAGTTTTATTTAATTTCTAGATCTATAAAATTAGCTGCAATTAGTGCATGCATGTAAAAGTAAATCAAGAAGAAAAGTAGAGAATGAAAACATAAGCACACACACACACACATAATACGTAAGGTATGCTCTCTGGGAAACCCTTCCAGGAGAAAACTCAGTTGGAAGGTGAGGCTACTTCGCTCTCTTTCCCTCTCTGGAAATATGTATGCAGATACAAAGAAGTAATGTGTATGGCTCGTGGGCTACTACAGTGCACAAATCCTCTATGTGTGCTCTACCTTCTATCTCTCCTAGCTATGTTTTCTCAACTATGGAACAAAATTTTCTTGAAAGAATGGAATATCTCTTCCTCCTAGTGGCTCAATTATAACATAGCTAGATAGCCTAGTAGTGGTTAAGTTTGACTATGTCAAATCTTAACTAAAGTTACAAAATATACTTTTCTAGAGTCTTTTAGATTAAAAACACATGGATAGGCCCTTTTCCATGAATAATGGGGGCTGACGCGACATCCTCCCAAACTATATGTGTCCAAACAGGAAGGTGAACTTATAAGTGGCATAACATTTGCATTCAGCTTTAGTTGATGCAATTCTTACATCGTTGGAAATATTTCTATGCGTAGAATAGCATGAGAAGGTGTCTTTCTTAAGAAGAAAATTTTTACCCCCAAAAAACATCATTTGATGCCTCAAAATGCTCCGAGAAGGTTTCAGACCCTATTTTGCCAAACTCGGTCCCGTAGGTTAAACAGGTCCCGTGAGCTAATTCCTCCTCTTTTTCCACTCCAAATGAATTAATATGGATGAAAAACAATATAATGATCCAATTCAGATCAACAATAAATACCATGCACTCCTCTCCCTGTCTTAATTAGAAAAGTCGTCCTCAACAAGTATAACAGAAAAAATCATATCCAATTCCATAACTAGGAGCAAAATATGATGATATAGAGGAAGCTAAAAAGGAATATACAAAGGAATATAAAAGGAAATTAAAATGGATACTGAACATAATTCCCTAGATAGAATAAAAATAGGACATTACACAAGAAGCTATACATGAAGGTACATCAAGAGCTAAAGAAGAGGTTAAACTAGGAGCTAAAGTTAGTGCTACTTATCACTGACTTTATCACTGACTATCTATGATTGGCATAAAAAACGCTAAAATTAGCATCATCTCAATAAATATTGATGATTTTTTAAAAAAGGTGAAGAAAAATAGACTAAAATAGTCAGTCATAAAAAGGGACCTAAAGAGGAAGTTAATCATAGGGATTTGTTGTAGTGTACTGTTTCAAGGATCTCCATAACTAACTCAATGGCAAGGTTCAAGAATCATGGAAATTATGGCAGGTTCATCTAATAGTACTCATATCTTTAATTGCTTTTATTGCAAGCATGAGTAATCACAATTGTGGTTATGTGTGATGTAGAACTAGTGTGAAATTGATGTGTTATTGTGTGGATGAATCTATTGCTACTAAATTATCTCCTACAGATAATTTGAATATATTATTTTTTATTTAAGTTTATTTTATACATTTCCCATTCACTGAGGGAATTTTAAGCTAGAAGTCCATGCTACTAACCAAAACACGGTGACTTGGGCACCACCACTCCCATCACCACGAGCTCCATCATTCCCTTTAATATCATTACCAGTGTGCTATAGGAGATTCGCTTGTGTCAAGAATACATTTCTTCTCATGTTGTTGCATAAGATAATAATTTTAAATTAATTTCTTTAAACATGAAATATATACAAATGATAAAATTTAATGTTTATAATTTCCATACTTGAAATGTAAATATTCAATTACAGATGATGCAAAGGAATTTATGTGGTATGGTAAAATGCATGGAAGGAACACCTACAAATCTCAAACAATTATTTAAACAAGAGAAAAGTAAGGAAAGAGCTATGTCCATCCTTGGATGATCTCTTTCACATTCTTAGCTACATCTTATTGATTTAGAAAATTCATCTACATAATTATATGAATGATTGAGTAATATATTTGGGAGAAAATCTATAAATGCAATGTCTTCACTAAAATTGCAACTATTCAAATATAAAATGCATGATGAGGAAATCTTGTCTACTCGCGTAAATAAACTAAATTCTCTTATAAGGTATTTGGAAAAAATTGATACTAACATAGATGAAGAAGATCCAAAGAATGTCAATTCTATTTTTATTTTAAGTCAATTATCCTCTCTAACACTAGGCGAAATGATAGCAGCACTTTTAAGAGAAGAAAAGAGGATGAAAGTGGGAGACATATGTGAGTTCACACGATTAAATTACATTATTTTTCCAAGGAGAGGATGAATAAGAATAGGAGTTCATTCATATGTTTCTACTACTAAATAAATGGATATGCAACATTAAACCGAGAAATCCATGCCAAAAATATTTTAAATGGAAAAGTAAAAGAATCATCCACATAGCTATCTCTAATTATTCTCTAAATGACTTCTTTAAAGACACTAGATTCATACAATGATAATGAATTTAATATGAATCCTCTCATAGTTTTCTAAAATATAGCTACTGGTTATATATGTTATATTTTTTTCTTTTTTGTAAAATTTTATGATGGAGAACCAATCATAGAACATAATAACATAATTCAACCTAGTGGTTCTTGATATTCTTCAGTGCCATAAGAACACATCCCTGGCTTAATTATGTCTACAATTTGTTATAATTTGTTGATTCCTATTGTAATTTGCTGCTCCAAAAATAATTCGTAGTGGCTATGCTTATGTGTTTATGAGCTTTTCTACATGGAAAGGTCAAATTGTATGATTGGCTACTGGATACATTCAATATCTAAACCATGTTTCTATATAACTGTAAAAATAATAGTTCACTATGTTTTGACAAATGAATGTACGCCAATAGAATGATTGATTATCTAGACTATTTTTCAAAGTATGTCAAGAATTCTTAATCGTGACAAATATGTGATTGATGATCAGAATAAATTGTATATTCAACTAATGAAATTGCAGATTAGAGTGAATAATTGAGAAACATCGTAGTCTAGGAGAGTTTAGATGTGGGTAGAAATGTTGATGAAAACCATATTAGATAAATATCAAAGTCCAAAATGGTTTTTATATACTTTTTGTATTGTTCTTTATAATGTAAGCATTAAGGGAGAGTGTGATAATTAATACTTAGTTTTGATTTAGATGGGGTTTGTTGGTTTTTGTTGATATATTCACTCAACCTCTATCTCTAAGTTTGGAATAAGTTGAATCCAAAAAACACTTATATAGGTGTATTGTATTAGTGTTTGTAGAAAAATAATAATTGAACATATTTTGTCTATGCATATTTTTTCCCTATTTGCCACCCACGATTATAATCAATGTACATCTATTATGCACTAAGCGAGATCAGATTCCTCTGGATGCAAATAATTTAGCAAGTTTTCTACTTTAAGAAAAATATTATACCTTGAAGGATTTTCTTCCTCTTTGTACATGAGAGATATATAATTAATATGGTTATATGTATGTATATAAATACTTTTGAACAATTTCTTAACCAAATAGAAATGCGAGATTATTTTCCAAATTGAAGTACACAGTTGTGTCAATTATGGAGTTGTTAAATTGGATTCATTTATGTCATAACAAATAATGGATAAACATTAATTAAGAAAGAGAAGAAATTTTGGAGATGAATTTGTGAGGAAAAAATTATTTTGGATGTCATTTTGAGGGAAAATTACTAAAATAATGTAAAAGCTAAGCATTTTTTTTTTTCATTACAATTTTATAACTATACTATTTCATTTAATTTGAATTTTAATATTTTGGCCAATTTAAAAAATAAGCTCTACATGTAATTTGTTCATAAAAGGAGGATGAAAGACAAAAAGAAATAAAAAATTCCATTGATTAAGATGAAAATCAAAGACAACATAGAAGTAACAATCTTGAATTGGGAAAGGAAATAACATTTTGAAAAGAAATTTTATAAAATATATAATGATATGAAATATGTTAATATAAAAAGTAAGTTAGGAAAAATTATTAATCTAGGAAAATTAAGATCAATATAAGTCAATATTATAATGACTAAACTTGTAAAACATATTTAAAGTTAAAAAAAAAAAGTATTCTGCGCTTTTCAAGATTTTTAAAATCGAATATCAATATAGATCATCATGTCAATTTAGATAACGATTTCAAAATGAAAAGATAACCCTTGAATTAGGAAAAATAATTATTTTTGGAAATGAATTTATGGGAAAATATATTTTGAATATCAAAATTAACATCTATTTCTTATTTTCTAAGAATATTTTTTCATTTATAGTTTTATGACAAATAAGAAGAGAATGAAACAAAAAAAAATAAGAGTAACACTTTTAAGTTACAAATAACTTTTTGAAATATATTTCTATACATTATATATTAATATTAAATAAATTAAGAAAAAAAATAATTTAGTGCAAATCTTTTAACACATGAAAAATAAGATTAATAGGTCTTCGTTTTAATTATTATAATTGTAGAAAATATTATAATAAATTGATAATGCTTTTAATTTGAAAAATAAAATATATATTTTTTAAATGATTTCTATAAAATTCATATTATGAAATAAATAATTTACATATATTTAAAAAGAATCAATATTAATGATGATTTTAATCATTATACTCAAATAAAACTACTAATATAATTTGATAACTACCCTAAATAAATTCTTAAAATTAAATAATCAATATTTAATTTATGATAAAACATATCTTTAAATAATTAATATTTAAAATATTTAATAATAATTATCTTGACATCTATAAATTTAGTTAATTAAATTAAAATAATCATTTTATATTTTAATTTTTATATAGGTAAGAAGAGAATGAAACAAAAATATAAGTGTAACACTTTTAAGTTACAAATAACTTTTTGAAATATATTTCTATATAATATATATTAATATCAAATAAATTAAGAAAAAAATAAGTTGTGCAAATCTTTTAACATGTGAAAAATAAGATTAATAGGTCTTTGTTTTAATTATCATAATTGTACAAAATATTATAATAAATTGATAATGCTTTTAATTTGAGAAATAAAATATATATTTTTTAAATGATTTCTATAAAATTCATATCATGAAATAAATAATTTACATATACTTAAAAAAATGAAATAAATAATTTACATATACTTAAAAAAATCAATATTAATGATGATTTTAATCATCATACTTAAATAAAACTATTAATATAATTTGATAACTACCATAATTAAATTCTTAAAATTAAATAATCAATTTTCAATTTATGATAAACATATCTTTAAATAATTAATATTTAAAATATTTAATAATAATTATCTTGGCATTTATAAGTTTAATTAATTAATTAAATTATTAATAATCATTTTATATTTTAATTTTTATATAGGTACACATTTAGTTACCCACGCTCACCATTAAGATTTCTCCCTCTAGATGGAGGGCTCTAGTACATCTAGAGGTCTAGTAGTTTTTAGTAGTTTTTAGAAGTATCTCTCATGTTCCAAACATGGACTTACTCACTGACTTGAATATTTTAGTTGAACGTATCCTAAATTAGTTGGTATTATTCATTATTGACAATAACAAGGAGGAAAACTGCGTACTACGTGCAAGACTATGTCTAGTGTGGAGATCGATCATTTTTTTTTGGAAATAATTTGTCTCCTTAATAATGGATGGTAACCATCTCTCCTAGGCAATTATATGGACCGAAATTGTATCAGATTTAATGTGGATATTTCCCGGAAGAAATATGGTAAAACGGGCTAGGCAACAATTTATTAAATTTATTCAAATACATAAATGATTAAATTAAGGAACAAAATGATAAGAATTGCATTAATTTCATATAACTATTTTTAAATCTATGATAATGTATATGTAATTATTTTAATGTTATTTTCTTCTAGTGTTACTGGTGGCTAACATGACTCTAACTACATAAAAGAATCGAGATAAATGGTTTTACACTTATTTTAATTGCATGGAACTGTTTTTAGTATTTCATGGTAATGAACATATAATTGGTTTAGATGATAGTTTTAATTATTTGTAATGTTTAATGGTTTATTTGTACTTATAGTGTTTAATGGTTTGTTAAAGCAGCTAAGGGTTATGGGTGAGTGTGATTTAAATTTGTAATATTTAATGTTTTTTAAAAGTTTAAATGATTATGAATCATATTTTATTGGTCGGTGATGGAGTTAATTTCAACTAACCTTTCAATTAAATATAGGCAAACACATTGACTTTTAGACTTTTAGAATATTCTAAGTTTGCAATGCATTGCATTAAAGTTGAATAATTCCACGTGTATATGCCTAAGAAGTTCCGTTATAAATCCATTTCTGCCCACATAGATACTTGAATCCAATAAAATAACAATAACCGTCCTTGTGGAATACAATCGAAGCCCGATCGGTGAGAGGTTGAGTGGTGTGTGCCAAGACTGAGAGAATGAAGATCATGATATCACGTCCGTGTAAGATGAAAAACAATCGAGTGAATTAAGAACTGACTCTCCCCACTCACCACTTGCCCACTACCTTCAGTATGATCAATGACCATATCATTCGGATATCATATCTAGAGTCATGCTTGCGCGATGCATGACAGAGCACAGTGTGCATATATATCCAAGCAAGGCCAATATATATGAACTCCGTCCAATGAACAATATGTATTTGGGCATAAATATTCTCTAATACTCAAAATGATCAGAAGTTATTTAAAATTTTGTCATAGTCAGTCAAATTTTAAAAATATTTAGAAATTTACAATTTAGTTAAATTTTGCTCATTTTCTTACTTTTCTTATTAGATTTGGGACTTGATATTTATTGAAAATATACTATATTCATTTTCCTACTTTTCCTATTAGATCTGGGATTTGAAATGTGCCTTGCATGTCAGTTGGAAATTTGATGAAAATCTTTTGTTCTTTATGCCTATAATTTTAAGTTTTATACCGATAGTTTTATATAGATTCATAACTGGTTAATTTTTAATTTTTATGTGTTGTCATGTGGAAATTTTCAATTGACAAGTAAAATTCAAAATAGTTATCTTTAAAGAAAGCATAATAACTTATTAGTTAGTTTAGCTCTATAACACCAATAAATTATTTATAAAATATCTGTTAACTATATCTAATTATACAATGCCACTACAATCTTTCTATATAATCCATTTTGTTTCAATAGAAGTGTCATTTTCAGTCAATCCGACCAAAAAATAGGTAAACTAATTGTCTAACTTAATCTTTAAACCATTTATTAGCTGAGTAGCAACTTAAATACTTACACGTCCAGGTTTCAAATTTTTTGGAGTCTGAACAATGATTCATTCATGGTCTGCCAACCATGTCTAATTACACAACGTCGCTACTCCAATTTTCTATGTATTGCATTTTGGATCTATGAGCATGCCATTTTCACCCAACCCACCCAATTTTCTATGTATTGCATTTTGGATCTATGAGCATGCCATTTTCACCCAACCCAGCCAATAAAGATGACAAAAAAAATAGGCAACCTAACTCGATTGTATATCTAATTACACAATGCCACTGCTCCAATCTTTCTATGTATTCCCCTTTGGCTCTATCAGAATGCCATTTCCAGCCAATCCACCAAACAAGGATGACAAAAAAAATAGGCAAGCTAACCCGATTGTCTAAGTTGACCTTTGTTTAAATCACTTATTAAATGAGTAGCAACTTAAATACTTACACGAATTTACGGTTTCAAACTTTTTCTAGTTTAAAATAAATAAATCAGTCAAATTGCAGGTGGGGATGGAACGCGGGATATCTTTACAGAGCTAGTGACATCATCTCAGTTAGTTAGAAGTGTCGTGTACATGTAAATTGTTTGGAAGCTGAACGGTAATTCATTCATTTAAAGGATTCCATAAGTTATCCTTTTGGATGAATGAATGGATTTGTTGATCGTCGTAAACCGTTGGAAGTGCGAGTGAGAATATGAGCGCATAGACTTCACGCTGTCCGGTGGTGATGTTTTTGTTCAAAACTTTTGTTCAAAACGCAATAAATTTGTGGGAAAATATATCTTCGCGTGTATTGCATTTAGCTGCCCACCAAATATTATGGGCATCCATTATGCCAAAAGAAAAGGTCGCAGTAGTGTGCGGTCGATGAGGATAATAGTACTGACTCTTGGAAGATTGTTTTTTATATTTAAATCTACTTACCTTATGCCCACAGTAAACTCTATTCATACATATAGAGCTTTGCAGGACACCATTTCTCCCCTTCCAAAACTAGTACAGGTATACAAAGCATTCCTACTTTGCGTATGTTATTTAGTGACCCTATAATTTTCTTTGTTACCTGGTAAGGCACGCCTAAACATGTGAACAATACGAGGAACATTAGGCAAAAATAGGATCAGATGGATGGGCTTGCATGTAACGCTACGTTCTAACATCTGGAAACCAGCCGATCAGATGACGAATAATAGGGATGAATCTGTTCAGGTATGGGAATCGATATTAGAGGGAGCTTTTCCGAGGCCGATTCTTCAGCATATGTACAAGTTAGTGTATTTGTCATTATAAACTTGTGATTTACCAGAATTACGTTAATATTTGAATGGAGTTTGTGTGACCAGAAAGATTTAAAATGTTAATTTTGGATTATCATTAATAGAAATTAGAAATTGTAATTATTTCTACATGTTAGAGTTGGCTAAAATTAAAGAGTCCCTGTTAGGTTAAGTTGAGTGATATATAAAGAGTTAAGTGCAGTCTATATTTAAATTAAGTGAGTTAAGTGTTAAACTGAGTTAACTGAGTTAAGTGTGGGTATGTTGAGTTATTTTGGGGGAGTAGTTAGTCCAAAAAAGTTTAAATAAGCTTTACTTGGTTCATTGTAAGAATCAAGTTTTGTGTGATCAATATAAGAGCTGCAACTCGTGGGTTTTGTGTGTAAATTTGTGTTTTGTCAATATGATATAAGAAGAATATTACAAAGAACTAGATAGATCCCATTAGCACTAATCTTTATCAACAATAATCTGTGACAAAGAGGAAATTCAGAGTGATTGGTGCTACCACCTCCTATGTTTATAGGTAAATATTTTGATCATTGGGTTTGATCAAGATGTTAACCTTTGTTGGAGCTAAAGAGTTAATTGAGTACGAATCTTATGACCCATATGATGAAGTATGGGCTGTTTTAGCATTGAATTTTATAAAACATGCATTAGATGAGGAGTGTTTCTACAAGGTAGGAAAAGCTACGATTCCCAAGGAACCATGTAAAATCTTGGAAGAAGAATTTGGTGCAAGGGAGAGTGACATGCAGCAGCAATATGTGTAACAATTTGTTGAGTCAGTCGCAAATCTGAGAGTAGATGAGCAAGCCTCTGAGAGGAAAACAAAGCATGGAGAATCTCACTCAAAAGTAGATGATGGTTTTCAATACCATAAAATTGAAACCCATTGCACAAGCATGCATATGGATGAAGAAGTTACAACAAAGATTGCAGGGAGAAAAGCAAGAGCATCTACATGTGAAGCGGAGCAAGAGCATATAAATGCTCAAGGAATCCATTGTAATGTGGATGATGGAGATGATGGTGAATCCCACTATGATGAGACACATGTGGATAATGACTGCAAAGTTAGATGTGAATTGGTGAATCCAGATGCAGTTGATGGATTTGGTGAAGTTGAAATTGTTAATGAAATTGACAATGAATACATGCATGCTCAGATATCCTACCATAGTGTGAATGAACATTATGTTGATGATATATGTCGTTCCTTTTTTGAATTAGGGATTGAATGTGGCAATATGGTAAGCGCAATGTTTAATGAAGAATTGAAGGTTGAATCTATCACTATATCAACAAGATATGAAGCAGCTAGAACTACTCATGACGTAGTATGTCATCTAGAGTTGATGATCAAGAACAAGATAAAGTGATTGAAGAGTTTTTAATGAGAATATCCACTTACCACAAAATGGTGGAAGATAGTTTTGGTGAAGTTGAAAAGAAGGCAGAGAAGGAAGATGTAGAGAATTAACCTATTGTTGAATAGCATAATAAATATGTTTTTAACATTGTTTTTTAATATACAGGTATTCAGAATAGCATGGGAAAAAAGGTTGAAAACAAGGTTGTTAATATATTTCATGAAAATATGAAGCTCATTGATGAATGAATTCAGAAACAAATAGAACAAATTGCTGTGCATCTTAAAGTAGCAGTTGAAATAAAAAAATTGAATGAAATGGTGAATAATGATCTTAAGTGTGCAGATTATAGGAAAAAATTAGCAATACGTGGTGATGAAAGTGAAAAGAATGATATGGATGTTTCTGAAGACAAACATGAATGCATTGAAACCATTTTTCAACAATCGAGTCAATAAGAGATAAGATTATGCTATCAAGAAATATGGCAGAAAGAAAGTCATGCATATGAAGTGTAAGAAGAAGAGCAAAGAAGACAATGTCAAGATACAAATGTTGTGGCAACCATCCATGGTTGACCAAATATTTGAAGTTGGAAGTGTAATAGACGAGATCATATTGTGTTTCATCACAAATTTAGGAAAAGTTAAAGAAAAAATGCAGCAACGTCAAGGAAAGGAATATGGAACCTACAACAAGAACCCGCAGTAGAGAATGATGCAATTTCGAGGATTTAAAATTTTGGAAGAAGAGAAAAAAAATTGTGAAAGACTTGAGCCATTTTAAGCGTACCTAAGACATAGACTAGCAAGCATGTTTCAGTGGAAATTTAGTCAATTTCTATTGTAAGCCTAGCAGACATAGTTGACGACAAAAAGAATAAGCAAGCTAACCCGATTGTCTAAGTTGACCTTTGTTTAAATCACTTATTAAATGAGTAGCAACTTAACTACCTACACAAATTTACGGTTTCAAACTTTTTCTAGTTTAAAATAAATAAATCAGTCAAACTGCAAGTGTGGATGGAACGCAAGATAACTTTACAGAGTTAGTGACACCATCTCTGTTAGTTAGAAGTGTCCTGTACATGTAAATTATTTGGAAGCTGAACAGTAATTCATTCATTTAGAGGATTCCATAAGTTATCCTTTTGGATGAATGAATGGATTTGTTGATCGTCGTAAACCATTGGAAGTGCGAGTGAGAATATGAATGCATAGACTTTACGCTGTCCCGCGGTGATGTTTTTGTTCAAAACTTTTGTTCAAAACAAAATAAATTTGTGGGAAAAAATATCATTGCATGTATTGCATTTACATGCCCACCAAATATTATGGGCATCCATTATGCTAATAGAAAAGGTCGCAATAGTGTGCAGTCGATGAGGATAATAGTACTGACTCTGGGCAGATTGGTTTTTTATATTTAAATTCATTTTTTGCGTCGCTGGCCCATCTACTTACCTTATGCCCACAGTAAACTCTATTCATGGATATTGTTTTCAGTAAATTTAGTGTCTATGTAGAGCTGCTAGTCCCACTAAGACTGGTAGAACTAAAACTACTTTCGTTTTCCTTTATGAGAGGTAGATAAGAGGGGAGCAAAGGAGACCAACCTCTGTCTTACGCTTGGTTCCTTGCTTGATTCCTCTCCCTTCTGATAGATATTTGCCACTCGCTTCCTCATCTACCTAGCTTCAAAGAGCACCTGTGAAATCAAAGCAGCATAACACTATCCAAGAACAGAGATCTACTATCATAAACAATATAGGACAAGATATAATTGACCACACAAATGCATATATCATCAATCATACAAGAATGTGGATGAAAACTTGAATAGCTTTATTAATAATCAAGAATAGCAAAGAGGATTACAACCAATTGTTCTGACCCAACGTCATCCTCTCAGCAAGAAAGCCCTTCTTCACCTCATGAAAAGCTTAAATCACCCAACACTATGATGTTACACCAAGAAACCAGCAGCACTTCCTTACAAGATACAAAATTCCAACCTCTGGATCTCTGGGATGAGGGATCCATATATAGATGTTTGCAAGGGGGGTGAGTCAGCCTCTGAGATTTGATTAGTGTCCTCTCTCTGATAGTTCTTGATTCCACTTGGAGATTGATGATTTCTTACTCATCCCTGGGGGAATGCAGAGAGGAAAGTGTCACAGGAAAAGTTTCTGGAAGATTTCATGATCTTCCAGCTTGAAAATTGACCCTGCCATTTGTCCACTCTCGCCCATCGCACCCCATAGAAGGGATTTTCAATATGCATCGCACCTCCCGTGTGCATTTAGGTGGGATGCAACACACTTTGACCATGGAGCAGGTGAGATGGTCCAGTTTTGACCAGTTCTGAGTAGTTTTTCATGGAGAACTTCTGGGAGATGATGTAATCAGCTGACCTTGTTCTTTTAGGGGTCGAAACAAAACTTTTAGGGACTTAAGAGCCCTTGGTTTATGGACATTTATGATTGGGGTTGCAGTGCCCAAAAATGTCTATAACACATATAGAGCTATGCAGGACACCATTTCTCCCCTTCCAAAATTAGTACAGGTATACAAAGCATTCCTACTTTGCGTATGTTATTTAGTGACCCTGTAATTTTTGTGTTACCAGGTAAGGCACACCGAAACATGTGAACAATATGAGGGCAAAAATAGGATCAGATGGATGGGTTTGCATGTAACGTTGCGTTCTAACATCTGGAAACCAGCTGGTCAGATGACGAATAATAGGCATGAATCTATTCAGGTATGGGAATTGATATTAGAGGAAGCTTTTCCGAGGCCGATTCTTCAGCATATGTACAAGTTAGTGTATTTGTTATTATAAACTTGTGATTACCAGAATTAGATTAATATCTGAATGGATTTTGAATGGATTTTGTGTGACCAGAAAGATTTTAAATGTTAATTTTGGATTATCATTAATAAAAATTAGAAATTGCAATTATTTCGGCATGTTAGAGTTGGCTAAAATTAAAGAGTCCCTCTTAAATCTAGTTGAGTGATATATAAAGAGTTAAGTGCAGTCCATATTTAAATTGAGTCAACTGATTTAAGTGTTAACCTGAGTTAACTGAGTTAAGTGTGGGCATGTTGAGTTATTTTGGGGGAGTAATTAGTCCAAAAAAGTTTAAATAAGCTTTACTTAGTTGATTGTAAGAATAAGTTTTGCGTGATCAATATAAGAGCCGCAACTCATGGGTTTTGTGTGTCAATTTGTGTTTTGTCAAATTGATATAAGAAAAATATTACAAAGAACTAGATAGATCTGATTAGCACTGATCCTTATCAACAATAATTCGTGACAAAGAGGAAATCCAGGGTGATTGGTGCTACCACCTCATATGTTTATAGATAAATATTTTGATCATTGGGTTTGGTCAAGATGTTAACTTTTTTTAGAGCTAAAGAGTTAATTGAGTACGAATCTTATAACCCATATGATGAAGTATGGGCTATTTTAGCATTGAATTTTATAAAAGGTGCATTAGATAAGCAATGTTTGTGCAAGGTAGCAAAAGCTACAACTTCCAAGAAAAGCTACAACTTTCAAGGAAGCATGTAAGATTATGGAAGAAAAATTTGGTGCAAGGGAGAGTGACATGTAGTAGCAATATGTGTCGCAATTTGTTGAGTTAGTCGCAGATGTAAGAGTAGGTGAGCAAGAGTATGAGAAGAAAACAAAACATGGAGAATCTCACTCAAAATTAGATGTTGGTTTTCAATACCATAAAATTGAAACCCATTAGACAAGCGTGCATATGGATGAAGAATATACAACAAATATTCCATGGAGAAAAGCAAGAGCATCTACATGTGAAGCAGAGCAAGAACATATAAATGCTCAAGGAATCCATTGTAATGTGGATGATGGAGATGATGGTGAATACCACTGTGATGAGACACATGTGGATGAAGACTACAAAGTTAGATGTGAATTGGTGAATCCAGATGCAGTTGATGGATTTGGTGAAGTTGAAATTGTCAATGAAATTGACAATGAGCACATGCATGCTCAAATATCCTTCCATAGTGTGAATGAACATTATGTTGATGGTATGTGTGGTTCCCTTTTTGAATTAGGGATTGAATGTGGCAATATGGTAAGCAAAATGTTTGATGAAAAATTGAAGGTTGAATCTATCACTATAGCAACAAGATATGAAGCAGCTTGAACTGCTCATGATGCAGTATGTCATCTAGCAGGAGTTGATGATCAAGAACAAGATAAAGTGATTGAAGAGTATTTAATGATAATATCCACTTACCACAAAATGGTGGAAGATAGTTTCGGTGAAGTTGAAAAGAAGGTAGAGAACGAAGATGTAGAGAATGAACCTCTCACTGAAGAGCATAATAAATATGATTTTAACACTTTTTTTAAATATGCAGGGATTCAGAATAGCATGGGAAAAAAGTTGAAAACAAGGTTGTTAATATATTTCATGCAAATTTGAAGCTCATTGAAGAATGGATTTAGAAACTAATAGAACAAATTGATGCACATCTTAAAGTAGCAGTTGGAATAAAAGAATTGAATGAAATGGTGAATAAGGATCTTGAGTGTGCAAATTATAGGAAAAAAGTAGTAGTACCTGGCGATGAAAGTGAAAGGAATGATATGGATGTTTCTGAAGACAAAGATGAATGCATTGAAACCATTTTTCAACAATCGAGTCAATAAGAGATAAGATTCTGCTATCAAGAAATATGGCAGAAAGAAAGTCATGAATATGAAGTGTAAAAAGAAGAGCAAAGAAGACAGTGTGAAGATGCAATGTTGTGGCAGCAGTCCATGGTTGACCAAATATTTGAAGATGAAAGTGTAATAGACAAGATCATATTGTGTTTCATCACAAATTTAGGAAAATTTAAAGAAAAAATGCAGCAACATCAAGTAAAGGAATGTGGAATCTACAACAAAAACCCGCAGTAGAGAATGAGGCACTTTCGAGGATTTAAAATTTGGAAGAAGAGAAAAAAAAAAAGAAAAAAAAATTGTGAAACACTTGAGCCATTTTAAGCCTACCTGAAACATAGACCAGCAAGCATGTTTCAGTGGAAATTTAGTCAATTTCTATTGTAAGCTTAGCAGACATAGTTGAGTCATGTTGAGTCACACGGTCATAATTAAAGGGGAGTGTTAAAAATTGTAATCACTGTGCATGCCAGAGTTGGCTAAACATAAAGAGTTGAGTCAAATCGAGTGATAGATAAAAAATTAAGTGCACTCCATATAAACTTAGAGTGTGAATTAACTCAGTTAAATGTGTGTGGATGTGAGTTATTTTAGGCGAGTCAAAAAATATTTAAATCACATATTTCACAATATTTTGAAAATCTCAAACCGAAGTCAAACATTTCACTTTGATAAACAATTATTAATATCCGTCAGAATTAAAAAACAAAAAGCTCCAATGTGTAAGAATTGAAAATGTCCAGAAATTTTCAAAACATAAGCGGAATACAAGGTGAAAGAAACTGTAAAACCTACTCTTCAAACCAAAATCTGCATTTGCATATCTCGACATGGCTAAATAGCCAAAACTATGATTTGAATAAAAAAACTATAATATTTCAACAATTTAGAAGTTGCCTAAATCTTACTTACTACCAGTGATACAACACTCCAGCTTTGCAATCGCAGTAAGGTAATTTCTTCATGACGACATCTCCCATCGAAACATACGTAATCGTTCAAACATGAAATAACGAAAATGTGTTTTAGGTAGGCTTATTAACTTAGTAGATATTTAAGCAAGAAACGTTGCTTTAAGATTCATCTTGATTTTGAAATTTATGGATTAATCAAATAATTACTGTGTTTGTGCCCTTATTTTTCCAATCACAGTAATTGGTTGGAAAATAAATAAGAGTACTTGTATAATTAATCCCGAAAACAATCTAAAAAATAATATTGTATTCTTTAAATTTTTTATTTTTTTAAAAATAATATTGTATTCTTTAAATTTTTTTTTTTTTTTTTAAAACGGTTCGTATGCTCAGTTTGAATTCTGCTATTTAAATAATTTGTTTTAGGATTTTTCCTAAGAAAGCTACATCTATTTACACATTTTAAAACCTATTTTAGAAAATCCCTAATCTCTAATTAAACAATATCTTTTAATTAGAGAAACAAAACTTGCGGAGCATCTAAACGCCAATCCCCGATTCCTTGCTAAAATCTGTGTAGGGTAGAACGTTAAAGTTTTAGGTGCTTTTATCCTTCCGATGGTCGTACATGCTGAGCGCATGTGCCGTGGAAGGGCAGTCGCATACGGAAAGGAGAGATGAATTAAACTGTAAATATGGACCGCAGAGATTTCTAAATTCCGTTTTGGTCTGTATGTCTAGGTTTGGTATCTACGGTATGCACCTCTAAATTTAGCTAGTTTTGGTATGTAGGTTTAGGTTTGGTAGCTAGGGTATGTATTCCTAGAGGTAGTTTTGATAACATTTAAAATGTTGAGAGATTAATCTAACTGCCTTTTAAGAGTTATTTTATTGATGCTCTTCTCTAATAAGTATCATAGACAATTTATTTTTATTTCATTTCTACTCTATAGTGTTAAATTTCCATAAGGAAATCCATATCATCATTAATCAAATAATGTTACAAATAAATATATGAAGTGTTCTCTCATGATAGGGAAACTATCTTGCGCACACAATAACTTGGTTGAGAGAATATCTCAACCACATTCCAATGTAGTAAACAACTCCTAACTAATAGTAACAGACTCTTTTACATAGCAAGAATCACAACTGAGACAAGTAGGAATTATATTTTCCAACGCTCCCCCTTAATGACTACTTGTCCTGATATCAATCAAGAAATCTAGTTGTAGTCAAACATAAAAGAGAATATGTTGACATCCATATATAAGAACAACCATCCACCGGAATGCATGGGTGCCCAACCACTGCAACCGCTAGTTTAGTAGGATGTCCTTCGCATATATGATTCTGTCAACCATTATAACTGCACACATGTACCTTTACATGTAAATCCCCCTCCATCATCACCATTGTGGTTTTTATCAGATTACCCATAACCATGCTCTCGGTTTTATCGAATTACCCTCAACCATGCTAACAAGGACTCTCAGCCACCAAGGCTCAACACAACCTCCACAACTGAACACAACCACCATGGCTCAAATCTGCCACCAAGGCACTCAATTCAGCCATGAAGGCTCAACAAAGCCACAATGGCACTCAATTCAGCCATCAAGGCTCACCACAGACCCAACTTAAGAAGGCCCATGGTTTTCTCGGCTCACCATCAACCATGCCAAGGTTTTTTTTAGCTGGCCCTAAATCATGCCTACAACTATCTCTATCCACAAACCAACAATACACAGTGGTTTCCAGCTAACCACAAATCTGCAACTACAAAGTGGTTTTAAGATTACCACGAACTTTATGGGGGTACACATGCCTCATCACGCTTACATTACACACTCCAATTCTTGGAGTTACGAGGTACATACATTATAAAGACCACTAAAAAACATCCTAGACTTGCTTACTAATAAATGTATGTGACACATACTACAACATCATGAGTCTATTCTACAGACCAACACAAACTTGGTTGTCCATCGTTGCCTAATTTTCAATGTTGTTGTTGCACCATCCACCATCAACTATACTTCAACTAATTAATGTCAACGTTCATCAACATTTACACAATACCAACTTCTTCTAAAAAGTGCTTTCCTCTTGAATCTTTCCAACCTCAATTAGAAATTGCTAGAGTGATCAATTCTAACAAATTTCATTTACATGTCGAGTTGATCAGACTTAACATGTTTCGTTTACAAAACTCAAAAATAGAAGCCAAGAACACATACACTAATTTGCGGGATTGTGAAAAAAAAATTGGTTTCAAGATCTTCACCCATGTGGGTTGAGCTTTCCTTTGTCTTCCTTGTCGATGTGTTTCTATGTATCTGCACAATTCAGTGGATGAACGATTTAGAGATGCATGATTTAGACCATTGAGGGAGTTCTAAACACGGTGGTCACACAATCAAGTGTAGTCGACCCAAATCAAAGCGATGCTTTTAAAGTGCCTTATCTAAGGAGAGTGACACAAAACTGCCTACTATGTTGATCTTTAGTGTTGCAACCAAGAGAAAACAATGGCTACACCAACAGGCCTTGACTCAAAACATGAGCTACACATATTACAAAATTCCACGGTCAACCTACTCAAACACCGTCGAGACAATAACGCAGCCTGTAAAACTGCACCAATGTGGGGCTGGGCACAACGACCACAGATTTATCAACTCAAATGACTAGGAGCTTGCCATCTCTCACAAAACAACACTAAAGTCATCATCCTTCCCACTAGATATGGAACAAGTATAGCTGACCAGCAAGGTCCCCAACTACGAATCTCCTAGATGGCTTTATTGCATAATCCAGATAAAAAACAAAAACTTTCGTTAATTTTTCTAGTAAATAAATTATTATAACAATGTAGCCATCATTGAAGTAGCCCCATCATTAGTGCTAAGGGCAATCTACATTGCATCATTGTTATCTAGAAAGAAGCATCACTACCCCTCGCGAACAATGTTTGAATGTTTCCACCAATTTCTTTTTCCTCTCATCTTCATCATCGCACCGAAGAATCCTCATTTACAATTGAAATTATATCGAATGACATTGGTTTTAACAGGAAGGCTCTTTTCGCTCAATTCAATGCCCAAATATCTAATTGCTTCTCCCAAACTCACACGGCCCACACAAGCGATACCAACATGACCCAATGAGATAGATCTGCCTAGATCGACTTCTCCCATGAAACTTGTCATGAATTCCCTCCAATGGGTCACCACAATCTTCATGAGCCGATGAGCTGAGCCGACAATCTTAGTGGAGCTGAGCCGAGTCCATCTTGCTTAACACAGTCGCAGGTCTACTTAATCAGTAAAATAGATCTGCAGACATTTTTAGTCAGTCACAACTCGCTTCTGTCGATATCTACCAAGATCAACTCAGTTGCATCCCTCTTCTCACTTTATGGCTAGCAAACCGAATCCTTACCTCAGAGCGTTGATTTTATAGACATGCTGCAATAGTGGCTCACTTAGTGGCTTCAATCAGTAAACTTCATAATCAATCATAGGTGGGCTTCAAAACCATTCCACCCATGATGCCCACATCGTTAAGGTTGACTCTATCTCTCTAACTTCGCGATCAATCAGCTTAGGCGTTTTCAAACATTCATCTATGCTCTTCAAGATTGAACAACTTTCCCTCCTGCGTGCAGATCCTAGTTTACCCTGCAAATTCAAATGATGGACAAACATATACACTCTCAACAAACACACTTACTCTCTATTTCCCTTGGCCCAAGAGGGGCCAAGGCTAGGCCCTCACGGGTTCTGATACCATGTTAAATCTCCATAAGAAAATCTATATCATCATTAATCATATAATGTTACAAATAAATATATGAAGTGTTATCTCAAGATAGGGAAACTATCTTGGACACACAATCACTTGATTGAGAGAATATCTCAACCACACTCCAATATAGGAAACAAATCCTAACTAATATGAACAAATTCCATTACATAGCAAGAATCACAACTGAGACAAGTAGGAATTACATTTTCCAAGAGGTCTCGAGTTCTACTTAAGTCATTTGTTTACAATGTAATCTATTTAGCTATTTTAAATATTAATAAGAACAAGTTTTGCTCTACTTTTTTTCTTTCTATTATTTGTCATGATATGAGAGCACCAAGTAGCATAAAATTCTAGAGAGAGAAGTTCTTCAATTCTTTTTGGTCTTGCAAATAAGAAACAAAGGTCTTGAGAGGCCGAGAAGAAAAGAGCAATTTCCCATATGTAAAAAAGGCAATTACCCACCTGTAAAAAAGGCTAAGTGGCTCGGATTCGTAGCTTAGACAAGAATAAACTGTGTGAATTGTCAGCTTAATGAAGAATAAAATGGGCAAATCATCGAAAAATTAAAATATACGCACAGAGTGCATTGAAGGATTGCCCAGAGATGTGCAGCAAATTCCGTTAGAGCTGTGCACACGAAGTTCATCCAGGAATTTTAAGGTAAAGATGTTTCATAAGTCATTATTTTTGGTTAAAGAGACAAAGCAAAGAAAGTAATACTTATGAGAAGCTTTGAAATCTTAACAAAATTCTCCGAGTTTTCAAAAGTCTTAAGAGGTTCATTTTTAAAGTTAGAGCCTCCACAAGCTTTTAAAAAGGAGTCATTGTATTATAAACCCACATTATTTAAAATTCTTTTGTTAAAAAAATAATATTATTTTAAAAGGGTTTGAGTCTTTAAAATGGGTTTGTAATTTTTTAAAGTCTAAAAAACGGTTGAAGTGGTTATATATATAAAAAAAGGGGACCTGCATTTTTTTATTTGAACACTTTCTTTTAATTTTCTCTTTAAAAAAAACATAAAAGGAGTTTTTTTAAAAGAAATGTAGTAGACATTTGTATTTGAAGAAATGGCTTTCTCCAACACTTTGCCACTGGTTTTTAAGAATGAAGACATTACTGCAAGCTCAAGAGTCTTGGGATACACATCATACCTCCTATGTAGAGTCGACCCAAGAAGCATGGGTGGTCATGTCCAATAATCAGAGGGATGTAACTATTGAACTCAGAAATAAAGAACACATAGCCAAATGTTGGATACAAAACTCAGTGGATAACTCTATTTTTGACAAGATAACTAGCACATCAACAACACATGAAGCTTGGAAAATCTTGAACACTGCATATCAAGGTAATGATACAGTGAAGACAATTAAATTACATACACTAAGATCATAGTTTGAAAACCTAAATATGACTCACATGGAAAATGTGGATCACTTCATAATTAGAGTCATGGGAATAGTCAATAAGGTCAAACTCATTGGTGAAACCATTTCAAATCAGAAAATTTTTCCAAAGGTCCTTCGAAGCCTGCCCAAGAAATATGACATGATTGTGATAGCCATTCTGGAATCCAAAGATTTTACAAATTTCTCAATAGAACAATTGACTAGGTGACTTCTGGCACATAAAACAAGACTCAACTTGACATAAGATTCCATGGAACAAGATTTCAAAGCACAACTCTTTTTTGGCAAAGGCAGAGGTAGATGCAAAGGATATAGTGGTAGCAACAAGCGAGGTAGAGGCTGAAGAAAAGGAAAATCAGAACATCATCGTGCAACAGAGAAGCGAAGACCTCCACAAAACCAACCTCAAGGAAGCAGACCATGGAGTAAATCTAATGTCCAATGTTATTACTACAAGAAATTTTGGCATTATGAATATGAATGTAGAAAGAAACAATCAGATTAGAAAATAGGTAATGCCCATCTCTCCAACGATAAAGGAGAATGCTATGAAACAATGTTTCTTTCATGCCATGTTTCTGAAGACACTCACAACAAGGATCTTTGGCTATTGGAAAGTGGCTGCAGCAATCATATGATAGGTAACAAAAATATGATTTCATATTTTAATGCTTCCAAAACATCAAAAATTACTCATATAGGCTATTTTTGCATGAAAGCTGAAGGAAAAGATATTGTCCCTATTCTTACCAAACAAAAATGGCAGAAATACATATGTGATGTTTATTATGCTCCACATCTGAATCGTAACCTCATTAGTGTAGGACAACTGAGGGAACATTGTTATGATGTAATATTAAAAGGGAACACATGCTATATCTATCACAAATTTCCCAATGTAAGACTCATAGAAAAGGTTGAAAAAAACAAGAGTAGGATGTTTCCTTTGACTCTTACAAGTCGAAATATCTCACAGTCTTTAGTCCACAATGTGTCAATAATAGATTAGTCTTAGCTAGGGAATTCTAGATATTTCCATATCCCATTCAAGACTCTAAGTCAGCTTTAGAAATAGTCAATCGTCATTGGTCTCCCTACTATGAATGAAAAATATTGTAATTGTGAAATTTGTGTTCTTTCCAAGCATAAAAGAGATAGATTTCCAACACATTCCTCTAGAGAAAAATATCCTTTAGAGCTTATTCATACAAATTTCTATGGTCCAATGCAGACATAGTCCATTGGTGGTAGTATTTTTTTTTTTGACATTAATTGATGATTATAAAATCAAGATATGGATGCATTTTCTCAAAAATAAATAAGATACTTTCTCAAGATTTAAAGAGTTCAATGCAGAAGAGGAAAAGAAAAGTGGAGATCCTTTGAAAGTACTCAAATTCGACAAAGGAGGAGAGTACAACTCCAATGACTTCAAATATTTTTGTCAACAGCAAGGAATCATAATGTAGAACACAACAGGATATACTCCACAACATAATGGAGTAGCTGAAAAGAAAAAATAGCCAATCATGAACATGGCTTGATATATGCTTTGCGAGAAGAAGTTGCCAAATAATTATTTGGCTGAATTATTTTCAAGAATAGTGTATGTGCTCAACATATATCCGACAACTAGTCTCCAAGATATAGTACCTCAAGAAGCATTGGGTGGTAAAATTGTAAATGTATTTCACATTAGAATTTTTGGATCAACAACATTTCAGATGTCCCTGAGCAGCTGAGAAAGAAGCTTGATGATAGGAGTGAAAGATGTATTTTCATAGGCTATAGTGATAGCCAAAGGCCTACAGATTTTATAATCCAATTACCAAGATGTTTGTTTTAAGCATAGATGTCAAATTTGTTGAAAATAAATCTTGGTGAGATAATGTTGATGAATCCTCAAACCAGAATTTTTATCCACCACAACCACCAAGATTACAGGTTCAAGAAGAACCATACTATTCTGAAGATGGTACATCTTGAAATAGAGAACCCACCAGTGATTCAACATGTTCAGAAGATAACCAGAAAACAAGAAGCATCGAAGAAATATATGGGAACGGGCATGAGTTTGACCAGTAGAATATGTTTGCATTTCTTTCATCTTAAAAAATCATTTTGAAGAAGTAGCTAAACAAAAGCATTCAGTAGATGCAATGAAACAAGAAATTGTTTCTATAGAGAAGAATCAGACTTAGGGATTAGCTAGTATCTCAAGAGAGGAAACCATAATTGGTGTAAAATGGGTATATAGGACCAAGCTGAATGAAAAATGAGAGATTGAGAAACATAAGGCAAGGTTGGTTGCAAAGGATTCTCACAGTAGTCTGGTGTTAATTATGGTGAAACCTTTTCTCCAATAGCAAGGTTAGACACTATCAAAACCATTTTTCCATAACATCTCAACACAAATGGAAATTGTATCAGCTTGATGTAAAACTTGCCTTTCTAAATGGTATGTTGTAGGAAGAAGTTTATGTAGAGTAGCCTCCTACCTTTGAAGTTCCAGAATAGGAGCATAAGGTATAGAGATTGAAGAAAGATTTGTATGGTTTATGCTTCAGTCATTTATTATTGATGTTTACAATGTAATATATTTAGCTATTTTGAATGTTGAGAATAACAATCTCTACTCCACTTTTTTTCTTTCCATTCTTTGTCATAAAATTCAGAGGAAGTTGTGTAATTCACAGTGAATATTACTTTGTATCGTGTCAGGTGTCGGAAATAATACTGAGAGGGGCGGGCGGTGAATCAGTATTAGCAAATCAATAATCTTTTCAATTCCATTATTAGATTCATATACGCTACTTCAGTTAAGGCAACCTGCGTGTATACACAACTGTGTTTAATGCAACTAGCGTATATCCAGTAAACTTATGATTCAGTTAGTTGATCTTTAATGAGTGCATCAAAACATTATTAACCATATAAATAGTAAATAGGTGCAGTAAAACATAATAGATTATCACACATAAGAAGCACACATGAACACCATGATATAAGGTGGAAACCCAATGTGGGTGAAAACCACCTACTGCAATTGTCTCTATCTTCCTTTTAATAAGAAACTTCTTTCTACATTTTTTTACTAACGCAGACTCATACGAGTACGCATGAACCCACCTGCAGAAGGCTACAACCTTCTCTCATTCTCCAACTACTACTAGAAGGGAGCTACAACCCCCTAGCTCTTGTACTAGTTGATGTACTAGTACGTAGGTGTTGACCTACAAAAGGCTACAACCTTCTCTTTTCTTCCAGGGACCACGTTTCATAAATTTTTAGACTGGATCCATCAATACAAAACAATCACTACTACAATATAACCATCAACTCTGAATCACCCTAAAACTGAATCACTGAAACCCTGCCATCAAAACACAGTCACCATAACACAGAGTAGAGCATAGAACTCTGCAACAACCATTAGAACCAACAACAACTTCGAATATCAAATCTCATAAAGTATACGCTACTTGACTATGTCGGACTAGTGTGTATATGCTCTTTCACCAAAGGGAAACTGTGTACAGATCTGAAGATAATTACTTATACCTTCGCTACAATTTTCAACTTCATATATATCTAGAACATAAAATATAAAGGATAAGACATGCATCAGTATTCAGATCTATTTATGATCATACCATATAATGATAATGCTTCTTAGTCTTCATGATCCCGATCCATCAACCTTGATCAACCGCATAGGTGCACCCTTGGTTCAGATCAAGCAAAGCATCACAAACCCATAACCAACATACTAGATCTCACACTTCATCAGATATTCATTACTTGAATACTTTCCGTTTGGCCTAATGATCTTCTTCTCCTTATATAGGTTTAGGCCTCTCTCAATACCATGGTCCAAAACCACGTAGGACCAATACCTTGGACCCAATACCTGGGGTCAATACCTCGGACCAAATACCATGGACCAAAAATTAGTTTTTGAACATGTACACGCCTTTCCTTCTATGAATGTGTATGTGTATGTTATACACGCCTTTGTATATAGTGAACCTCTGTGTATACACTACTTGGTATATAGTGAACCTGCATATATACGCGACTTGGTATATAGTGAACCTACGTGTGTACACGAGTTGGTATATAGTGAACCTACATATACCTTTCTTTCTACATTTTGTGAGTCTAATCTATGATCTGACATCTTAGTGAGTTGCCATCAAGGAAAACACTTGAGTCATACCTATATCATAATGCCAACAATCTCCCCCTTTGGACTTGATGGCAACTATTATCACCCCAAGAAACTCTCCTAGGTTGTAACTCGGAGATGCCTGGCAACATACAAATTCAACTTATTGTTGCAAATGGATGAATGGGGAGAATGATGCTTGTTCAAGCTAGATAACCACTCCTACATTGTTTAACTCCAGACATGCGTGAACACCCCTAGACTACAAGGCTTTAGACCACCAATTACTCACAGTTTAAGGATTGGGTGAATATGGATAATACTGATCACACTAGTGGATGCACAATACCATGTGATGCTTAGCTGCAACCAGTAAAGAAGTTTGCAAATCTAATTCCCTATGCACAGACAGGATGACAACTCTCTGGCATTAGGTGAAAACAAACCTAAATAGCTTATCCACTGATACATACAAGACTTTAACGTAGAGATAGGATGACAACTTCTCTAATGCTAAACATCAAGAGCTTAGAAATACAACATATCAGGCACAGCCTAGAGCAGAAGAAAGATGAAAAGTGAGTAATTAACAGAAAAAGAAGCTTGTATTAGCTGAAAATGAAGACGAGATGTTGCAAGTATCAAAATAGTTACAGTCCCCAAAAGTTGAACCTCACATCAAAACATCAACCATCAACCCTGATTACATCTTGTTTCTTGGTATATATAGAGTTTCAATACAAAGGCACTCAACCATTCTAAGTATGGAGGGGTCATAATTGGCCACCAACCATATTTAACTACTTCATGGAGTCTCTAGTGCATTTGCTTGCTTCAGTGGATAAATCTGATCCTTTCCTGTGCTCTACTATCCTCTCGAGCAGGTGGAGTATCATATAGGATGAAGTTCCATAACTATTAAATGCATTCATCTACTCATGCTTCGTCCTTTTCCTTCTCGGTCGTACTATTTGTTGAATGCGGTTGTTGAGGAAAAATGCATCGGGTACTGGTAGGCGGTTGTCTTCATCCTTTGGGTGCACGGAATGGTCAGAGCAAGTGGACCGCATGGCGAATGTACGAGCCGGATGGAGGAGCGAGACTGGCTATCGGATTAAGGGGATAGATGGCAGGGATTGCTTGGCTAAGGGGGAGATATGGAAGCAGAGTGAGTGTGGGCCATTGGATTTCGGGTGGACAAATCCAACAATCATCGGGCGTCGAAGATGCACAACGTTTATCAGGCAGGAATGGAGGTTTTGGCGGTAGGCAGTATTGATCGCACCGCCTCAAGGCATAAGGTAGTAAAATTAAAATGGTGCTCGATCTCCTCAGGGCATGACGCATGGCACTGAAAACTTCTCTCGATCCAGCATTATTGTCCTAGCAGTTTGAGGGCGTGGGGAGAGCGACTATCGTTGGATCGCTCATGCAGTAATCAATGGCTGAGATTAAAGGCGGCGATGGATTATGGGAGAGTAGGGTCACGTGAATAGGGACTTACGAGGTTTAAGCTTTGCACTCAGGGCTCGGAGAAACAAGGTTTTATGCTGGGTTTTGGAGGAAAAACAGAGATAGCGGGGTTAAGAGAGAGTAAGTAGTATGAAGGAGAAAAAGGAAGAAGACTACCATAAGCTTCTTTTGAGCACAATCAATACAACCAGGCTTATATTTGGCCCTTAAAAGATCATAGTTATAGCAGAGCTAACACTATCTCCTTTTGGTGGATGAGATCCTCCCTGTGAGGTCTCAAGAATTGTAGACCAATGCCTTTCCTATAAAAACCATATCGGCAAGATTTCCTAGTGTTCTATTGGGCATGGAGTCTAACTGAGTTTACACTAAGACTGATAAAATAACATATTTACAAATTTAAGGCCAAAGATCTTAAATAACATAAACTTTCAGAAACCACCCATTGATTGGGCCATCAAAAGCTGTTTCTCCTCCCATACTTTGCAGCATGAAAGTATTGTTCCCTTGGATCTGAGAAATGATAAAAGGCCTTGTCCATAAAGCATCAAACTTCCCATGGTTGCCCTTCTTCTCTTTCAGTGCATCCCACTTAAGAACCAAGTCTCCAACCTGAAAATTATCTGTTTTTGTCCTCCTATCAAAAGCTTCCTTGATCTTCTTTTGATGTGCTGCAGACTTCTCAACCAGTTGTTCTCTGATTTGATGTACCTCTTCTAAGTCAGTGATTCTTTTTGCCATGTCTTCTTCCTCATTATGTTATTCTTACAAGAACTTTGCCACAGGGACGGTTAACTGAATTGGGAAAACAACCTCAGTGCCATGTACCAGCTTGAATGGAGAATTCCCTGTGGATTTCTTGGTGGTTACTCTGTCAGCCCATAGTGCATACTTGAGCTTAGAATCCAAATTCTTTTTGTTGTGTTCCAACAACTTTTTAATTATCCTTATCAGGCTCTTGTTGGAAGATTTTGCTACACCATTCTCTTGAGGGTAGTATGAGGTGGAATGAACTAACTTAATGCCCATTGAGTCGCACATGTCCACTAATTCTTTTGCCCTAAAGGTTGCTGCATTGTATGTAACTAGTTTATGAGGACAGGCAAACCTAATGAAGATACTCTCTGTTAAGAACTTCATGACCACCTGATGATCAACCTTTCTGGTAGGGATGGCCTCAATCCATTTAGTGAAGTAATCTGTGGCTACTAGTATCCATCTGTGCTGGCCACTGGAATGTGGATTGATTTCTCCAATGAAATCCAAGCCCCACTGCTGAAAAGGGCCACTAGCATGTATGGGTTTTAAGGGCAGAGACTTCAAGTACTGCTTCCCTTAAAATATGTGGCACTTGTCACAAGATTTAACAAATGGAAAGACATCAGAAAATAAGGCGGGCCAATAGTACCCAGTTCTGAGGATCTTATGGGCTATAGTTTTCCAATAATGATGTCCCACACAAATCCTGGAATGAAACTGCTGCATCACTTCCATGGATTGTTCTTTGTCTAGACACCTCAGAAGAATTCCAGAGGGGTCCCTCCAGTAGAGCATATTTTCATGAATGCAGTATCTAGCTGCCTTGAGCTTGACAGTTTTGGCTTGGCCTAGACGAACTTCTAGCTTCAACAAGTATTGAGCTATTGCAGAGTACCAATCACAAGAAGTTAGATTCTCTACCAATGACTAATCTTTCCCTAGTTCAGTTGTTTCTTCTACTGCCTCACTATCTTCTGAATTTATGCTTATCAAATTCATATCTAACATTATGTAGTTTTCTTCTGCCATTAGTCTAGCAAGGCCTTGTCCTCTGACAAGCTTGGTGGGCTTCAGTTCTTTGTTAAATTCAATAAGTTTTGCAATCCATTTAGCCCTTCTTCCATCAGCATCAGGCTGCGTTAGGACATCTTTAATTTAGCCCTTCTGAAAGCTTTCAAAGATTTGATCAGAGCATATGCTTGTTTCTCAATGATATCATACCTCAGCTTGGAATCCCTTAAGATTTTGGTGAAAAATGCCACTGGATGTTCTGAGGCTTCCTCATCTGCTTGCATCAAAACTACTGCAAGGGTGTCATCAGAGGCAAATGAAAATATATGGAACTCCTTGCTGTAATCTGGGCTCATTAAAGTAGGAGCTTCCATAATATCCCTTTTGATGGATTCAAAAGATTTTCTTGCTGCATCGGTCCATTTGACTTCTGACCCCTTTTTCAACATGGAGGTGATGTTTTTCACAAGCTTTGGAAAATTTGGGATAAACCTCCTTACAAAATTTATCTTGCCTAGAAAGGACTGGATATCCTTCTTTGATCTTGGGAAAGACAAGGTCTGTATTGCTCTTACTCTTTCTGGTTCAATCTGGACACCTGCAGCAGAAACAACATGTCCTAATAGCTTGCCTTCTTCTAAAGCAAACTGTGACTTTTTAGGATTGACTAAAGTCCCAAACCTTCTGCACTTTAGGAACACTTTCTTCAAATGCTACAAATGATCATGATGGCTGCTGGAGTACACTATTATATCATCAAGGTACACAAGGACAAATTTGTCCTTCTCTCCAACAAATGCTATATCCATAACTCTCTGAAAGGTGGTTCCAGCATTCATCAACCCAAAAGGCATCTTGGAATACATAAAATTTCCCCAAGGAGTGGTGAATGCAGTAGTCTCTTAGTCATCTGAATGTACAAAAACCTGGTTATATCCTGAAAATCCATCCAAGAAAGATAGTACTTTGGCTCCTGAGACCTTCTGCAGCAAATGCTCCATCCTGGGCAGAGGATACTTATCTTTCTTAGAGCATTTGTTTAAGTTTCTAAAATCAATGCAAAGCCTGATTTCTCCACTTTTCTTCCTCACCACCACCAGGTTGGCTACCCATTTTGAATATCTGAGAGGGACTATGATTTTGGCAGCTAGTAACGTCTTGATTTCTTTTTCAATCAGTGGGAGGAGCAAAAAATTTATTGGTCTCAGTTTCTGCTTGAAGGGAATGGTGTCTTTCTCTAAAGGGATTTTGTGCTGGATGCTCTTTTTGTCATATGTTCTTAGGTCACAATATTCCCAGGCAAAAACATCAGCAAATTGCTTCATTAAATTGCAGTACTCAGAACTTTGGGTAGTAGATAGATGGGTGGACAGATTTACGTATCTTCAATGATCTGGACTCCTTGTATTATGCCTATGGACTGCAGATTGGTCTTCTTTTTGGGCAGCCTTATAAGGTAGATCATTCTAGTCAAACAACTTTTCTAAGGGGACTAGAGCTTTAGGTATGTGATTGTTGGGCAGTTGGACAATGCTGTTTTTGCCAATTCTGTTTCCAAACTGGGACTGGGGGTTTTCTACCAAAGCTTCATTTTCTTGATCAATTTGCATTTCATAGAATTCATCAATGACTTGAAGGGACCTATTTACCTCATCATCATCCTCAAAAACTTTCCAATGCTAGACATTATCAGGCAAGGATGGTCTATATTTCATCTGAACCTCATAAACTAGTCTGGGAGGCATGGGACGAGTAAACATGCTAGTAGATACAACAAGGGAATCAGCAAGCTAATTTCTAACTCTAGGGATATATGAGACACAAAAATTATCAAAAGAATCTTTGAGTCTCCATACCTCATCTCTATATGCCTTCAGCCTTGAATGCTTTGCCTGAAATGTTTTGTTCACTTGCTGAATGATAAGACTAGCATCTCCGAACACCTTTCTGTTTCTGATTTCTCTGTCTTTAGTTGCATTAAGGCCCAATATCAGAGCCTCATACTCTGCTATATCGTTGGTGACTTGGAAAGTCAGCTTAAAAGACAGATGTGTGCTTTCTTGTTCTAGAGATACCAGCACCATCCCTACTCCCGCAGTCTCCCTAGAACATGCTCCATTGAATAACATTTCCCAAACCTGACGTCCTTGCTTTCCCTCGGCCTGAACTATTGGTTTCTTGAGTTGCAATGAGGCCTTCTGGGATTCTTCAATTTGGAGGATACATGCTTCAAAATTAGTATCCATAGCATAAATAGGATGATTAGAAGGATTCTTCTCATCACTAATGATATAGGCCAGCTGTGCTTCTCTATACAATCTCCTGCTTTCCCCTCCAAAAACTGGGATAGTGGCATAAGACAAATCATTTTGTAATGTCCCACCTAGTCTCTTAATCCACCCTCTAGATAGCAGCATGCCAAACTTGGGAGGGACATATGCTACCAAAATGTCCATCACCATGCTCTTCATGGGCAGTTGAGTTAGGGTAATGGCTAGGTCTTTGATTAATCTTAGGCATTTTACCTTCCTTGAATCCAATGAGAATAAATCATGATATGGTCTAGTAATATCAAGGCCTAACTCTTCCATGACAGCTTTAGGCATCAGATTGTGGCTGGCCCCTGTGTCTAGCAGGCAGTTATGGAGAGTTTTGTCATGAATGGTCAGGGAGACATAAAATGATGGTGAACTATCATTAGCAGGTTTAGTCGTTGGGCTAAGCACAACTGCAAGCTTATCATCTTACAAATTGCTGTAGTCAGTAGAGGTCGATGAGGCCTTTAGCTCAAGAGCATCAAGGATAGGATTTCTAAAAACTTCACTCTTTACAAGTTCTATCAGAGGCACAAATATTTTTAACTTATGGACTTCCGATTCAATGTTGATAGGGGAAGGAGACTTATCAGCACCTCTTACCTCTTGATCTGGTGCTTTGAAGATGACAGGATTAGTTGGTGGTCTTTCCTGTCTGTTATTTTGTTACTCTCTTGGGACAACAGCTCTTTGGGCAGGATTCTCCTTGACATTGTTTGCTTTTGACCTCAGATTATATCTTTTCTACTCATCAGTCTGTAGAAAGCCTCTCTATCTGACTTTTGACTAGTTTGCTCCTGTAGCAATGATTCTTCATAGGCAGTCAATGTCAAAAGGGTAGCACTGCCTTTATCTTCCATGTAATGAATTTCATCATCTTCTTCAAACTGCTCCTCTTCCATGACTACGTTCTGGAAGGCAGCCTTCACTCTTTGCTGTTCATTTACTTCTTTACCCTTCGGAATGATCTGCAATTGCTCATTTGCTCTTCTGAATGAATTTGGGTTTCTTGGAGCAAATGTGTTTGGAATTCTTGCTTTTCCAGAGCTTTGCTCAACCTTCAGCTTAGATATCTCAGTAGCCAATGATTCTATCATTTTAGTCATTTTGTCTAACTTAGGTTCTAAGGATGAAGCAGAGGAAGAAGAAGCCTCACGTCTCTGCCTCCTTCTATCAGCCTAACTTTTGAGCTTTTTTGCAGCCATGATATTAGATTCTAACTCTAAAGCTGCATCCTGCATTTCAGCTAGAGTGGCACATCTTCTTTCTCTAAAAAGTAGGCAAAAATTAGAGTCAAAAGCATTGGCATAAGTGAGTTTGACAGAGGTGGGGGTAGGCTTTACTTCAACTGGTATCTTACTATGCATACAGTTAAATCTTTTACTAAAATCAGGCAATGATTCCCCATTCTCCCTCTTGAGGTTTCCAAACTCTGTACGATAATAGAGCAGGTCCTTTTTATCTCCCCAATGCTTCAAAAATACATCATCTAATGCTTCAATGTCTACTATAGACCTAGGGTTCAATTCTTTGAACAACTTTCTAGCCTCTCCATCAAGACTCTAGACAAACACTCTCATCCACACATCATCCTCACTAATATCTAGGTTATCACCATAACTATAAAAAGATTCAAGGTGTTCTTCAGCTGTTGCTCCCTCTGTATGAGTGAACATGGGCATATAATTCTGATACTCTCCAGCAGGCATGACATTCAAAGGAACAGGCAAGACCAGGGGTCCATACCTAGCAGTTATGATTCTCTCCATCTTCGTGGGTGCCTATTGGCCTGCCATGACTGGGATGGGTGGGAGGATACTTGTAGTTTGAACAGTAGGGAGCAATGAAATGGATGACATAAACAAAGGGGTATGAGGGACTGTATGGGAGACTTTCTTTAGACTGAGATCCAAAGTGGAACTAGATGAACAAGGAGCTTTATGAATCTCTGAAGGTATTTCTTCACTAACAATGCTAGGCTCTAAATCTTCAAACTATATATTCTTAGCTATAATCTTCTCTTGTAGAGATGAATATGATTTCTTAGGCTTACCTGATCCTGATGCTCCTTTCTGTGATTTTTTCCTTTGCTTAGCAATCTTCTCAGGGTCAGGCATTGGGCTAGCTGGTGATTTCTGAAGATTTCTCTAGGTATGCCTCACAAACTGAGCTAGAACTGTAATATGGAGTCACCACTAGGTTGATCCCCTAGTAGAGTTGCCAGATAGATGATTACAACCAAAAATGTGTCTAGGTTTTGTTTATCATCAAGGCTAGAACTGTGTTGTTTCCCTAGGGAAGCTGAGCTTCAATCTCCTCTCCCTGGCAACGGCACCAATTAATGATATCACCCCAAGAAACTCTTCTAGGTTGTAGCTCGGAGATGCCTGGGAACATATGAATTCAACTTATTGTTGCAAATGGATGAATGGGGAGAATGATGCTTGTTCAGGCCAGATAACCACTCCTACTTTGTTTAACTCCAAACATGCGTGAACACCCCTAGACTACAAGTCTTTAGACCACCAATTACTCATAGTTTAAGTATTGGGTGAATATGTAGAATACTGACCACACTAGCAGATGCACAAGACCATGTGATGGCCAGCTGCAACCAGTAAAGAAGTCTACAAATCTAATTCCCTATGCACAGACAGGATGACAACTCTCTGGCACTAGGTGAAAAGAAACCTGAATAGCTTATCCACTGATACATACAAGACTTTAACACAGAGATAGGATGACAACTTCTCTAATGCTAAACATCAAGAGCTCAGAAATACAACATATTAGGCACAGCTTAGAGTAGAAGAAGGATGAAAAGTGAGTAATTAACAACAAAAGAAGCTTGTATTAGCTGAAAATGAAGACGAGACACTACAAGTATCAAAATAGCTACAGTCTCAAGAAGTTGAACCTCACATCAAAACATCAACCATCAACCCTAATTACATTTTGTTTCTGGGTATATATAGAGTTTCAATACAAAGGCACTAGGCCATTCTAAGTATGGTGGGGCCATAATTGGCCACCACCCGTATTTAACTACTTCATGGAGTCTCTGGTGCATTTTCTTACTTCAATGGATAAATCTGATCCTTTCCTGCGCTTTCTTGTCCTCTCCAGCAGGTGGAGTATCGTATAGGATGAAGTTCCATAACTGTTAAATGCAGTCATCTGCTCATGCTTCATCCTTTTCCTTCTCGGCCATATTGTTTGTTGAATGCGGTTGTTGAGGAAAAATGCATCGGGTACTGATAGGTAGTTGTCTTTATTCTTCGGGTGCACGGAATGGTCAGGGCAAGTGGACTGCATGGCAAATGTACGAGCTGGATGGAGGAGCGAGACTGGCCGTCGGATTAAAGGGATAGACGGCGGGGATTGCTTGGCTGAGGGTATCGGGAGATATGGAAGCGGAGTGAGCGCGGGCTGTTGGATCTCATGCGAATAGATCCAACGGTCATTGGGCGTCGAAGATGCGTGAAGTTTATTGGGCGGGAATGGAGGTTTTGGTGGTAGGCAGTATTGATCACACCACCTCAGGGCATAAGGTGGTAAAAGTACAATGGTGCATGATCTCCTCAGGGCGTGACGCGTGGTAGTGGAAACCGCTCTCCATCGTGCATTATCATCCTAGCAGTTTGAGGGCATGAGGAGAGCGACTACCGTTGGATCGGTCATGCAGTAATCAATGGCTGAGATTAAAGGCGGTGATGGATTATGGGAGAGTGGGGTCACGTGAATACGGACTTACGGGGCTTAAGCTTTGCGCTCGGGGCTCAGAGAAACAAGGGTTTATGCCGGGTTTTGGAGGAAAAACAGAGATAGCGGGGTTAAGAGAGAGTAAGCGGAACGAAGGAGAAAAAGGAAGGTGACTGCCATGAGCTTCTTTTGAGCACAATCAATACGACCAGGCTTATATTCGGCCTTTAAAAGATCATAGTTATAATATAGCTAACAACAAAAACCACACCAAGTCACTCTCCCCCTTTGACATCAAGGGCAAAGGGCAGACGAAGACATTTTCTCCCTTGATATACATTCTGCTGCCCATACTCCCCCTAAGTACATGCTGAAATCTCTAATTGAGCTCCCCCTTTGTATATGCTAAGATGTATGAACCCATCCATGCTCCCCCTGAGCACATGTCGAGTCTAAACAAGACCATGATAGTCATCAGCAACTATCATACACCATATGATCTGCACTATAAGCATCTCTCATCAACATCAGTAACTTGTAACCTGCAATATCATTCTCTTGACCAACCAACAATAAGTAGCAAGATGTATCATTTAGCCACATAAGCATTATCACCAAAGTCTTCTAACCATAATGCCAACAATGCCAACAATTATTCAAACCTTATGCTCCCCCTGAACCTATGCCAACCAACACATACCATGACTAAACCATATCAGACTTCTTTCCCTGAGTCTGTCCTGCTGCTTTTCCTTCAGAGCTCTATATACATGACTCTACAGCCTTTAAATTGTGTATATACACTATTTCTTTTATAACATATGCATATGTAAATTGGAATACTGAAGGTCTTCACTTTCAGTTTCCCATGTATCTATTATGTCTACTAATTGAGTTATGCCACATTTTTCTGATTCTAATTTTGTCTTCTTCAATGCTTGGAATTGCGATGATGTATGATCCTTTTTCTTTGGTGTCCGAATTTTTCTGCTACATTACTTTACTTTATGTCCAAACTTGTTACATGCATAACATCTTACATGTTTCATATTCCTTTTTATTGCAATCAATAGCTTTGTGACAAGACATATTGCAAGCAAAACAATATCCCTTAAAGTACCTGGAACGCGATGATCTTTCTATGTGATGGTATTGAACCATTCTTCTTCTGCATCTAGCTGCAATATGTCCAAAATTATGACATACATAACATTCAACATTATTCATTTGAGGAAATAACTGACTATCACTTTCATAGTTAGGAGAAAAAGATCTTCTTTGAAGAATTTCTTTCCTTCGTTGTTTCTAGGGTTGACCACTTATCTCTTTGTTGACCATTTTAGATTTTTCATTAGAATTCCTTTCCTTACCCTATGAGCTAGATTCACCTTCGACAGTTTCATAAAAGCCAATACCAGTTTTGATAGTAGGGGATCTTTGACTACTAAGAATATCATCCAAAATCTTAGTACTATCCTGAAATCGTAAGAGTTTATCCTTTTCTTCTAATTTACCTTTTAAGATATTTACCTCAACCTAATGTTGTTCTTCCTTTTCTAGATATTTCTTCTTTATGTTTTCTTCAGCTTTTCTTCCTTCTTCCACTTGTTTCCTTAATTCGAGCACTTCATGTTCTTGTTCTTCAAGAGCTTCTTTATTCTTCTTCTTTGATTCTTTAAAATCTTCTTTTAGAGAGAGGATCTTAGATTCATGTCTCTGAATTGTTATGTTGTGATCTTTTACTACATCCTGCAGCTGTTCCCTTACTCTGGTTACTATCTCCAGCTAATCTTTTAATCTGGTAACTTCTTATGTTTCTACGTCCTTATTTTCATATGCCATGACAAGTCCAATGTCTTCATCACTATTGGATGAGTCATTACTTTTATCATGAGTATAATAAATTCTATTACCTTCTTCAAACATCTTTCCTTTGCTTTGAGGGCATCTAGCAGCGTAGTGACCAACTCTACAACAACAAAAACATTTGAAAGGTAGCTTAACTTTGAACCTTCCAGATCCCCGTTGAAGATTCTTGACAAAATTTACCTCATATTCTTCTTCTGAAATGTATCTTGATTCACTGAGTTTTTCTTTCCCCTTTGCTGATAATTTAAATGCAGCTTCTCTTATATCTGATGGTCCTCCTTTTCTCATTTCAAAAGTAGTTATGATTTTGTGAAGCTGTGTCATAGTGATTTTCTGCAGATCCTCCTTTTCTTCTATGGCAGACACTTTAGATTCAAATTTAGCAGACAAGGATCTCAAAACTTTCTCATCTAAGACAACATCCTTAATTTCTTCACCCATATTCTTCATACAATTGACAATCTCATCTATACGTAGGAAGTAATTAGCTATGCTTTCATTACTGTGCATCTTAAGAGCTTCATATCGTATTCTGAGAGTTTGAAGCTTAGCACGTTTTACCTAATCATCTCCTTCATAGCTTAGAATGATTTTTTCCCATATTTCTTTGGCTGATTTGAGCTGCATGACCTTGAAAAACTCTGATTTTGACAAACTTGCCAATAAGATAGTAGCAACTGTGGCATTGAGTTCATATTGCTTTCTATCCGATATATCTGTAGGAATTGCTGATGGATATGTATATCCTCCTTCCACGTTTCCCCAAACATCCATTCCAAGTGATTGTAGATATACTGTGGTTCTTATCTTCCAGTAGACAAAATTGCTCCCATCGAAGATTGGTAGTCTGATGGATCCCTCTCTTTCTTGATTACTCATCCTGATGGATCTTCCTCCAAGCGATCAAGCTTCTTTTGAAGGACCCACTATGATTCAAATTGTTGGAAATAATATTTGGGGGGGGGGTGGTGTATCAGTATTAGAAAAACAATAATCTTTTCATTTCCATTATCAGATTCATATATGCTACTTTAGTTAAGGCAACCTGCGTGTATATGCAACTTTGTTTAATGCAACTAGCGTATATCCAGTAAACTTATGATTCAGTTATTTGATATTTAATGAGTGCATCAGAACATTATTAACCATATAAATAGTAAACAGGTGCATTAAAATAGAATAGATCATCATAAATAAGAAGCACACATGAACACCATGATATAAGGTGGAAACCCAATGTGGGTGAAAACCACCTGCTACAATCGTCTCTATCTTCCTTTTAATCAGAAACTTCCTTTTACAATTTTTTACTGGTGCAGACTCATACCTGTCCGCAGGTACCCATGTACAGAAGGCTACAACCTTTTCTTGTTCTCCAGCTACTACTAGAAGGGAGCTACAACCCCCTCGCTCTTGTACTAGTTGATGTACTAGTACGTAGGTGCTCACCTATAGAAGGCTACAACCTTCTCTTCTCTTCCAGGGACCACGTTTCGTAAATTTTTAGACTGGATCCATAAATACAAAACAATCACTACTACAATATAACCATCAACTCTGAATCACCCTACAACTAAGTCACTGAAACCTTGTCATCAAAACACAATCACCATAACATAGAGCAGAGCACAGAACTCTGTAACAACCATTAGAACCAACAACAACCTCAAATATCAAATATCATAAAGTATACACTACTTGACTATGTCGGACTGGCATGTATATGCTCTTTCACCAAAGGGACACTGCGTAAAGATCTGAAAATAATTAGTTATACCTTTGCTACAACTTTCAAGTTCAAATATAACCAGAACATAAGATATAAAGGATAAGACATGCGTCAATATTCAGATCTATTCACGATCATACAATATAATGATAATGCATCTTAGTCTTCATGATCCCGATCCATTAACCTTCATCAACCACATAGATGCACTGTCAGTTCAGATCAAGCAGAGCATCACAAACCCATAACCAGCATACTAGATATCACACTTCATCAGATATTCATTACTTGAATACTTGCCCTTTGGCCTAATGATCTTCTTCTCCTTATATAGGTTTAGGACTCTCTCAATACTATGGTCCAAAAACATGTAGGACCAATACCTTGGACCCAATACCTTGGGTCAATACCTCAGACAAAATACCATGGACCAAATACCACAGACCAAAACTTAGTTTTCCGGCATGTATGTGCCTTTCCTTCTGTGAAAGTGCATGTGTACATTATTTTCACCTTTGTATATAGTGAACCTACATATATATGTGACTTGGTATATAGTGAACCTGCGTGTGTACACGACTTGGTATATAGTGAACCTGCGTATATACGCGACTTGGTATATAGTGAACCTCTATATACCTTTCTTTCTTCATTCCGTGAGTCTGATCTATGATCTGACATCTGAGTGAGTTGCCGTCAAGGACAACACTTGAGTCTGAAGATGGTACATCTTGAAATAGTGAACCCACCAGTGATTCAACATCTTCAGAAGATAACCAGAAAAAAAGAAACATCAAAGAAGTCTATGGGCATGGGTATGAGTTTGACCAACAGAATATGTTTGCATTTCTTTCATCTCAAAAAATCATTTTGAATAAGTAGTTAAACAAAAGCATTGGGTAGATGCAATGAAACAAGAAATTGTTTCTATAGAGAAGAATCAGACTTAGGGATTAGCTAATATCTCAAGAGAGGAAACCATAACTGGTGTAAAATGGGTATATACGACCAAGCTGAATGCAAAATGAGAGATTGAGAAACATAAGGCAAGGTTGGTTTGCAAAGGATTCTCACAATAGTCTGGTGTCAATTATGGTGAAACCTTTCCTCTAGTAGCAAGGTTAGACACTATTAGAACCATTTTATCCATAACATCTCAACACAAATGGAAATTGTATCAACTTGATGTAAAAATTGCCTTTCTAAATGATATGTTGCAAGAAGAAGTTTATGTAGAGAAACCTCCTAGCTTTGAAGTTCCAGAATAGGAGCATAATGTATAGAGATTGAAGAAAGATTTGAATGGTTTGTGCTTCAGTCATTTATTATTGATGTTTACAATGTAATCTATTTAGCTAGTTTGAATGTTGAGAATAACAATCTCTACTCCACTTTTTTTCTTTCCATTCTCTGTCATAAACTTCAGAGGAAGTTATGTAATTCACAGTGAATATTACTTTGTATCATGTCAGGCAATATGGAGATAGATTTAGTTTCAATTAATTGTGAGAAATTACTTTCCTCGATCCTTGTAAACTCAAGTGAGTTTTTGTCATAGCTCCCTCTATTTTACCATAAGGCCAAAGTTTGAATTTTAAAATTAAATTTTATACACATTAGTTTAAGAATATGATTAGTCAAGTTATATAAATCAAATGGTTGATGAATATTTCATATAGTTAATGTTACACAATTATAACAATGCTATTGATAATATTCAATGTTTAAAATTAGATTTATATTTTTTAAATGTAAATAATAAAAAATCACCATTGAATTAATTTAATCACTTGGTTCCATTAAATTATAATGACTAATGATATTTTTTTAATTAAATCTTAAAATACATTGAATATTTATATAAAAAAAACTCTAAAATATAAATCCTTAATTTAGATAAAAACATGTTTATCAATAATTAATGGATATAATCACCATTAATAAAATAGATTTAAATTAATTTGATATTTTATAATTATTATATTATCATTGAATAATGATTTTTAAAATTATCTAAAAGTTGAAATAGAAAATAACAAATAACATACAATTTTTATATTATTCCTCATCTTATTAATTGAACAATGTTTTCTTCATTCCACGAGGAGTCTTTGTCCATCATTAGCTCTTCTAATCCATGGTATGGTGGTATGTTGCTCTATTTCTAGACTCAAAGGTTTAAGCCTCAGTTATCGTGTGATGATCATTAGTCCGTACACTATCTCATTAAATAATACCTCATCATAGATGATACCCTTTATCACCACATGTTTGACTTGGTAATACATTGGTGTTTAACTCATGAAAAGGCTGAACACATTTTGAATTACTGCCATGTTGGGGTATGGGGTAGTTATCACTCTCAGTTAGGCACTTCCTATAAAACCTTATGTGTTGAGTACTTTTCTTCATCTATCTTCAAGGATTGTACGACTATAATACAAAGGTGTTGTCCTTGTCAAATATATACCAGTAAAATTCATGCCCACCATGCTTCATTTTATCCTATGGTTCTTATTGGCCCTTTTGTAAGTGGGGACATTGATTTCATGCAGTGTAAACCTACCTCCTCTAAGGGTAATAATTATGTCAATGTGAACATATATTACTTGAACAAGTGGGTTGAGGCTATTCTTACATAATCAAATCATGGTACCACCCTGGCTACATTCTTTTCATCCTCATCATTGCTAGGGTAGGTGTCCCTAAAGAGATTGTGACTCACCATGGATCTAAATTTCACATTAAATTGTAAACCAGGTTGGGGTTCTTCCATGAGAACTCTTCTCCCTACTACCCTTAATCTAAGAGTCAAGTAAACACTATTAATTTCAACATAAAGACTATGATCCAATCAAGGGTTGGGAAACATAAACAAAATTGGTAGTTAATTCTCTTTCATGCCTTTATGCTTATCAAATCTCTTCTAAGACCTCATGAGGTTTATTGCATTCCAACTGATATATGGCATGGAAAAGTTGTTTCTAATTGAATGTGATATACCATTGTTAAAACTTACCATTGAACTTCTCCCCAACAAATTGACCAAGGAAGAATGCCTCCATTACTTTTCCCAGCATGATGAACATTTTTGTCATCCTCTCTTAGCTAATGCAGCGTATCAAAAATCTAGCAAACTTCAATATGACAAGTATGTTTGACTTCACATATTTTCCCAAGGGAGTTAGTCCTTATTTATGATAAAAAATATAATCAACTAGGTGTGGGAAAGTTATAATCCCTTTTTATTCATCCCTATATTGTTAAACATGTGCTAAAAAAAGTGGCATATGTGGTCATCGACTATGATGGGATTAATCTTGTTGAGCCCTATAATGAGAACTATTTGAAGAAGTACTATGCCTATACCACTAGGCGTGACACCTATAAATATTATTTGGTACATGATCTTAGTCTTTTCTACATGTGTGTTACATTTTAGTTCATTGTTTATCATGTTTGGTACTTTCTTTTCATATGTTAGTACTCCATTCCATCTATATAGAATATGACCATGACAGTAGATGTAGCTCCTGGAGCTTTGGTTCTACTACGTTAGTGATATTTTCACCCACTTATGAACTTTTGAGCTTAGGATTCACCCTTCTAGACCCTACCACTAACAATGTATTAGAATATATTGTTGTCATTGAAATCTTAATTGAGGCCATAAATCTTGGTTCCTATTAGTTGGTGGTTAATCTACACCCTGAACTCGTGTTTACCGTTTCCAACATTCTATGTTTTTTCTTCATTATCTTAGGGTATGTTTGCTTCAGTATCCATTTCAAATTATCATTTATAAACATGTCCATAGAGGTTATAATGTATTGGTTGATTTATTGGCTAACTATGTGTTACAATGACATTTTTTAGACATACAATATTAAGAAAAATGAACATACATGTACATCAATAACATGAGACCACTTGCATCATCATTATAAAACATCCATAAATAACAAATAGAACACATGTATATACGTAGAACATAGTTTGCATACATGATAATGAAACTTTAACGAACCCCTCCCACATTTACTTGATTTTACAAGATCTCTAGGATAAACATGAGCTGAGTGTTACTATGACATGACCCAACCTCCAAGTTCCAATTATGGAAGCGGGGACTATAAATTGAAATCTTATTACCATCCCTCAGGGACTACAGATCACACAATAGCCTGACAAGCACCACTGGTGATCAATCCCTAAGATGGAACTCTTTTTCACTAGCTTAATGCCTCAATCTCACCCTTCACATATTGTGCATGCAGTTATCAGGCTATAGTTACACACATAAGCCCACCTGTCAGTGATTTTGACCCAAAATCCCATGCTCTTTTCATGTGGTCATGAGATCTATGACAAATTTTTAGGATAGCCTCAAGACCATTGCCTAGAACAACATGTAACATTCAATAATAATGAAAATGATGATAATAATGCTAAAAATTAATGCTTGAGTAAGATATTTACTAAAACATGCGTAGTACAAGATAGGAATTTGGTTAAACATATGGTAAACATGAAAACTACAGGTCATGAATGTATATTTGATCATAAACTTATGAAATGCATCTGAAAATGACCAAGAAGGCTCAATTCACTCTCAAGCTAGCTGCAACAGTGCTTGTTAGCCGATGCATTCATCATCCATTCAATAAACCATCAAATCATATGAACAAGATACATAGCTAGAGCGCATTATAGAACCATGATTATTACTAGCATATAACTAGAATAGAAAACATGAAAAATAAGCTATAAAATCCACATAATAACAAGTACATGTGCTTATTAATTACACTATAATATTATCTTATATTACCTTATGAAAAATCCAACGAAGTCAGGGACTTCCACGTACCACCTGACCATAGATAGGGTTGAACCAAATATTTCTTTGAACCAACCACCTTTGTGTCATATTCTAAGCATGAATCTGGAATCTGAAGGGACAAATGAAGAGATAGTAAATCGAGGAATTTATAGGTTAAACCACCTCCAACCTAAAGCTACCATGATCTCACCTAAACTGGTCCCTAGATCAGAAAATCAAACCAAGCTTAGATGCTTCAGAATTTCTTCACCATACCTTGAGCAGTTTTCATGTCTCCACCCACCTATCGAGGGCTTCCCATAGAAGACCATCTTCACCCCCAACCTTTGGGATTTTCCTAAGACCACCTCACATGGTTCCGAAACCTTATGGAGATCCAAAGCATTACCAAGAATGAATCCCAGCACACCTTGTCTATCCAAGAAACGAAAATTCAAGGCTGGAATAAATATCAAACTAGGAAAAACCAATTCCAATGACATCAAACGAACCAAATAAAAAAATGCATGTACCATGAATTCACATCCCAACAAGGAAATCCCACATGGAACCTGTTACCTGCAAAATCCTATTATTGAAATTTTTAATCCAACCTTTTCCTCGCTCTCCCTTACTTTCCTATTATTATCTTCTGCCTTCCTTCTCCAATTCCAAGTGAATGGTAAAATTCTCCTAGAGTACTATAAGTGTGCAAGAGTGTACGAGAGAGAGAGAACGAAAGGAGAGAGCCAAAATTGAACTAACAAAAGTTGTGCAAAATTTTTGAATTGTTGCTCTGATGCATTTTTCTCATTGATGTCTCATTTTTTTCATTTTACTTCATTCTTTCTCTAATTTCCCTTTCATGAAAATTTGTGTCCCTTTGCCTTCCTTTTCTCCTATTTTCCTTTATTTTCATAATTAAATGCCAATTATTACCTCTTGCCTTCGCTAATGCGTTTTTCAATTTTCATAGCCATTATTAAACCATAAGTGATGCCCACTATAGTGTTTTCTCAACATTCATCTTGGAATATTTATCCCATGACCTTGGTCTTGTTTTTACCTTTTTATCCTTTATTACATGAAATGTTAACCCATGGTTGTTACAAACCCCTCCCCCTTGGTAGAATATAATCCTCAATGTTCTATGACACCTATGACCAACAAACCGTTGAAAAGAAAACATAATGTTGATGGAGCTATATAACATAGCGCAATGTAGTATTTACAATGACATCCTGTTGAAAAATAAAACAAACATGCTTCTTATTGGAGCTTTAAAACAAAAATCATTGCAATATTGAAAAGAATACACATACGCACATGAAGATATATATACTAAAAACTCATTTTCTTGATCCAACAAATAATGGAGGATACAAATCCAATGGTTGATCAACCATCTCCCATTTAACTTCATCGGGCCAAAAGTGCTTTCACTACACTTTGAGTTACTCTATTGCTTGGTTCCAGAGCATGAGTTATTTTCCCTACAGAATGCATTCTAGCTATGGTTAGAAATCTCCTTCTAGTTCCATGTACAACATAGACCAATCAATCACATCATCAACATCTTGCACATATCTCTTAAGCAATGGAATATGGACAAAATCATGGAATTTAATTATTCGAGGAAGTGAAAGTTTGTATGCCAATGGTGCAATCCTCTCAAGGATCTCAAAATTCCAAGAGTATCGAGGTTCCATCTTGGTGCATGATCCAATCCTCAAGGAAATCCTCTTGGGCTTGATGCATAAGTAAACATGCTCCAAAACCTCAAACTCCTTGAATTATTTGTCCTAATCTACATAACTATTCTACATGTCATGTGCTACCTTTAAATTCTTTCTGATAACCTACATCTCCTATTCCATCTCAATCAAAATATCTGGTCCAATCAACACCATGTTCACTCAATCACTCTAGCTAATAGGAGTATTTCAACTTGACCTATAGAGAGGCTCAAATGGACTCATCTTCAAGGATTAATGATACCCATTATTATATGAAAACTCCACTAGTGGAAGACACTCCTCCCACTTCCTCTATTTATGCAAGACATAAATCCTCAACATTTCCTAAAGAATCATGTTGACCCTCTCTGTTTGTCCATTCGTTTGCAAATGATAAGTTGTATTGAAATCTAACATTGTCCCCAAGCCTGAAAATAACTCTTTCCAAAACTTGGAAGTGAACTTTATATCTTTGTCTAATATTATCTTCTTTCGATCACTATGCAAGCTCACTATCTCCCTGATGAAGATCTAAGCTACCTCACTAGCCAAATTTATAGACTTCAGTAAAATGAAATGAACTACCTTACTCAACCTGTCAACCATAACCATGACATAATCATTCTGACTTGATGTCCTCTAAAATCCTATAATGAAGTGAATGGAAATGACCTCCCATTTCCATTCTGGAGTTAGAACAGGATGTAATAGACCAAGTGGGTTCTTACACTCAGCATTCACCTGCTGATAGTCTAAACGTTTGGCAAGAAACTCATCCACTTTCCCTTTCAAGTTCGGCCAATGGAAGAACTTCTTAATAGCTGTCAAAGTATTATTATTTCTCAGGTGACCTGAATATGGCTTGACATGAAACTCTCTCAAGATGAGTTTCTTTAACTTGCTGCTATCTGACACATAATCTTGTTCCTAAATCTAACCAAGCCATTTGTCGTGAGGTGATACTCCTCATCCCTACTGTTGCAACTTCTACTTCAGCTACTAGTACCAATCATCATGTTTCACTTCTCAAGATACTTTCTTGCAAATATATATCATAAGATCTCACAACCTAAATATGATTCACCTCCACTCCACTACCAAGAGCATTTGCAACTCGATTCTCCTTTCCCTTAATGTATCTGATCTCGGAGTCAAACTCACTGAGGATAGCCAACCATCTATCTTTCTTGGCATTCAAATTAGGTTGGTCAAACAAGTACCTTAGTACACTATGATAACTCATCAAAATAAAACTCCTTCCAATAGGATAATGTCTCCACATCTTCAATGGATGAATGATAATTGCTAACTCAACATCACGAGTCACATAGTTCTACTCATGCTCATTCAGATTTCTTGACTCATAGCATACCACCTGTCCTTCCTCCATCAATACCCCACTAAGTCATTTTTAGCAAGCATATACACATGCCACAAACTCCTTATCAGGATCTTCAATATTCAAGGCTGGAGCATTTGTAATCAATTTATTCAACTAATCAAAACTAGTGTCATACTCAGACCATTCAAACTACTTTCCCTTTTTATACAAAGAAGTGATAGGAATTAGGGGAGTTTTGAGGTATAAAATGGGCCTCCTAAGGAAATGATAAAATAATTGTGGAAATAATAAAATAAGATTAGATTACGTCATCAAATTTTAGAGGGAAAAAGGAAACACGAAATTTTTGGCTGATATTTTCAACTTATCTCCCTATGGGTTTACTCAAATTTCGAGCAACAACACTCGTTGGATGAAAAATTTGATTCCTCATCCAAGGATTGACCATGTCACATACTTTAGATGAACCCTACTACACGAAAAATGAGAAATATATGAAAAAGTGTGATTGCAATAACATTTTTTCATGTAGTACGGTCCATCGAAAGTATGCAACATGGGAACTCCTTGGATGAAGAATTAAATTTTGCATCCAACGAGTATTCTCACTCAAAATTGTAGTAAACAATTTAGAAGATAAGTTGAAAATAAGAGTCGAAAAAGCAGTTTTATTATTTTATTATTTTTTAATATTTTTACTTTATTACTCCAAAAATGGTGAATCATCCCCCATGGTTGACATCATCATCTTAAATCCTATTGGTTCTTATAAAGTTTATTTTGGTTGTACATTTTTCTTAGGGGGCTCATTTTAGACCTCAAAATTCCCCTAATGTAACCAATCCTTGAGAAGTTTTTTATGAACTGCTTGTAATAACCTACTAGTCCTATGAATAATCTGACCTCATCCACATTCCTGGGAAGTAAGAACTACATGATAGCTATAATCTTTTCTGGATCTACTATTAAGCATTTCTTGGAAACAACATGTTGTGAATAATGAATCTGAGACTGAATGAAATTGCACTTGCTGAGCTCGACATACAACTGATGCTCTCTGAACAATATCAACACTATCGTGAGGTGTTCTACATGCTCCTCCTCATTCTTGGAGTATATCAATATATCAAAAATAAACATTATCAAAAACTTGTCTAGGTAACGATGTAACACATTGGTCATTAAATACATAAATGTGGATGGAGCATTAGTAAGACTGAAAGGAACCACCACAAACTAAAAATCCCCATACCTCATATGGAATGTAGTCTTGTAGATATCTTCCTCTTTGATGCATGCTTGATGATATCCTAATCTTGCATCAATATTTTAGAATTTCGTTGTTCCTTTTAGTTGATCAAACAACTCATCAATTTATGACAATGGATACCTGTTCTTCATCGTCACCTTGTTCAACTGCCTGTAATCGATCCACAATATGAGAGTACCATCCTTCTTATTTACAAAAAACATGTGTGCACTCCAATGCAAAACACTTGGTATTATGCATCCTGTATAAAGGATTTATTTAAACTACAACTTGCATTCCACCAACTCTTGAGTTTTCATCTTATAAGGTGCCTTTGAAGCCGGCGCTACTCCTGGTACCAAATCAATAGAGAAATCCACTTCCCTATAAGGTGGTAACTCTAAAATATTCGCTTGAAACACATCTCAAATCTACTGTAGGACAGGATAATTCTTCGAAACTTCATCATCCTAAACATCCTTCCTTTTGTCACTATAGATATGCACTGTAATCAATACACACCCCTTCCTTCTTAGCTTGCATAGTGGTAGCCATTCTCACTGATGTAGGCTTCTTCCTTCCCTACAAGATTCTCCTTTCTCCATCATCATCAAGGCACTCAATGGCCTTCTCATGAAAATATACCTTGGTCCTATGAGTAAACAACCAATCCATATAAAAAAACATGCTATATGAACCCAAAGGAATCACATTTAGATGTTTTGACGTAGGCACTCCATTCAACTCAAATTCCCAAGATCTCAACCAATGATGAACTCTTCTCTTGGTCCTTGTAGCTAACTATACCAACCAATATTTTGCATGCACTTCTTTACTCATGCCACACTTATCCACCAAGTTAGGACTAACATAACTATAATTATATACAAGATCAATCAAAATGGAAACAACTTGACCATAGATCTTACCTTCCATCTTAATAATGGATTCCTAATGATCCACCTCCTTGTTATCAAGTGATACATATATCTGAGGAATTATCTAACCAACATCCCCAACTATATGTGCCTTCTAGGCACTAAGGATTTGAGGCCTACCACCCTGGTGAAATGGAAAATCTTTCTTTCAATGATCCTTGCCACAAATCCAACACTACAATGATCCCCTACTATTACCTTTAGACTACTTCACTCTAGGCTGATACCCATGTTCTTTCTCAGCTACATTAAAATTCTTGTAAGGATCCACAATCTCTTTCTCACATGCATCCTAATATCTTCCTTGCTTCTGAGGCCATTTTCATTTAGCATTCTCATTCCCTTTCTAGTCACATTTATTCTCAACCTTAGAATTTGAATGCTTATAAGAAAGCTTCAATTTCCTTATTGATTTATCCAATGATCAAGGCTCGTCAAAGTCAATACATTCTCAGAATTCTACTAGAAACCCACTATTGAACCTTCGAATTTTCCACTTTCTCATCTTTGAGGTAAGGCACATACCTCAAAAACTCCAGGAACTTTCTAGTGTACTCTTCATCTATCATAGAACCCATCTTCAACTCATAGAATGCCTTGGACCTATCATCATAGTATTTATGGGATAAGTACTTCTTCTTGAAGAGTCTCTCAATCTCATCCCAAATCAACTCCTCTTATTTAATGCTTCTCGAATTTTTCACATCTTCCCACTAGATATGTGGTTTCCTTTTGATACTAAAAGTAGTTATCTTAGATTTCATTTTTTTGAGTAGTTATGCAACTTGAAGAACATCTTCATCTGAAGAAGAAATTCTTCTATGAATTCTTATTTCTTCATATCTCCATCAAAAGTAGGAGGCTTGTCTATCTTAAACTCCTAAGAAAAGTACTCACTACTCCTATGGTGCCAGAAGTGATAACAATTATGTCTCATTGAAGAAGAACTAGAATAAAAACAATAAGTACTAGTCCTCCTATCAGGGGTATCCAAGAATCAAACACTCTTCCCTATATCCTCCCTATCCATCCCATGTCTCCTCTAAGGCCTGCTACCATCCACCCCATTACTCTTCTCCTCCAGCCTATCTCCATGACTGATCCCCATTGGTCCTTATTTCTGCAAATTTGAAAGACTATATAGAATCATTGCATTAACTACTTTCTACTTTTCCTAAGATTTGGGAAGTATCTCAGATGCCTCAATCAGCCTCTTATTGTCTACTTTGCAACTTCTGATCTCTTCCTTGAGACTCCTCAATGTATTTTATATATCAGGAGAGTAGTCATCTTCTTTCTGCTCAACTAGATTTTCGCATTCGATGGAATTCACATAAGGCCTATAAGGGGACTCATAGGAACTGTAGTCCACCATTATGATATTAAAGTTTGACCTTATCTTTCCCGCAAAGATCCCATGTTAAACAAGCCAAATAGAATCAAAATCAAAATCATACCTCAATGCATTTAAGAGGAGGTTATCTCATTTGCACAAATTAGTCTATATTAGCATGATATACATGTATATATATAACGAAATCAATATATTAACATATGAGCATCATGCATGATAACACAAAACTTTGACACTGACTCTATACATGACAACCATAGCCAATGTAATGCATGCATAGTAGACACACATACAACTGACATGTATGGATAAAAATCACATCTATGCCATCTAGTCCAAATGTTTGAACTTGAAAACTCTAATACCAATATGTAATCTGCCCCTCACACATTTACCTGCTTTTATAATCTCTCTAAGGTGAACATGTGTTGAGTGCTACTATGATGTGACTGGACCTCCAAGTTCAATTTATGGAAGTGGGGCCTACAAATTGAAATCTTATTTCCATCTCTTTGTAACAAGCTTAGGTTAAAGTTCATGTAATGACAAATAGTAAAGGAAAAATAAGACCAAGGTCATGGGACATCACATTCGGTTTATTAATGGCTAAGGAAATTTGCAAAGGCATTGGAAAAGGAAAAGAGGCGTTGATTTGCATTTTATTTATGAAATAAAGGAAAATAGGAGAAAAGGAAGGTGAAGAGATACAAGTTTGCATGAGAGGGAAATTAGAAGGAAAAATAAGGAAAATGAAGAAAAGAGAGGCCCTGGTAATAAAAAGGCTTATGAGGATCAATTCACAACTTTTTCAGGTTAACCTTTTGTAAATTTTGATTTTGATTTAGTGAGAAAGAGAGAAAGAGCACCCAGAGGAGAAAGAAAGAAAGAAAGCAAAGGAAGGGAAAGGACAAGCAAGAGAAAGAAAGGAAAGCAAAGGAAGAAAGGAGAAGGTCAGATCAAAATCTTTAGTAGGAAGATTTTGCAGGTAATAGATTGCATGTGTGATTTCATAGCTAAGATGTGAATGCATGGTACATTAATTTGTTTATTTGGTTCATTTGTTGTCATTGACATGGGTTTTCCAGGTTTCAAAGCGGTTTTAGTCTTTCTTTTCAATTTCCTGGCTAGCCATGGTGTGATGGGATTCATTTATTGTTTGAGATTTGAATTTACAAAAGGTTTTGGAACCAGGTGAGGTGGTATTAATAAAGTTCCTAAGGGTTTGGGGTGGATATGGTTTTCTTCAGGAAGCCCTCTACACATCGATGGAGATAGACAAATTCCGTAGGGTATGGTGAAGTCATTCTTAGGCATCCTAGTTGTTTTGGTTTTGTGATCTCTTAACCAGTTTTGGCAAGATTGTGGTAGTTTGAGGGTATAGTTGGTTTAAATTTTATATTCCCTTGGTTGTTTATATCTTGGTTTATCCCTTGATATCCCACATTCATGCTTCGAATATGAAACAATAGTGATTTGCTGAAAGAAATATTTGGTTTAGCTTAATCTATAGTCAAGTGGCATGTGGAAGTCCCTAACTTGGTTGGCTTTTGAATTTGTTAATAAGAGTTATTTTCCTTTTGTGATTCATGAGCATTCATACTTGTTATTATGTGGATTTAATGGTTGTTCTATCATTGTTAATATTTTGATTATATGTTGGTTATAAGCATGGTTATATAATATGTTCTAGTTATGGCTCTTGTTGTGTTTGATAAGTTAATGAATGGTTGATCAATGCATGGGCTAAAAACTGTGGTTGTGGCTGATTGAAAGGGAATTATACCTTCTCGGTGATTCACAACTAAAGAACAAAGATTTACACTCAAATATGAATTCATGACCTGTAGCTTACATGTTCACCATGTGTTTGATGAAATGTCTAATATGTTTTGGCTATTATAGTTCAATACTCTAAATTTTGAATTTTAGCTTTGTTTTCATGTCTATTATGATTCTGGAGAGTCTGAGGCAATTATGGGTAGTTGTCTAGAGGCTGTCCTAGAATTGTGGTTCAAATCTCGAGACTACGCCCTCTAAACTTGGCAAGTTGGGTGACAACCACATGGAGGTAGTGTTGTGTATGTAGTTGGAGGCCTATAATTGCACCCATTCCTTCTCATGCATGAATTTGGGGGTCTAGGTCAGTGAAACAAGGTTACAACTTAGGGATTGAGCACAAGGAGTGTTTCTTTAGCTCCTAGGTGATACATAGTCCATGCAGGATGTCAGTTGTGGTTAGTAAGTCTGAGTGGTATGCCCCAGTTCCTTAATTGGAAATAGGATGTTGGTTCACTTCATAATGGAACTCTAGTTCACATTTACTTGAAGGGATTGTAAAAGTAGGTAAATTTTGGGTGGTGTCATTACACCCTCAGCGACTATAGATCACACATGAGCATAACAACCAACCTAGGTGATCAATCCTCAAGTTGGAACTCTTTTTAAACAGCTTAATACCCCACCCACACCCTTGACATGGTATACCTACAATTATGTGGCTATAAACACACCCATAGGCCTGTCTGACAACATTTTTGACCCAAAATCCCTTGATTTGTGCATGCGGTCACGAGATCTATGCCACTTTTTGATGATAGCCTTGAGACCATTGCCCAAAACTGCCTATAACTTTCCAAAGCCATGACAATGATTATAATAATGCTAAACAATCAATACTTGAGCAATATCTTAACCATAACATGCCTAGTGCATGATATGAATCTTGTCAAACATATGGTAAACATGAAAGCTATTGGTCATGAATGCATATATGATCATAAAATTTTAAACTTGATCTAAGAATCACCAAAAATTCTCAACACCCTCACAAGCTAACTACAACAACACTTGTTAGCCCATGCATTCATCAACCATTCAATAAATAATCAAATTGTAAACAAGAGCCATAGCTAGAGCTCATGATAGAACCACACTTATAACTATCATATAACCAAAATAGGAAGAATGAAAAATCAGCCATAAAGTCCATGTAATAACAAGCACATATGCTCATTAATTACATTGGAAGATTCACCCATATTAACTTATGGAAAATCCAACCATGTCAGAGACTTCCACTTATCACCCAACTATAGATGGGTTTGAACAAAATCTTTCTTTTAGCCAACCATCCCCATGCCATATTCCAAGCATGAATGTGAGATCTCATGGGATAAACCAATACATAATCAATTGATAACTCCAGAGGTTAAACCACCTGTTATAGCCTAAATCTAACTCAGGCTGAGAAAGGTAGGTCTAGGGTAACATCAAACCACGCTTAACCTGGTAGCTAGACCTACTAGGTCGGGAGAGCACTCTCTCCTTGTCATTCTCAGGAAAATATTGCCAATAAAGCTTGAGATGACTAATATAAAGACTAATTTTAGGCTAGGTATGTGCGCAGAGGATTTTTATTGAGTTTTATGATGGTTTGCTGGATCAGATGTGAAAGGTCGTTTTGGGTCCAGGGAATGGACTCAGTCTTGCAGAGGTTTTTGTGGGGCGAGAAAGGAAAATGATTTAGTACTTTGAATTAAGTGAGATGGAGAGTCTTAATACTGGTGAGGAGTTGGGGAGGGCACGAAAGTGTCATGAGTCCTCTTCAAATAGTAGAAAACATGTAAAACTAGATAAACCTTAAGGTAGAGCATTGCAACGTCAATGAATTCCACCTTTATACTTGATTCATTTAGTTAAGCTGAAAAGAAAGAGATGATGGCACACATAAACACATGTAAACTTGAAACAAAGAACGAAAAATAATACTAAATCACCTTGCCACAAGAATCCCACAAAATGCTGCAAACCCTGGTCTATTTCCTTGCCAAACTATAGAGATGAATGTACAATAATGCTCAAAGCATTCACAAGAGTCCAACCTTTACAAATGACTGAAAAAGTACTAGATATAGGCAACAAACCACCCATGCTAGCCTTTAGGAGTTGAAATCATGAGTTTATGAGCTGTTTCAACAAGATCTAAACTAAGAACTGAAAAATAGGTAGTGGAACAACTTGCCTATAAAACCTAGGAAATTGATTCATTCAACTTTAAACCACCTATACATGATGTATCTACCTCCTTGAGTCAATTTTCATCATTTTCACATCAAAGTACATCAATTTACATCACAAGTTTGACCATGAGAGAGAGAAAGTCAAACTGAGAAAAAACTAGGCGAAAAACAGAGTTTTGAGCAAAATTGGCACTTTTTCATCCTGTGCATAGCACCACTTTTTCTGTCCATAGTGCTTTCCCCAGTTCATTTTGGAGGCCTTCCCCTTCACCAAATTTTCTCCAAGTGGGCTTTTTGGAAAGGTATGTCTATCTACCTTCTACGAAAAGTGGAATTTTTTAATTTTGTGTCGATTTGCCCGTCCAAAAATCAATTCTCCTAACACTGCTTCATGTGTGGCCAAAAGGTGGCAAAGAGGGCATTTTTGAGGTGTTTTTGACCTTTTTGGAGGCCCAAAACTTGTCAAACATTCCTAGTAATTTCTCAGTATGCATAATTTTTCAATAGGAATCCAGAAATGTAAAAGTTTTCTCTAGAGGAGGTCCCTATCAAAAGTGAGCTCTAGGTAGCGCTACACACATACCAGAAAAACTTGTTTTTTCCTTGAAAAATTCAAAATTGCCAAAAAGTTTGCCAAATTTCTTGAAATTTGGCATAGTGATTTGCATCAAGTACTATGTTGGGCCAATGAAGCTTCAACCAAGATCTTGAGCTTATCGTGCTCTTTCTTGCTCCTCAAAGTTTTCCTCAACTTGGCTTTTAGGCTCCTTATTCTTGCTTTGCAAATCTTGTTTCGTGCCAAACATTGATAAGTCATGTGCCGCAACATATTTTTCTCCTTTTTGGATTTCTCAAGTAGCTTTTCCAAGTGCATATTTTCCCTCTCTATCCAAGATTCCCAGTCAGCATCAATGTCTTGCTCAAGTAGTGTCAATTTGACTTTCCTTTTTTTTGTTGCTTGCTTGTTTTCCCTCATGGTTTGCAACTCCATGATTGTTTGCTTATCCTCCAACTGCTTGTTCAGTCACTCAAGCTAATTTATGATTCATTTACCTCTTTCAAGGTTAAGAGATAATTCATGGATGTAAGCTTCTTGTTCTTTTATGTTCTCCTTGAGTTTTGAGCTTTGGGAGCCCAAATTAGTATCCTCATCCGAAATCAAAGTGAAATCTCTCCCCTGACCTTCAGGAGGCCCTTCATCATGAAATGGTTGTTTCCCTTTATCTTGTATCTGCTTTGCTGAAGAAGAAGATAAAGCCCCTTTCACCCCGGGTGAAGATAGCATTTTCCTATGGTTTGATGAAGGAAACGAGACCCATTCCACCCAAAGTGGAGATAGTACTCGTTTGGCAGATGCAAATAATATCTTTGTTCCCTTTTCATAAGTGATAAATACTGGCACACCTGTAGTTTGAGTCTCATGAACTTCTTGCTGATTTGAAGGCCCTCCTGCCTCTTGAAATACTGATGGGGTCACTTGAGGGCTTTTGAAAACCTCATGTGAAATGAAAGCATCCCATGAAACATTCAACAAGCTCAGCTGATGCAAAACAACAATCTTGATCAATGAAAAGTGATAAATGTTGTTGTATTGTTGATGAGGAGGTTTTCTTTGCACCAATGTGGTCATTTTCTCAATATTTCTGCATATGAAATAGGGGAGGTTCATCATCCTCACTCTAGTGAAATGCATCAATAATCTAACATGATAAGTGTACAAGCGAGAAAATCTCCCTTCACAGCTGAAGTATTTGATAATGAGCTTCATGAGTGGAGCATAAGTGTCCTGTAGGTATCTGAAAGGAAAGACCCTACTGATTTTCTTTTGATAACTAGCCTTGATATAAGGCTCATAATGCTCTTTGCCCACAAGCTGTCCTTTGTTCCACTGTTCACCCACATTAGGAATACCTGTTGCTTCAGCTATAGTTTTAGGTGTCAAAGTGAAGGTAACACCTGCTAAATTGACCTGGCCATTGTGAAGATGAAGAATAAATAGTCTAGCAAGTTCATGGTGATATTTCACCCTTTCCACCATCTCACAAAACTGGTAGCAAGACTGATGTTTAAAGCATGTTACTACAAGAGGGAAAGCTACTAACTCTTTGAGTGTAGTTGGCTCCTCTTGGATGTGTTTTCCTTCCTTATCTGGTTTTCTTGGTGCATGAATCTCTTGGGAGGAATCACTTATAGTTTCCTCATCCCTTTCATAAGCTGAATCTATTTCCATATTTGCCACTGTATGGTGTAGAATGATGAGTATGAAGAGATCTTATTTCAAGAATAGGTGACTACTGTTTTATTAGTGGGACTGATGAGTATGACTGATGAATGGAGGATTTTGATGCTGGATGTAGGGTTATTACGGAGTTACAGGGTTTGGAAATAGTGGGAATTAGGTGTTAGGGTTTTAGGGTTTTGGGGATAGGGGGTAGGATGAGTGTAAATGAGAGAGGAAAAGGGAAATGAAATTAGGGAAATCAGTGGAGAGGAATGGGATATGTGAAAATGATGCAGAGGAGTAAAAACAAAAACTATGACAAAATTACAAAATCCTAGACAATTTTACAATGCAACTGTGCAACAAATTAGGGTTTGATTTTTCACCTATCAAGACATCATCGAGGAGGACTAAATCTCTTGGAATGGTAAAATGGGAGGTTTTACTTACTTGAGGAATGATATTTGCAAGATTTGGGAGCTTGAGAAGGTCGTTTGAATGGATTTTTAGCTTGGCAGACTGGTGCACCGTGCCAATACCCAGGTGCGCCACACTAGTTCAACTTTGTGTGCAATTTCTGTGCCTGGTGTACTGGACCAATACCTAGGTGTGCCGTGCCAAGGGAAATTTCAAACGTTGTTGTGATTTTTCCTTTCTTCACCTCAAATCGTGATTTTGTCTTGTTCTCTCACTTTAGCACAAAAGATGAAGTCTTAAACACAATTAGCACATTATATACAAGTGAATTTAATTTTTCATTTAGAAAACCCACTTTCTAAAGTTTTCTTTTTCACTTTGTTCTTTAAAGACTCTGTTTTGCAGTTTGGCTCTCTTTTTGACATTTGATGGAATAATTCTTGGATTTATTGTCTCTTTTGCGGGGGCTGCAGTGCAAGAGTTTGGCAAGGTGACCCAGGGCTGCATTTCCAAACTTATTACATATAGGAAAATTAAAATTACATGAAATTTTTATACATAGAACATAAAACTCTATTTTTCCTCAAAACAGGGTTTTGAAGAAAAATCAAGTACTGAGTATATCATTATTGAAATTTTGATGTTGAGACCTTATTAGACCTCCTCATGTGTCTACTGACCATTATTGAGCTTTTACAAGACTATGATGACAATCCCTAGACCTAATGAGACCTAAAACCCTAAAAACGGCCTTTGCAAATGTAATGACAAAAGATGACTATAAATGACCTAATCTTGTAAAAATAGGCTAGCAGGTAAATACCATGAGGGAAATTTGATAATATGCCACTATCATCAGATGATCCATGACCTAATGGAATGCAACTGATCAGATGAGACACCTAAAAATGCATGCAACAAGAGAATTTCGATCGCTGATGGAGGGATGAAGATATCAACACTAACACCACCTACACGCTCAAGCTATTGTGATCTCACCTAAACTAATTTGAAGATCACAAATCCAAACTAAGATTGGATGCCTCAAAATTTCTTCATCATACCTTCTAGAATTTTCCTATCTCCACCCACTTATCGAGGGCTTCCCAAAGAAAACCATCTCCATGTCGAACCCTTGCAATTTTTTTGATACCACCTTACATATTTCAAAAACCTTTTGAAATCTAAATCTCGACCAGCAATGAATCCCATCACACCATGGTTGTCTAGGAAATGGAAAGGCAAGGCTGAAACCATTGTCAAACTAGGAAAAGCCCATGTTAATGATAGAGAATGAACAAAATAAACAAATGCATGTACCACGCATTCACATCCAAACTAGGAAATCACACATACATCTATTACCTACAAAATCATCCTATTGAAGCTACTAATCCAACCTTTTCCTTATGCTCTCCTTACTTTCCTTTGGTTGTCCTTTTCCTTCCTTATCGATTTCCAAGTGAGTGCCAAAATGCTCCAAGAATACTCTAAGTGTGCAAGAGTGTATGAGAGAGAGAGAGAGAATGAAAGGAGAGAGCCAAAATTGAATTGACAAAAGCTTCGCAAAAGCTATGAATTGTTTCTTTGATGCCTTTTTATCATTGATGTCTCTTTTTTCTTCATTTTCCTTCATTTTCCCTGTAATTTCCCTTCCATTCAAATTTGTGTATCTTTACCTTCCTTTTATCTTATTTTCCTTTGTTTTCATAATTAAATGCCAATTATTGCCTCTTTCCTTTGCCAATACCTTTGTCAATTTCCATAGCCATTATTAAACCACAAGTGATGCCTACTATAGTGTTCTCCCAACATTCAACTTCGAATATATGTCCCATGATGTTGGCCTTATTTTTCTTTTATTATCCTTTACTACATGAGAGTTTAACCCGAGGCTGTTATAGAAATATATAATCTATTATAGAGTGAAAATTGATCTTGCAAGCCTAGGCTCATAAACCCATGACTACTACACTAATTTCAAAATTTTCTCGAATGTATCATAAATCACTAAATGTACCATATAACTACTAATCATTTGAGTCTCTATGCACCTATAAAAACACATCTATCCCACCCATGTGACGTAGAAGACAACCCATCCCTCTTAACACACCTGAAGTGTCATGGTACATGTACTGTAAGACGTCCACTATTTAGGTGAATTTTTCACCGATCGGCGACCCCTACAACTTTTGTTCAACCTTCATAAGATCACTTGGGTCATTATCCTTGAGCTCATTTAAATATTCTCGAGTACTTAGTGGACAGATCTCCCCGTATTCTCCTATGTGGACATTTGGAGACTCTCCCTTTGGTCTCTATGCAATTTCATTTGTGTCATCAAAAATGTTAGTGATTAATGCACTATACCACCAAGAAAGTAGAAAAATATGAAACTCAAGAAAACACTTCACTTACCCAAGCGTCACCATGATACGTAAAGGGGGAAAATTGTGTTAGGGCCTTAGTGGACATTAGTCCCCGTGCACACACACTCATTAAACATAATGATATGTTCCTCAAATAAGTTAGACGAGTTAATATCATATACCCAATTCTATGCCTTACCCCAGAGACTAAACATCAATTTTGTCCATCGATCCATTTGGTGCGTTGTCTTCCTTGGCCATGATTTCAAAATCTATGGCCATAATGTTTGTACTTGTGTGAAGAAGAAATGGAATTTTATGTTAACATACAAAAACATGTTATATTCTCATATCCTCCATTTAGTCAGTTTCCCCTTTAAGTTTACCAACAATCCCTAACATTGGTTAAATATTTTTGGGGTATGTAATAAACCACAATGTTCTTCATTTTGGATGACAAGTGTGGATTGGTTGTACTCACCACTTGGACCATCATATATATGATATTGTGACAACATAGTTCCACTATATATTTGATCGAGATCTTTCCACTTGCGTTCCATGCATTAGGAGTGTAGTACTTTACCATCACATCCTCCATGGTCTTCCCCCCCACTAATCTTCTTTTAGGTGCCTTAATAGGGGGCACTTTCCTTGAAAATCCATGAGAGAATAGATTTCCTTTATCTCTATATTTAACTCTAGTCGATATACTTCAAACAACTAATTTGCAGGATCCTAGCATTGGATGATCCCTTCCAATAGCCTGGGATTTTCTCTCATGTTTTATGTCCCAAAGAGCTTTATGAGATCACAATTGGAAAGGTTGTTAATTTTCCAAGTTCCGCAATGGGAAATTGATCACACTCATGTTATATTTATATCCACTCCAACATCTTGTAATGTTTTCAAACCCATCATAAAAAACATTAGAATACATCCATATGAAAAAAATGGGTACAATACCTACTTTCCCTATGTTATATCAAAGAAAAAAACCCATCAACAGTCTACCACTACAACAAGGGGGAATCCAAGGGCCTGAAAATTCTTTATCTACCTCATAGGGGAGTGTTTAAGGGATCAACAACTCTCCCTTTACTCCATGACAATGTGTTGGAGCACATTCGACTTGGATAGGGTGTCCCCAACACACAATTTTTAGGGGAAAATAAGACAAAACTTATATCAAATGAAATAGGAATTTAAGATCTCTAGTCTAATGGTGATGAAATATAATTTTTTGGTCTAATGGTCTCGATATATGTAAAGGAAAAAAATCTAATTGCAAGACTGTTTTTCAAAAATGTCTCCTTGTGGGTGACAAAATAACACATTCGTAAAAATGTACCCTTTTCTATGGGTGAATGGGTTAGAAAGTCTCCTTTCACATTGGGCATACCTATTTATGTCAAAATTTTCATTATTGGGGGTCTTATTAATGTATTTTTATTCTTTTGTCATGCTAAACATGATTTTGTAAGGATTTTTTAGCCATCTCCTGCACAAAAACATGGATATTTAATCACATTTATTGCCACCTTGAGGTATATTGTTGAAAATGGAATATAGGATTAAGACATATATCAATCCTAACACTATATTTTTGAGCTTTTGCACACCACTTTACTATGTCTTAGGGTCCACCACATCAGGTTGTGGCATTAACCATTCCTTTTTGCATGTTATAACTTGTGTGATAGAGCCTACTCTTTATGGGTGCCCTAGAATAGAGCCTAATTGTCATTTTGGTGCCAATTTTGTGTTCATTTTTAGGTTCAATGATAATATTTATATCTTTACATGACATAAAAATTGAAACTCTTGCCTCCGTTTGTCTATTATTTCTTGTCATCTGTCAGCCTTATAGGGGGTCCCCACTCATTTTATCATTTCTTTTTGGCTTCCTATGCTAATATTCTTCAATGTCATGTTAGATGTTGTCATAATGTTTCTTTTCTTGATACAGCTTGGAAATATCATAAATGTGCTTGACCTGTTTCCTTTTCACCAACCTTACCTTAACCTTGCAACCTATTTCACCCTTTCAAAAACACTGTTTTGAGGAGTGTATTTCCATTTCCGGATAATTTACAATTGCCTCTTGCTTTGCTTAGGATAATTCTATCAACATCGAAACAAAATTCATAGTGTTATACCATGCATATCCATAGAAGAAGATTTTTTTTGGTCCTCCTTTCATGCTCATTAAGAAATGAAATTCCAAGTTTATTTTGCCATATATTCATTATTCTTAAAACAACTTGAAAAAACTGAGTTATTTTCGTTCTTTCGAACTTTTTAACTAAGACGAAAGATGGCGAGAAAACTCTTATATATTATCATGATTTGTAAGGCATGAGCAAAAAATGAGTGTGCTTCTATCTCTTTTTTGGCTTCTCTACAAAACTCACAAAAAAATCACCAATCTAAGTATTCTCTTATCTCTTTTTCAAGATTGTTAAAACTAAATGAAGAAGGATCTATTGACCTCACTTGTCTTCTCTTTTATGCTTGTTAAAATATGGAAGGGACCATCTATAAAGAGAGGGAATGGGTAGAATAACCTATTGTTCTTTGTTTTATGATGGAATTTATCATTCTCCCTCAAAGACGGTGCTTGTTTTGATTCATCCTATTATAATTGTTATTTCCATAGTTTTAGAACCACACTATCATCATGAGTTGAGTCACTTAGTTATAAACTCAATATCTCACCTTATTGGTTTCTCTTCCAGTCACTGGGTTGTGGTGATGCCTCTTGTGTCCCCATTGTGTTTGTATGATATTCTTAAATCAAAACTTCCATGTTAAAATTTGTTTCATACCACTATATGTTCAAGGGGAGCCTTATTTAGAATTAGCCATCTAGAGTATCATCCCACCCTTTTTGCTTTCCATCACTGTATTAGTTATGCATAATTTATTCATATTATCTCATTTGAGACCTCCTTCTTTTGTCAATTTGACATCAGATGATGTCGGGTACATCAAGGACCTCCTTCAATGGATGTCTTCACATTAATGTTAACACCTTATCTAGGATGAATACGTAGAAATGATTGATTACCTTGCAACTTGTAGCACCGAGTGACAGGCTCCCATGCGATTGATAATGGTTTTTCCTCATTTTCCCATGTTGATTAATTCTATGAGTTATTGGTCTAGCTGGATATTGGTGGCCACCTGCATGTTACACTTGGTCCCTCACCATTGTTTCTTTAAGTTTTTCAGTTTCTTTAATTGTAGCACAATTTACTACTTTTGGCAATTTTTCTGGTCTTGAACTTCCAAAGACCATTTTGAGTCCCTTGCTCTGGAAATTGTATCCAATGTTGTATTCCTTAGATATATATTTGTAACAATGTATCATACACGTCAAATGGAGATAATATGACCAAGTTATGACCATCGGAAGTTGGTTGCCCAACTAACCCCAATAGGGCCCATAAACTCTTGGTGTTACATCTCCTCGGGTTAGGCTTTTTGTTGTTTAGGGTTTTCTCTTAGTGTTAAATAATAAGAAGGCCCTTGAGCATCATTTTAACTCATTTAAGAGGCATGTAGTTGCCACATCTCTTCTCAAAGATAAGCTACCATCACCCGAGCTATCTTATTTTTATTCTATTTGTGAGCATAGTTCAATATTTTTCTATTAATGAAATGAAGTGTTTTTCTATTGCATCAATGTTTTTATGATTATATCTATAAGTTGTAGCAATCCTGTTTAAGTTTGGATCAGTGGTATCTAAGTGATCTTCTCTTTCTTAGTTTTTCTTTGCATGTCCCCAACGAGGGCAGGGTATATGGAGTTAGGGCTCAATCTAGTTGAACCATTGTAGGATCAGCCTCGCAAAACCCAACAACCTCCCATGGAAAAAGAAAAGAAAGATGAGGGGGTAGGAGATCCTTTCAAAATGTGGCTCGAGGAAGCCCTAGAGTGATAGAGGGATGCAATGATGGATAAATTTTCTCAAATCCTTCGACAACTACCCACAGGCAATGCATCTTCATCCACCAGCCACTCTGGAGGCTCTACTACTTTTAAGGTACAAGTTAACTTCGATATTCCCATGTTTGAAGGCATGATAGCTGTAGATGTTGTAGATAAATGTTTAAATCTGTTGGAAGGATATTTTTCTGTTCATGACTTTTCCAATTGGGAGAATATTACTTTTTCGCTTCTCAAAGATGCCCCACACGTCAAGGACTAGTGGGAAACCTACAGTGAACAAAAGGATGAGAGTGAACCCTCATGGTTTTCAGCTACACCCACTTGGAATTCATTCAAAGATGCCATCAACAAATAGTATTACCCTGTCGGGAGCTACTAATATAAATACATAAAGTGGACCACACTACGACAGGGAAGGGACCAAGATGTGCTAGAGTTCAAAAATACTTTTCATATCCTTCGGATGAAGTTGGGTATCAGGGATATTGAGCGACATTGGGTGCTGAAGTACCAAAATTGTCTACACAAGTACATCTAGGATGAGATGGAGTTTCTGGACATCTCCTCACTCAACACGATGTATCGGTACACTATAAAGATTGAGCAGAAGTTTAAATAGAGTAAGCAGGACTTTGGATCTATGAATCCAAAGCAAGGAAAAGGTGCCCCCAAACCACAAAACAAAGGACCAAGCCAAGGCGGGGCTACCAAGTACAACCCGCTGAAGTCGCAAGAAAAGAAGAACAACATGAAGACAAAGAAGGGCATGGGAAAATGGTGTGAGTTCCATAAGAGCTCCACTCACAACATAAGTGAGTGTCGGGTCAAGCTATCACTAGTGGTCGAGTTGAAGGCTTCCAAATCAGATGCATGTTGTGACTCTAAATTAGAGCTTGATAAGGGAACTTACAAATGGAAGCATATCATTGATGCGGAGGCCAATGCCACCATGGCTACCAAAAATATCCATAAAATTGAGCCTAAAGATCCAGAGGAGGGGGAACGCATCTTCCATTTATAGATGTGGGTAAAGGGTTCTCCACTGCAGTTCATTGTCGACAGCGGGAGCCAAAAGGACCTCATTTCAGTAGAGGTCATGAAGCAGTTGACCCTAAATACTACAACACATCCATAACCATACACCATCGGGTAGCTTCACCAAGGATGAGATTAGCGTGTCAACCAGCAGTGCCACCTTCCCTACAGCATCAAGCCCTTCATGGATGTCGTACTATGTGACCTTGATCCTCTTGAAGTTTCTGATGTATTATTAGGACAACCATAGTTATGGAAGCGACATGTTGTATATGATTCTAGACCTCGTTCTATGATTATTACTTTGGATAATAAGTTGTATAGGATACAGAAGGCAGCCCCACCTACTGCCATCTGTTTGATCACTGCAAAGCAAAGTAGTAAGATCATTTCCCAGACCAGGAAATTTGTTTTTATTATGATTCACCCCCAAGGCAAGAAGAAGGTTGTGGCCACATATTCTAGGCAGCGCTCCTCTCATAGCAGTAGCAGATGGGCAAGGTCGTGGAGGAGTACAAGGATATTTTTGCCTCACTCACAGGGGAACCTTTATACTGTTAGGTCAAGCACTCCATTGATCTAACCCTGTGTGCATCACTACCCAATGGACTGATATATTGATGCTCTATTCTGGAAAACGATGAGATCAAGAGGCAAATTTAGGAACTACTGTAGAAAGGGCACATCAGGCCAAGCTCATCACCTTGTGGGAATCTGATTGTATTCATATAGAAGAAGGATCAAACCTAGAGGCTATGTATTGACTATAGGGCACTGAAAAAGATCATTTTCTAGAATAGGTACCCAATCTCATGAATTGATGACCTTTTGGACCAACTCAATTGGGTAAAATATTTCAGCAATATTGACTTGGAGTCAGGTTATTACCAGGTGCCTATCAAACCCTCCGATGTGTGGAAGACTACCTTCAAACACAAGGAGGGCCTTTTCGAATGGTTGGTCATGCCGTTCAGATTAAGGAACACCGTTGCAACCTTCATGAGATTGATTTGTGACATCTTGCAACCCTTCACCAATGCATTCATGGTGGTGTATTTAGATGACATCTTGATCTTCAGCCAGATTTGGGAAGAGCACCTCCACCATATTTGACAGGTCCTTCAAATCCTTTGACAACACAGGTTGTGTGCAAACTTGGAGAAATACACCTTTGGTCCAACCCAGTTTCAATATTTGGGGTACATCATTGATGAGCAGGGTGTACATGTGGACCTATCCAAGATAAAAATCATTCAGGATTGGCCAGCCCCAACCATTCTCACAGAGCACCACAAGTTTTTGGGTCTTTTGAATTTCTACCATAATTTTTTGTTGGGGTTCTCTCATATCACTTGGCCTTTAAGTCAAGTCACCAAGGGTAGAGTGCAAGAAAAGTTCTTTTGGTTGGAAACCCAACAATGAGCGTTCTCTGAGTTGAGGAATCACCTTTATTCGGCACCAGTGCTCACATTACCAGATCTACAAGAACCATTTGAGATTGAGACAAGTTCCTTCAACTATGCTATTGGTGTGGTTCTTACTCAGCGTGGGCATCTAGTGTCTTACCACAATGAGACACTTTCTGACACAGTCTAAAAGTACCCCACTTACGAAAAAGAAATGTATTCGATTGTGCAAGCTTGTCGTCAATGAAACAATTACATTATGGGGAAGGAAACATTCATCCACACAGAAAAGTGGCCTCTATAGTTCATACAGACACAAGGGAAGTTGCAAAATGATCGTAATAAAAAATGGTCCACCTATCTGCAACAATTCTATTTGGACATTAAGTATAAGAAGCGTAGCACCAATAATGTTTCTTATTTCCTCAACTGACCACCAGCCATGGTGCTAATCACTGTGATCAACTCCTGTGGGCATGAGACATTGGGGTGGCTGCATCTTTACAATAGTAATCTAGAATTCGGCAGCATATACCAGACACTCATGGAAGGGAAGAAAGTTCCAAATTTTCACCTTCAGGATGTATTGTTATGCCACTTGGGACACATCTGTGTTCCGTCAAGTGAGCGTGCCAACATTATTTTGGAGGCACACTACAGTCGGGTTGCTAGACATTTCGGAGTAGGGAAAATAGTGGCAGTATTACAAAAGTATTTTCATTGGCCAAAACTTCGTTAGAATGTTGGGAAGTACATTAGATCCTGCACTGCCTGCACCATTTCTGAACTAGCCATCAAGAAGTAAGGCATGTATACACCTCTACCTACTCCTAGTTGGCCTTGGGAATCTGTCTCCATGGATTATATATTAGAAATTCCTTCTACTAAGCATGAAAACGATTGTATTTTTGTGGGCATCGACAGATTCTCTAAGATGGCCATCATGGTGGCTTGCAAAAAGAGTATCACATCAGATGCCACTGCTAGGCTCTTCTTTGAGAGAGTGTGGGTACACTTTGGGATCCCATAGTCCATTATCTTAGATCGAGATAGAAAATTTGTGAGTGCATTTTGATCAAGTCTCTGGTCAATGTTGGATAGAAAACTTACTAATTCCATGGCTTCCCATACCCAAACTGATGGCCAGACAAAGGTTGTCAACAAGATGATCATACACATTCTATGCATGTACAACTCAAAGCACCCATGCACATGGGATGAAAGTATCCCCTATCTCAAACACAACTACAAAAGAGCTCTCCACAACTCAATAGGCCACTGCCCTTTTCAGGTAGGGTTGGGATTTTAGCCATTATGCCCCATTGATGTGATCATACCATTTGCAACCAATATTATAGATTTAGCTCACGTGCAGTTTGAAGCTGAAACGGCTAACAACTTCATTGAACACATTCAACACATCTACGAATAGGTCCATGATATATTGGACAGAGCTAATGCTAAGTATAAGCAACACCATGATCAACATCGAGTGCCGCACAAGTTCTAGGTGGGCAATAAAGTTTGGCTGCACTTGTAGAAGGAGCACCTTGCTGGACACCACCACAAGCTTTGCGCACTCCGATATGGGTCATACACCATCACCAAGGCCATCAGTGACAATTCCTTCGAGCTCAACATCCCACCGTTACGTGTTTTTCACGTAGTGTTCAATGTGGATCGCCTTCAACCATACTTTCCACCATTGTTGGACACATCTGACATTACAAAATAACTCACACTAACAGAGCTCAACCTGGACTACATGGAACAAGAACAACTAATTAAATCATGGACAGACAGATCAAGAAAACTCAAAAGCAAAGGAGACACCAATATCGAGTTATCAAAGAAGGTCAACTCTTTCACTAAGGCAAATGGCTCACGAGGAACCATGTTTAGTAGAAGTTTCCACATCTCATGCAGGAACTCAAAGCAATGGCGACCATTGCTTCCTAAAGGGGGAGGACTGATCTAGGTGGATATTGGTGGCCACCCACCTATTCCACTTGGACCATCACCATTGTTTCTTTCAATATTTTAGTTTCCTTAATTGTAGCACAATTTACTATTTTTGGCAGTTTTTGGGCCCTGAACTTCCGGAGCTGTTTTGAGGCCCTAAACGACATTTTTTTTGGAAAAATTCCTTCAGTTATTTCTATGGTGATCACGTCCATAGTTGTAGTCCCTGGAGCTTAGAGATATATTTCCAAAAAGGTATCATACACGTCAAACAAAAATAATATGACCAAGTTATGACCCCGGGAAGTTGGTTGCCCTACTAACCCGAACGGGGCCCATAAACTCTTGGTGTTACATCTCCTCGGGCTAGGGTTTTGGTTGTTTATGGACTTCTCTTATTTTTCAATAATAAAAAGGCCCCTAGGCCTCATTGTAACTTACTTAAGAGGCATGTAGCCGCCATATATCTTCTCAGAGATGAGCTACCATTGCCCGAGCTATCTTATTTCCATTATGTTTGTAAGCATAGTTCAATATTTTTCTATTAATGAAACGAAGTGTTTTTTTGTTGAATCTCTATGTTTATGATTATATATATAAGTTGTAGCATTTTTTTTTAAGTTCGTATCAATTATCTACATCAACTCATTAATTCATGCTTGATATATTGTGCTATCTACATTAGGATCCATTTTCATCATTGGTGGCCTCCATTGCATTCGTTAACAAGATCCCTTAATTGATAATAATGAGACGATCTCCCTACATGTTCGACAATAGCTCATTCATTTAATTTTATTGAAGTCGTACCATCAAGATGAGTTGAATACCTTAAGGCATGAGGCTACCTTAATAAAACACAATGTCTCCTTGAAGATACATTGGATAATGTATTATGTACTTTGAGGGCCATCATTTCGATACTCCTCTTAGTGTCCACAAAATTATTGATACTTACTATGATAGAAATCTACATTATATCAAGAATAGTCCTTAATGACATGAGTCTGTAATATTTTGTGTGGGTGACCATGATCAATTATTTCAATCCCAATTATGGGTATGCTCACCTCGGGGATGTATTCTCTATGTATCTAATTATGAAATTTGTATCCCTTTTTAGGTTATGCATCCTTGATTTCTTCCATCTTCCTAGCTCATTCATGTTATTGTTATATATTTCAGCCATAAAATTCTCTTCTGACGTCAGACATTAGGCTACAACAATTTTAGCTCAAAATTCCCCCATCTATGTCCTCCATAGTTCAAAGTGACAACCTATTTGGTTCATTAGGGAAATACGTCACTATGAATAATGGAATGCAGAAAACGGTCCATGTAAACTCTACAAAAAATGAATTTTTTCTACTTCAATTCACCTAAATCACTAGCAAATAGTATTGTTAGGCCTATCAATTCTTTTTATGATTTGATTAAAAGAGTTCAAGGGATCAAGAACTCACTAATTATTCATAAAAAGAGAGTGAAGTGGCAAGGTGACTAGATAAGAGGGTAAAAGATCAAAGTTGATCACTTTTAGAGGATGGTGATGAAGGTACCATATTGAAGATGATAAACAAATTGTCTAGTTATATTGTGGTCATTCCTCTAATCCATCTATAAAAGAAATGCCCTCCATGGAATAAAGGGAGAAAATTTCATTATAAGAAAGTGTTATTGTATTGGAGATTTGAGTACCTTCTTGAAATAATCTACAAATATAATGCGCCTTGAAACTAAGCTATAACGAGAGGAGGGACATGGAAAAATGATTTTGAAGGAGGAAATTATGTACTTGGTTATGGTATAGCAAATACAATCCACTCACCCCCCCATGAAACCTATTTTCTTTAGCGATTAGTGTGTCTGTATTTGGTTTTATTGCACTATTTCTAATGGGTGTTGCATGAGGATAGATTTTGTGGCTTATGTTAGTTATGTGTAGGTATAAAGTGTAGGGAGTATAGGAGCAAAGGTTTGTAAAGTAACCCTTGATGGCTTCACCAAATATCAACCTTCCAAAACAAGGTGCATAATTTAATTATTTTTTGCAATCCATGTGTGCGTCATGGAGTTAAATAGGTTGGGAACTTGTTGTCTATGACAAGTCCTAGGAATGCTTATGGGGTTAAAATACATTTCCATTGCAAATGAAATTCTACAAAATAGTCACCAATATAGATTTGAAGCAAAAACTAAAGGAGATAACTGATTTAAAGATTAAGAATCTTTCCATCCACTAGGATATTTCACTTCCTCTTGAGCGACCATTCATTAAGGATGGAAAAATTCTAACTAAATTCAGATATGAGAGGTGATTATTAATTAAAAAAAATCCAAGAAAATGTATGAATAGGGTCTAGATGAGGACTAAAAGGCCGAACTTCCTGAACACCCAAAGTAAAATTAGGATCCCCATCAATATTGATGTGTTGATCTCTAAAGGAACCTATAGATATGAATCCTTCTTAATATAATTATCTACCAATGTAATAGCGATATATATTTAGTAAGGAAATTGGAAACACGTGATCCTTAAAAGGAAACCTAGCTATAATAGAAGAAGGGAAAGGAGAAGAAGGGAGAACCTTGCAATCCCAGCTCCACCCAATGATCAACCCCCCAAGAAAACCATCAGAACATGCTTGGATAAAAGACCAATCTTTAAACAAACCCTCAAGAATATTTCAAGATTTCTGATGAGAGAACATAGTCTTTTGAATCATAATAATGTCAAGTTTATGGAATGTCACCAATGCCTTAAGGGCCATTTTGTATAGATACCCCCAATTCCCTTAGCATTGAAAGATACTGGAATCAATAGGACCCATTTGACAAGGTTGAATTTTCCCTCAGGTCCATAACTATAGATAAATTATTTCCTTTCTTTATATCTAACTTAGGTTTATCTCGTGCTTTATGGAATTTTTATTTCCAAATAAGAAAATTGGTGAAGGAAGCATTTGGAGCAATCCATCCATTAGAAGGAGGATTCTCTTTGATATCCCTCCTAGGGAATAAAGTGTAACTATATTTTTCATTCCCTAGAGTAGGATAGGGAAGAAGAGGTTGAGGGTCCTAGGGAGGCGAGTGGGAGGGGAAAAGACGAGGGATAGAAAGAGACTGATGGGCCTCTAAATTAGACACAAATTTTAAAGGCCCATGCCTCTAAACTAAACATAAATTAAGGCCCATCTAACCATCCTTCAGAATATTGAACCTCTTTTTTTTCATTAGATAATGTATTTTTAACTTTAATATGTTCATTAGGAAGGTTTATAAATAATTGCATATTTGTGCCTAATATTATTTATTTTTGTGGAGTATTATGGGAATATTGGGTAGATTATGATGACTTGGAAAAGGAGATAATTTAGGGACTTTCTCACTAATACAAGAGAATAAATATTAAATAATAAATCAACAAGATATTACAGAATTATGGCACAAAATTTGGAACTCCAATGATTGAGAAAATCTAGGAATGTGTTCTCTGCCATTTAATGCAAATTCCTAGTATTGGGAACCAGATCCACTAATCAAGGGATTTTAGTGAGGAAATCTTCCTCCTTTCATGGGGAATGAATCCTAATCATTTTATATAAGTACCAAGTCAAATTTTCCTCTAGGGGGATTTTTATTAGTCTTCTTGGGGAGAGAACTCGTATTTTTGCAGCTCCATTGTATTTTGTTGCACGGATGTAATTGTATTGATGAAAATAATGAAGATTGGTGTCATGTTCATATTCTAAATCCTGTTCTCATCCATAGGTCTCTGAGTTTCCTTGGGCTTGGACATCCCAAGAGCCTCAGATCCCTTTGGTATCATTTGTTTTTATTCTTTTCACTTTTTATTCACATGCATCTCTTGTTTTTATTTCTTTCTATTTCCGCATTTAGTATTTATGATTTCTTGTTATAGGATTGGGTTAAATGGTTGATGTAATTTATTTTTGTAGGATCAAGAGCATCATTTAATCACTATAAAATATTCGGAAGGTCATATTAATCATTGAGCTACTTGGATTAGTCTTCTTATTCCCAAATCTAGATTTCTAGAACTCCTTTGTAGCAAAGAATAATAAAATTCTGCTATTTTTTAGAGCATGCTAATGAGTTTAAATCAAGTTAATTCCACTAGCATTAGATCAAAAAAACATTCTAGTTAATAACAAAATATACCCCATTTCATTTTAACTTGATTAGGTTAGGCATTTGATACATTTACTAGCTCACTAGTTCTCGAATTTCTAGATTTTAGACTAGTAATTTTTGGTTACTTAATAAATCTTTCCCATGTATAGATGAATTTGTGGATAGATGCAGAAAATAATGGATGTTGTTGTAGGAGATTCTAAATTTCAGGGAGACCTCATCTTGCTCACCTCATCCAAGCCTCATCCACCCATGTCATCGAAATCCACTAAAATCTCAATTCCAATTCTTGTTTTATAAGCAAAAATTGCCATTTCCATTAAGCAAATCCACCCATCTTGAAGCCCTTGCTTGATTTCTTGGTAGTTTCCACCACCTCCATCCCTTATTCTTCCATTATCCACCTTTACGAAGATTTGTTCGACCTTCTACACCACTTCCTAAGCTTTCAGCCTCTTTTAGTAATAAAACAAGGGATCCTATAGGAAGTAGTACATCCTATAGACATCCTATAGGAAATCCTGTAGCAGTCTGCTTTGAGACCAAATTGAGAAAAATCATCATTGAAGCTAGGGTTAGGCTTCTACTTGACCTCCAAGCCATCAAAACCATTTTACCCCTCTTCCTCCACACCTGCCTCCCCTACCAAAGATCAAGGAAAGATTAACGTTTGCATTTATAAAATGAAAAGATAAAGAAAAATAGTTCTTTTTATTTCTTATTTAGCACATGCATGTAGTAGTTAATACTACCTAGATTAGATTCCATTATCAATTAGTTTAAATAATCACATGTGATAAATTGGGTTGAGTTAAGTTTCTTTTACATTTAGTTCATGATCTTTATGCAATTAGAATATGTTTATTTCCTTATACTTTATTTCTTGCAATGGGTTAGGGTTTCCATTTCGAGAAGTTCATTTTTTGCAATTAGTTTAGGATTTGATTTTAGTAAATGCACTCAATGAAATCATGATAGAAAAGGAAGGACACATTGTAAGTTGCACATATAGTGATGATACCTCTTAAGTTTGTACGAACCCCAAGTTGATAATTAAATTTAGTAGCCTTGGGAGTCGCAACATTCTTGTTGCAATACCGAAGCTCATCACTTTTTGGCACTGTTACAGGGGATCTTGATGCCATTGAATGACAACATGTAGGAAAAGATGATTCAAAAGAGAAGATCAAAGATTAATGGGCTGCACTTGATGTAGAACAAACAAAAAAAGCAGAGATTGAGAAAGCTCCCTCATGGTTACCATCAAATCCTCCATGTGTTCAAGAGAGAAATCAACAAAAAGAGGAAGATTTGAAGGAAACGGAAGAAGAAGAAATCCAAGATGATCCAAATCAGCAAGTTGACTAGGGGCATCACAACTATATTGAAATGTGGTTCCAAACAATCATTAAGTTGTGGCAACACTCTCTTCTTCAACTGTGCTTAATTCTTTGAAGGTCAAATCATTTGGCCTCTGAAATCTAGGTATATGTCAAATCATATATTGCAATCCTACACATCAATTTATCTATCATCTTAATGTGTACATGGATCCATTGGAAGTATTCTTATACTTGAAAGTAATTTTGTTTTTCAACTAGGGTAGGGTAGAAAAAATAAAAAAATAAAAAAATAAGAGGAAAAATATAAAATCTCAAGTGAAAATCTCCTTTGAGGCACCTGAGATTTGCTCATTGATTGAAACCCTCCAAGAGGCATTCAATGGGTAGGGAAAAATAGAAAAAAAGAGAGAAAAGGAAAAGATCCTAGGTGAAAACATCCTTTGAGGTGCCTAGGCAGACCTACTAGTTGAAAATGTCATTGAGGTGGCTAGTAGGCCTAGAATAAAAAAAGAGAAAGAAATAAAAAATATGTGCTCCATGTATCTCTTTGATAAAGGTAGGTGCCCTCCAACATCTGCAAGCAACAAAATCAAGTTGGCACCAACAAAAGAAAAAATAGGTCAAACCTAGTCAAAAAAAGTCAAATTTTGACTTTCTCCTCCTTTGCTCAAATTCTCAAACATGACCAAGTCCATGCAAATACATCACCCTCATCTATTTCCACTATCCACTCATCATTTCCAAGCTTCTACCACTCATTTTCCTTGTCATCGTGAAAAACTACAGGAGTGCTCTATTTTACTATAAGAAACAAAAATACATAGAGAAGAAAAATATTTTTTCCATATCTTGCAAACCATGCATCGAGTTTCCAAGTTGTTCCAGGGGGAGATTCATATGGATGATGGTAACATTCTCAAGAAATTTCAGCAAATTCTAGTGCAGAGTTTTCAAGGAATCAACCTCCATCACCTACAACCATTTTTGAATTTTCTTAATATCTGTGCATCCATTTAAAAATATGTTTCATGGGGAGATGCATATGTCTGACTGTAACATTCCCAAGAAACTTCAAAAAACTACAATGTGCAGATTCCAATAAATTGGCCTCCATCACGTTCAGTCATTTTTAGTTTTTCTCGAGATTGGTGCATCCATTGGAAAAAAAAATTTAATGGAGAGGTGCATAATGATGATGGAAACATGCTCATAAAATTTTAGATCAATCCCTTCTACTGTTTGGGAGATATGGACAAAGGAAGTGTTCTACAAGAGGATGTCCTGAATTACTATATGATCTCTACAAGAAGGCCGAGAAGAAGCTACAAGAGGCAATATGATGGAGAAATGGGTCAAAAGGTTAGGTATTATTTAGGGAAGGTTGATATAGGTCCCCCAACACCCGCACATCAACGAGAAGATGACCCATTCACAAAATGAGATCAAGCAAAATGCAAAAGCCAGTCAAGAATATGTACCTAAGTCATTAGCAGTACAACAACATCTACTCAGCAGCAGCATGCATGTCTCTCCAATTACCATCAGGTAGGTACAGATATGCAATGTTCTTGACCTCTTCTCTTAAGCATTTAAGAGTTAGCAATTTTTTGTCAATGCATGAGAGATGAGGGTTTATAAGCTAAGGATGGGTCAACAGTCTCATACATCTTCAACTAGTTAATTTTAGCTTACTTATTCACTTATGCAATGTGCAAAAGTCAAATTATGAAGGGTGATGATTTCAAGGAAGGAGGACAACAGTTAAAAGAATATTTTTTTGTAAAATCCAAGTCACCACAACACTCCAAACCCTCCATCCACTTCATGCTCACTATCTATCCATCATTCATCCATCCCATTTCATAATTTCAAGAAACAACCATGCACTCTATCTCACCCTAATTTTTTTTTGAAAAAAAAAGAACAAACAGAGAATCCTCTCCATTTTCACAAACCTACACTACTCACTCTGAGCCCTGACATCATCCTCCAAACCCTCTACATCATTTCCCATGAATCCCATAATGTTAAAAGACTCTGAAAGAGAAGGAATGACTGCTATAGGAAGACAGAATGTTGCTACAGGAGGGAAGAAAGGAACAAATGGTGCTAAAACGAAAAAAAAAAAGGGTTGTGCCTAAGAGAGACCTAATCAAAACAGAAAACTCCAAGGCCATTAGGCAATCATCTAGGCCACAAAATAAAAGAAGAAGGCAAACTAATGGTCTCAAGAAACAATGATTTTTCTATCGACAAATATATTTTTGGGCTTGTCCTTGCAGAACTTACAACCAATATTCTTAAAACTAAGGACTGAGAAATGAACAAGAGAGAGGCCACTAGGGCCGTGAATGAGGCAGAATGAGGTCACTAAGTTTCTCATAGGATGAGCAACACTTTCAGGAGGGGGTATGACGGACTTGTAAATTAGACATAAATTAAGGCCCATGCCTCTAAATTAAACATAAATTAAGGCCCATCTAACCATCCTTCATCATATTAAACCTCTGTTTTAATGTTAGCTAATGTGTTTTTAACTTTAATATGTTCACTAGGAAAGTTTATGAATAATTGCATATTTGTGCCTAATATTATTTATTTTTGTGGAATATTATGAGAATATTGGGCAGTTTATGAAGATTTGGAGGACGAGATAATTTAGGGACTTTCTCCCTAATACAGGAGGATCAATATTAAATAATAAATCAACAAGATAATATGAAAATATGGCACAGATTGTGGAAATACAATGATTGAGAAAATCTAGGAATGTGTTCCCTGTCGTTTAATGCGGATTCCTAGTATTGGGAACCAGATCCACTAATCAAGGGATTTTGGTGGGGAAAGCTTTCTGCGTTCATGGGAAATCATTCCTAGTCATTTTATATAAGTACCAAATCGAATTTGCCTCTAGGGGGATTTTTATTAGTCTTCTTGCAGATAGAACTCGTATTTTTATAGGTGCATAGTATTTTCTTGTAGGGATGTAATTGTATTAGTGAAATAATGAAGATTGGCGTCATGTTTAGCTTCTAAATCTTGTTCTCCTCCATAGGTCTCTGAGTTTCCTTGGGCTTGGCCATCCCAAGAGCCTTAGAGCCCTTTTCTATCATTTGTTTTTATTCTTTTCACTTTTTATTCACATGCATCTCTTCTTCTTGTTTCTTTCTATTTCTACGTTTAGTATTAACGATTTCTTGTTGTAGGATTAGGTTAAGTGGTTGATGTAAGTTCTTTTATAGGATCAAAATCATAATTTCATCCTTGGAAAAGCTTTGGAAGGTCATAGTAATCATTGAGCTACTTGGATTAGTTTTCTTATTCACAAATATAGATGTCTGGAACTCCTTTGTAGCAAAAAATAGTAAATTTATGCTATTTCTTAGAGCATGCTAATGAGCTTCAGTCAAGTTGATTCCGCTTGAATTAGATCAAAAAAACATTTTAGTTAATAACAGAATTTACCCCATTGCATCTTCACTTGATTAGGTTAGGCATTTGATAGATTTACTAGCTCACTAGTTCTCGAATTTCTGGATTTTAAACTAGTAATTTTCTATTATTTAATAAATCTTTTCCATGTATATATGAATTTGTGGATAGAGGCATATAATCATATTTGTTGTTGTAGGAGCTTATACATTCCACATAGACCTCATCTCATTTGCCTCATCCAAACCTCATGCACCCATGTCACCAAAATCCACTAAAATCTGAATCCAAATTCTTGTTTTGTAAGAAAAAAATTTCCATTTCCATTGAGCAAATCCACCCATATTGAAGCCCTTGCTAGATTCCTTGGTAGTTTCCACCACCTACATTCCTTATTCTTCCATTATCAACCTTTCCCAAGCTTCATTCCACCTTCTAGACCACTTCCTAAGCTTTCAGCTTGGTTTTGTAATAAAACAGGGGATCCTCTAGGAACTAATACATCATGTAGACATCCTATAGGGATTCTGTAGTGGCCTATTTTGAGCCCGAATTGAGAAAAATTATCATTGAAACTGGGATTACGCCTCTAATTGAACTTTAATCCATCAAAACCTTTGTACCCCTATTCCTCCACACTTGTCTCCCATGCCAAAGATCAAGGAAAGATTAGCATTTGCATTTATAAAATGAAAATATAAAGAAAAATAGTTCTTTTTATTTCTTAATTAGAACATGCATGCAACAGTTAATACTCCCTAGACTAGATTCCATGCTCAGTTAGTTTAAATCATCACATGTGATAAATAGGTTTGAGCTAGGTTTCTCTTACATTTAGTTCATGATTTTATGCAATTAGAATATGTTTCTTTCCTTGTACTCTATTTCTTGCAATAGGTCAGGGTTTCCATTTCAAGCAGTTCATTTTCTGCAATTAGTTTAGGATTTGACTTTAGTACATGCAAGCCATTACATCATGACATCAAACGAAGGAGACATTGTATGTTGCACATATAGTGTCGATAACTCTTAAGTTTTTACAAACCTCGGGTTGATAATTAAAGTCGGTAGCCTTGGGAGTTGCAACATTCTTGTTGAAATACTAAGGTTCATCATAGACTAGGATTAAATAATTGATGTGTGAGGAAGCTATCACAAGAAGCCTAAGGGATGGTCCAATAATAGAAATAGGGCTACGGAAAATGAAAATGTATACAAAAAACTAGCAGAAGAGGGTGGAGGTGACAAATACTTACACAATAAATATTATATAGTTGAATGCATGACCTTGGAAGGGACCTCAGCTTATGACCCAAGATGTAGATCCTCTATTCCTATGCCAAGAGACTATTTGACAGAAGTCCCATTTTCATGTTGGAAGGGACCATAAGATGGTCTGAGGGGGCCCTCAATAGGTAAATATAACTCATTACACCTAAATAAAATTTCCCAACGGTATGCCTTTTGCATTGATGCCATGCCATTAATACAGAACTCTACTTTGGCTACTAAATCACTCTTGATGTTAAAAATGACCTATAACCATGCTTATGAATGATCCTCGTTTTCTTTCCAACCTTCCTTGATGATGACAAAAGAGATAAGCATACTTACTATATAGGGAAATATATCCTTACTCTAGAAGTGGAGAGGTGTCCCTAAAAATATTCCCCAAACACTGATCTATTGGATCCCTAACTAGAGCAAAGGAAAAGGATATCAACTCTGATTCCCTTAAGTCCAACTAAGAGAAGAAATGCATGCACAATTTGGTACAAGCTAGAACAAAAATCCAACCATCCCTTTTCTAGTTTATGTCACATAGGAAGATAGCCCAAGAGGACTCCACGGTGAGGAGACCCAATGATTTAGAGAAGCACTTGAACAAGGTTTTACACCTAACTTATTGACCATAGTTTTTTTCTAGAACTCCATCACCTTATCAACCTATGTGTTCTTTCCAACTCTAAGACAAATTACCTCACTACATTTGTAGATGTACTTTCCCCTCTTCTGTAACAACATAGGTCATTTCATATCAACGAGGAGGGGGTCACTAGCTCAGAGGGAGGAGAAGGGACCACCATAAGTGCTCCAAAACCACAACGGGAGGAAAATGAGGTTGGAAGAGGACTGGAAGAGGATGAGGGCACAAATCTAGTGAAAAATTAAATGAGTTCTGACATGAGAATAAGGACCTATCATAGGTTGAGGAAAGTAAGAAAGTTCTAGAAGTATAACAATAATAGGGACTCAAAAAAGAAGTGTAAGGCGATAGTTAGTTTGAAACTAGAATAGTTTTTGACATGTAAGATTGTGTTTGCAATACATGAACTTTGTTGAAAATAGCAACAAGGAATGCTAAAAATAGAAGTGTTAAAAATAGCACTGCTATAAATAATAGTTTAGATACCATTGTTGGACATAGCAACAAGTAACGAAAAATGGAAGTGCTAAAAATAGCTTTGTTATAAATAGCATTTCGGGATAGATTCCAATTTTAGTTAGTCCATGAACTAAAATTGAGAAGTAAAATTCGAATTTGATCTTAGCAGTTGTTTGGAAAATAATTAATTAATTCATCTTGAGTTAATTAGTTGTAGAAAATCAAACATGAAGTCTAAGTGAAGACATGCAACAGTTTCTCCATTGATTGAGGAATTTATCCCTTAGTTAAAATGATAAGGATGAGTTGTAATTTGAGTTGTAATTAGTTAGCTTAGTTAACTGAGTTAAGTCCAGTTAGATTTGTTCTAACAGTTTGTAGAATTAATTGTGAGTTTAGTTAGTTAATGCTTGCATGCATGTAACTATTTCTCTAGAGATAACTGAATATTCTCTCGTAAATAACTCATGTGTGTCAGTTCAGTCAGAGAACCAGTTGAGATCGGAGGAAGTGACAATGTACTGTTAGTTGGAGGATTTTTCCTATATAGGAAACTAATCCATGCATAAGGAATTATCTCCTTCAGGTTTGTGTAGTTATTTCAGAGGTTCGAGTACTGTGTGAGGGATTATTACACATAGGTGGTAGCTTGAGAACTGAGGAGAAACTATGCAAGGAAATATGAGGCTTGGAGTGTAGACGAGTAGGTTTGTGAGAAGCCTTTGACTGTCTATGAGCAGCAGAGGGATTTTATTGAGAGCTTGATAGCTTTTGAGCTAAGGCTTTAAGTAATCCAGACATTATTTCCACTTGTATGATATTATAGAGATCAGGGTTTTAGGCTGAGGTTTTCCCCAGAGTATTCTTTTGTGTTCATGTGTGCCTTCTTTCTAATTCTCAGTTATATGTGTTCTATTGATCTTGCTCATATTGGATTAAGATTCCGCAAAGTTTGATTGTAGAAGTAGATCTTGTATTTTTCTTTAGTATATTGCATTGTTAGGTGATCTACAGTGGGAAATTATTCATGGTATCAGAGCTGAGGTTTTCGGAGCTGTGAACAGTATACGAAGAAGAGAATTCAAAGAAAAAAATTTGGGCCGCGAGTTTGCAGATCAGATATGAGTATTTTTGTGCAAATTTTTTAGAAAGAAATAGCAGATCAGGGATATATCGCTGATATAAAATCAGCTCTTGTTCCAGAAAATTTCGTGACGACAGGAAAGGTGAAACAGATTGGTGTGCTAGCCAAGAACCTGAATGCACTTGAGGTACAAGATGCATGCAAAACCTTGAGGATCAAGGTAAAGGTTAGATACTTGGTGGTTGAGAGGGAGAGTAAATTACCTCTCAACATGCAGCCACAGAAGAAGTATCAGACAATTGTGGAGGAGCCACAATTGGAGAAGCAGCTTCAGGAAGTTGTGGAGCAACCAAAACTAGAGAAGCTAAGAGGAGACCGAGTGGAGGCATCCACTCATGCAGAGACCTCCAGTAGTGGGAAATTTCGAGCCAAGTGGGCAGAGGGATCAAATGCATCCATACCTCCAGGTAGGAGGTGGTGCGATGTGGAGTGAGAGTCCCAGGAAGGCTGTAATAGGGGCAAGATCATTGAGGTACCCAATCTCTTTTATTAGACCTTGCTACGGGAGCCCCAACGAGGAGTAGTAGGACTGACTGAGTGGGTAGAGATAGATGTGGATTGAGTGGCAGAGAGAGCTACAGTGCAGGAATCCGAAGACATCACAGAACTAGCAGGCTGCAACAATGCGAGAGGCACAGGAGTGTTGCACCAGTGCAGGATGGCATAGAGAGGTGTGCAATGGTGCGAGATGCATGGAGTGTTGTAGTAGCTTAGAGGTCACAGAGGGAGCACTTATCAGCAGGAGATGGAGCTTCAACATCAGAGGATGTTTCTACCCCAGTAGAGAGGTCAGTTGAGAGAAATTTTGTTTCTAGAGTTGCTAGAGCAACAACACTTGGGAGAAATGTTGCATGAAAAACATTCCAAAGGTTCAGGATCGGGTTGACGTTGAATTCCTTTCTTGTTCAGAGGGTGTGTTGAAAATAGCAACAAGAAATGCTAAAAATAGAAGTGCTAAAAACAGCACTGCTATAAATAGCAGTTCAGATACCTGTGTTGGACATAGCAACAAGGAATGAAAAATGGAAGTGCTAAAAATAGCTTTGCTATAAATAGCATTTCGGGATAGATTCCTATTTTATTTAGTCCCTGAACTAAAATTGAGAAGTAAAATGCGAATTTGATCTTAGTAGCTATTTTTAAAATAATTAATTAATTCATCTTGAGTTAATTTGTTGTAGAAAATCAAACATGAAGTCTATGTGAAGACATGCAACAATTTCTCCATTGATTGAGGAATTTATCCCTTGGTTAAAGAGATAAGGATGAGTTGTAATTTGAGTTGTAATTAGTTAGCTCGGTTAACTGAGTTAAGTCTAGTTATATTAGTTCTAACAGTTTGTAGAATTAATTGTGAGTTTAGTTGGTTAATGTTTGCATGCATGTAATTGTTGCTCACCACATAACTGAATATTCTTTGATAAATAACTCATGCATGTCAGTTCACTCAGAGACCCAGTTGAGATCAGAGGAAGGGACAATGTACTATCAGTTGGAGGATTTTTCCTATATAGGAGACTCATCCATGCATAAGGAGTTATCTCCTTCAAGTTTGTGCAATTATTTCAGAGGTCAGAGTAGTGTGTGAGGGATTATTACACACAGGTGGTAGCTTGAGGACCAAGGAGAAACTGTACAAAGAAATAGGAGGCTTGGAGGGCAGAGTAGAATGTTTGAGAGAAGCATTTGACTGCTTATGAGCAGCAGAGGGATTGTACTAAGAGCTGGATAGCTTCTGAGATAAGGCTTTGTGTAATCCAAACATTATTTCCACTTGTATGATATTATAGGGATCGGGGTTTTGGGCTAAGGCTTTCCCCAAAGTATTCTTTTGTGTTCATGTGTGATTGCTTTCTCATTCTCAGTTATATGTGTTCTGTTGATCTTGCTCATACTCGATTAAGCTTCCGCAAAGTTTGATTGTAGAAGTAGATATTGTATTTTGGTTTAGTATGTTACATTATCAGGTGATCTACAGTGGAAAATTCTACAACCTCATCAAAAACTCCATCCATTTGTCAAAGAGGTGGCCCAAAGCTACAATGTCAATCTGGATGACATAATTACATGGTGTATGTTGTTGTGAGAGAATACTCATGTGCAATGAGGAGAGCCTGATTATATGACAAGGATGAGGAGCTCCCACAAAGGAATTTTACTTTATGGTTGAACTAGTGAACTAAACCAAAAAACGTTTTGAGCCCCCATTCCCTAGTATCCTTCTTAATAACATCATTAATGCAATATTGATAATTATAAAATATTTATATATTAATATATAACATATTTAAATAAAAGGTGCAATTTTTTCGTAATAACTGATCAATCAAGATTAATATAATCGGCTAGTATCATGATTTTGATCATTACAATTGTATAAAATATTAAAATAAAAAGAAATTAATAATATGTCAATTTTCAATTTTTTTTTGTAAATAATATTTATAATATTTATATTAAGATAATATTTATTAATTTAATATTTATTAAAATTTGTCATCAATCTTTAAGGATTGTGTGACTATCGTCCAAAGGTTCCATCCATGTCAAATATCTATCCTTAAAACGTCTGCCCATCATGCTCCCCTTCATCCTATAGTTTTTGTTGGCCCCTTAACAAAATGGGGCATTGATATCATGTAGTGTAATCCTATCTCATTCGATGATCATGATTTTTTCATTGTGGTCATAGATTACTCCACTGAATGGGATGTGGTTATGCCTACATATTCAAATTATGATGCCACCCTAGCTTTATTCCTTTTCAACCACATCATCAATAGGTTTGGTGTCACCAAAGAGATTATGACTAATGCCGGATCTCACTTTTGTAGTTATATAATGACTAAATTGGCATTGGAGTTGGGGTTCTACTATGATAAGTCATCCCCCTACCACCCTGAAGATAACATGCAAGTCAAGGCCATTGATTGCATCTTGAAGACTATGATCCAATGTAGGCTCAAGAACCATAAAAAAAAGTAGCACTTAATGCTCTTTTCATGCGTTTTTTTGTTGTCAAACCTTCACCAAGACCTCCACATGATTTTTCCCTTTCCTAGCTGTGCATGGCATGGAAATTATGTCACCAATTAAAGGTGAGAAATGATTATTCAAACTTGTCATTGAACTTCTCCCCAAAACATGAGTTGAGGAAAAATTCGTCCTTTATTTGACATGAATCAATGAGCAATGCCATGATGCTCTGTGGGCCAATAAGGCACATAAAAAATATATAAATCTTCAATACGAAAAGTTTTATCAACCCTGCATATTTTCTGAGGGTGACTTGGTCCTAGTGTATGATAGGAAATGTTATCAACTCAAAGTAGGAAAGCTTTAACCCCTTTTATTTGTCTCTACAATGTTAAAAATGCGTTAAATAAGGGGGAATATGTGGGCATCGATTACAATGGGAATAATCTCAATCAACCCTATAATGATATCTACCAATACATATCTATTTAGAGTATATTGTTACTCTTTCCTACATCTCTATTATGCTTCAATTCATTTCTTATCATGTTTAGGACTTTCTTTTCATCTATCAATACTCCCTTTGATTTATACATGTTATGTCAGTGGCACTAGCCATATTTCCCATAACATTTCTTACGTCACTTGCATGTTATTTTTAGCCACTAATCAACTTTTGAGTTCATGAGGCATCATTATAGGCCCTACCACTAACGATGTGTTGGAATATACTACTGTCATTAGAATCTTACTTAAGGCCATAACTCTAGGTTATCCCTAGTTGGTGGTTAATATAGACTCTCAAATTCTTGTATTGGGACTAAATTACATCTAGTATGTCCAAAAATCTATGTTATTTCATTTTTATCTGAGGGTATATCTTCTTTAGTGTTTAATTGAAATTATCATTTATCAACATGTCCATAGAAGTTCTAATGCATTGGCTAGTTTGTTCGCTAACTATGTGTTACAATCACGTCTATCACACATATACAATTAAGGAACCTAAACATTCATCTACATCAATCACCTGAGACCACTTGCATCATTATTATAACACATCGATAAATAAAAACTATAACACATATGTATATATGTAGCACATAGTTTTCATACATCATAACAAAACATATAATCTCGTATCATGCCAAAATTAAGTAAGATGTCACGCCTCCAAATCCTACTAAGAGAATTAATGCACCCACAATCTTATTTTTACCAGAATACAAAAGCTAACCATCCCCTCATTCTTCTATGAAACATAGGAGCATAGCCTAAGAGAGTATGCCATGAAGAGGAAACCCAATGCTTCAGAGAAGCACCTGAAAAAGATTCTACACTAAACGTAATAAGCATCATTTCTCTCTAGAAATCCATCACCCTAGCAACCTATGTGTCCTTTCGGAGTCTATGATAGTCATCCTCACTACATTTTTGAATGCACTTTCCCCTCTTGTGAAACAACTTAGAGCATATTGGCTGGGGGGGGTGGGGGGGCTATCTCACAAGGAGGAGAAGAGACCACCAAAAGTGCTCCAAAACCATAAGGGGTGGAAAAGGAGGTAGGAGGGGGAATTACAAAGGATGATGGCATGGATCTAGTGATAAAGGAACTTGGTTTTGCCATGAGAAACAATACCTGTCACCAGTTGAGAAAACTAAGAAAGTTCTAGAGGTCCAACACAATAAAGATTGATAAGAAAGTGTAAGGAAGGAGATAGATAATTTGTAGCTTGAATATTTCCCCACATGTAGGACTAAGTTTGTAATCCATGATCTCATCCAATCCACCATCGATATGTCAAAGACTCTTGTAAAACCAATATGGAAAAGAGGCCGTCATGACTTGGAGTGTCAATTCAGATGATGAGAAGAAGGGGTATATGTTCCTGCAAGACAATACTCATGTGAAATGAGGAGGGGCACAGTGATCTCACAGAGATGAGGAGGTCCCACAAAGTCATTTCACTTCATGGTCGAAATAGTGAAGAGAACTAGAAACACTCCCTTCCCCCCCCCCCCAATCATCACCTCCTTCTTAATAACATCATTAATACAATATTGACAATTGTAAGAGATTTATTTATTAATATAAAACATATTTAAATAAAAAGTGCAATGTTTTTCTCACACTTAGTCAATCAATATTAATATAATTAATTAAGCTTATGAATTTGATAATTATATTTATAGAAAAGATTAAAATAAAAATAAATTAATAATATATTTTTTTTAATGATATTTATAAAATTTAGATTAAGATAATATTTATAATATTATAAAGTAAATTATAAATGTGAATTGGAGTTATGTAAGGTGGTTGGGAAGAATGACTATTATCCTTCTCTCCAAACTTCAAATCCATTATATCAACATGATTAGTTTCAAAAGATTTGATAAATATTGGTCAATCAATATGATTTTGAGTTAGCTTGGTGCCACCAACCTCACTATTTCCTTTATGCTCAGAACCAAAGCCTCCATTTCCTTTTTTCAGATATATATATATAATAATAACAAAATTTCAAAATATTTTAAAAATAAAACTTAATATAGATAATTATATTTTATATTATTATATTTACATGCAAAATAGTCTAATGAATTGATAATATTCTATCTAAATTCATGAAATAAAATAATTAATATTTTAAATATTTTAAAAAAATATTCTAACAAATTATAGTAAAAACATTTTTTTTTAATTAAAACCAACAAATTATTTAACATATACTTACAAAATATCTATTAAGAGTTCTCCCATTAAATTGGAAAATTCTAATAGATATAACTCTTTGTAAACATTTGCTAAAATAATCATTATTTAAAAAAAAAAAAAAACATTTATATTGAAAACATTTTTTATTAAAATCAATAAATTACCTATCTCTCATATATATATATATATATATATATATACACACACACACTAACCAATGTTTACCAAGTTACCAATAGGAATTCTCCCTTAACTCTTTATATATATATATATAGATATATAGATATACTTACTGATGGGATGAGAATTTTGGGGTTAACCCAAAATCCCAATTCCCAAATAAATCGATCCTGAGGCCTGTGGGTTATGGCCCACAAAGCCTATTGGAAGCGCCTAAGGCTTTAAGCCTTTAACCATGGACCACACTTTAGAATCGGAGCCACCTTTTTATCGGCGCTTTTATTACTATCGGAAGCCACCACCCGTGAGCTTTAATGCCCACAAGCATTACAATATATGCCTTGAGTATTTAAAACCCCGCAGCCAACTATATATGGAAAAACATTATAAACACCCTTTTGAACCGCGGCCACATATATATAATTATACGGGAAAACATTATATAAACCTGCTCCAATCCAAATGTCGGATCTCAAACTTTATATGTCCGCCTTTATAATTATCGGTGGGTCCGGTTATCGGTGCTAACCATAAACAATAGCCTCCCCTCCTCCGATGCGACGGACCCGATGCCCTTTATGACCCGGCCTATAATGATTTCGGATCCGTCATTTCGACAGGTTCGCATCGGCGGTTTTGTAACACAAAGGGTCTGCAGACCCGACGCCACTTCAAATTGCCGTTCATAATATTTCGGCTCCGAATATCGAAGCTTACCAAAGCTAAAGGTCTTTCGGACTCGACGCTCCCTTATACTGAGTTTTATAATATTTCAGCTCCGGCTGTCGGAGCTTATAGTTCGGCAGTCTCAAAGCCTCCCACTTCTCCGATGCGATATTTGCGTCAGACCCGATATCGCATGGTTCAATCTCTATAAAATTTCAGTTCCACCGCTGAAGTGATAAGGGATGTGGACCGTTGATATTTCAAATCCAACGGTCCCTGTATGTTCTCGCCATTTCGACGGGATTTGGGCTTTAAAGCCAATTCCTCTGCCACACCTGTGTTCACACTTTGTTAACACATATAACAGTTAAAATATATATTTCTGGGTCACCATCAACCCTACAGTGGTCGGTGGTCGAGCAACATGCAATTACAATTGGGATTTAAACCATCAGCACGTATATACTTAAGAGAATAGAGAAGAGAACAAATACACAGATACGCAGGAATCCAAAGACAGATGGAGACACAGTTTCAACACTTAAACACATGTAAGTATTATTATATATAGGATGATAAAAGACTAAGGCATTTCAGCCTTAGCGACAAGTTCCCACTCGACTACATTGTGAACACACGGTTCTCACATTCTTCTCTCTATTCTCTCCTTGAACACACAGGTGCGACACACTCATATATATAAGAAGTATTGGATCGGATCCTTGAAGTGATCCGATCAGATTTTCCATGCTTTCCTCTTACAAAGGCACTAAAGCTCTTGGTACATGAATGCATGCACATACACATGGCAGATTACATTATAAGTCTTCGAGACTTATCCATCCTTTCCCACTTTAATTTTGTTTTTCTTCTTTAAAGCAGACTTTCCTCTGTTTTACTCCATTCTTTCAGCTCCGCTGGTCCATGCGCTCCTCTTCGCTCCGCTTGGATTCCTCCCTTCATACAAGGGTGTTGGATGCTCCTGCATCAGACTCCCGAGGCACAAAAATTTATGACCTCCTGGTCATATGCTTCTCCTTGTCCTTAGCAATTCTACCCACTGGATATCTTCAGTGGAATTGCCTTCATGGTCTTCTGTGAGCTGCAACCAACCTCTGTAGTAATAGTCTTCTTCTGCTACACGATACCTCACCAAGCTTCCTCCTGAGCTTAGTCTTTTGGCATCCTTCAGGTCCTCTCTTCTGGAACCATATGAGCACTCCATGCTCTAGGTTTGCTGCAAATCTTCTCACCTTCGGCTGTCGTTCTCTGTGCGACAGTAAGACCACAAACTCTCCAGCTTAACCAACTGTACCTCCTTCCGCAGAATCTTCTTCTGCTCTGATACCAAAATGATGGGGTGAGATTTTGGGGGTTAAACCAAAATCCCAATTCGCAAATAAATCGAATCTAAGGCCTGTGGGTTATGGCCCACAAAGCCTATCGGAAGCGCCTAAAGCTTTAAGCCTTTAACAATGGACCACACTTCAGAATCAGAGCTACTTTTTTATCGGCGCTTTTATTACTATCAGAGGCCACCACCCATGAGCTTTAGGGCCCACAAGCATTACAATATATGCCTTGAGTATTTAGAACCCCGCAGCCAACTATATATGGAAAAACATTATAAACACCCTTTTGAACCGCGGCCAGATATATATAATTATACGGGAAAACATTATATAAACCCGCTCCAATCCAAATGCCGGATCTCAAACTTTATATATCCGCCTTTATAATTATCGGCGGGTCCGGTTATCGGCGCTAACCATAAAAAATAGCCTCCCCTCCTCTGATGCGATGGACCCAATGCCCTTTATGACCCGGCCTATAATGATTTCAGCTCTGTCATTTCGGCAGGTTCGCATTAGCGGTTTTGTAACACAAAGGGTCTGCGGACCCGATGCCACTTCAAACTGCCATTCATAATATTTTGGCTCCAAATATCGAAGCTTACCAAAGCTAAAGGTCTTTCAGACCCAACGCTCCCTTATACTGAGTTTTATAATATTTCGGCTCCGGCTGTCGGAGCTTACAGTTCGGCAGTCTCAAAGCCTCCCACTTCTCCGATGTGATATTTGGGTCGGACCCGATATCTCATGGATTAATCTCTATAAAATTTCAGTTCCGCCACTGAAGTGATAAGGGATCTGGACCGTTGATATTTCAAATCCAACGGTCCCTGTATGTTCTCGCCATTTCGACGGGATTTGGGCTTTAAAGCCAATTCCTCTGCCACACCTGCGTTCACACTCTGTTAACACATATAACAGTTAAAATATATATTTCTGGGTCACCATCGACCCTACAGTGGTCGATGGTCGAGCAACATGCAATTACAATTGGGATTTAAACCATCAGCGCGTATATACTTAAGAGAATAGAGAAGAGAACAAATACACAGATACGCAGGAATCCAAAGACACATGGAGACACAGTTTCAACACTTAAACACATGTAAGTATTATTATATACAGGAAGATTAGAGACTAAGGCATTTCAGCCTTAGCGACAAGTTCCCACTCGACTACATTGTGAACACACGGTTCTCACATTCTTCTCTCTATTCTCTCCTTGAACACGCAGGTTCGACACACTCATATATATAAGAAGTATTGGATCGGATCCTTGAAGTGATCTGATCAGATTTTCCATACTTTCCTCTTACAAAGGCACTAAAGCTCTCGGTACATGAATGCATGCACATACACATGGCAGATTACATTATAAGTCTTCGAGACTTATCCATCTTTTCCCATTTTAATTCTGTTTTTCTGCTTTAAAGCAAATTTTCCTCTGTTTTACTCCTTTCTTTCAGCTCCGCTGGTCCATGCGCTCCTCTTCGCTCCGCTTGGATTCCTCCCTTCGTACAAGGGTGCTGGATGCTCCTGCATCACTTACTTTTACTTAACATTTCATATTGAAAATATCTTTTTATTAAGACCAATAAATTACCTATCACATATATAACCAAAAGTTACCAAGTTATCATTAGGAATTCTTACTTTAAAATTATAATCGCATAATTTCTACAGATTTTCTAAAATAATTAACATTTAAAATATTTTAAGGAAACTATTTTAACCATTTATATGGAAAACATAGCATTTTTAATTAAGATCAATTAATTACCTATCACATAACATGGGAATTTTTTATAATTTACCATAGGGAGTTCTCCCTTTAAGATAGAAAATTCCAATAGGTATAAGTTTTTGTAAATGTTTTTCTATATATATTCGAGTAACATCACTTTTATATATAAATTCAGATTTTAATCGTTATATTATATTTATATAGAAATAATATTTATAATTTTATAATAATTTTATTTCAATTTATAAATTCAAATAACAAATATTAGAAATATTTCATTACAATTATCTTAAAACATGACAAGGAAATGGTGCACGGTGATCATCACGGACCTGGGTAGGTTGATCATGCTTTTAGATATGTTTTCATTCTTTTGTAATTGCTATCATTTTTCATTTCCATAAATCATTTTTTTAATTTATATAAATAAATTTTAAAAAATTAACATTATCTTATTTTTTTCATGGTCACATTATGATATTTTCTTATTCATTTTCCAATAGAAAATTGTTGACATTTTATTATTTATTTCCAACTAGAAAATAGAATTAAATAATACATTTATTAGGGAGGTAATCCTTCAATGTAAAAAGATTTAAAATACGATAAGTTATATTATAATAGGCTATTAAAATCAAGAGAGTTTAAGTTCTATTATTATACATTTTTATATATTTTACATATAAAAGCAATGAAAGAATACGGATATAATCATGATTGATTATATAAATTAATTTTAGTTATGATATAATGCAAAATAATGAGATATATATAGATTTTAATAGTAATATAATAAAAAATGGTTTAGATGGTAGAAAATTGTAATGATGGTCAGAAAGAAGAAAACATATAAGAATTAGGTATTTGAGTCGATTACAATAATGATATAGTAAAAGAACACATATTTGTTTGAGAGAAATTATATTGAAAAATAACTTGGAACATGTGCCTACATTTATTTCAATAATGATACGATGAAAAGCAATAAAATGCAATGACTTGAGTGATTATACAACGAAAATTGATGTAGAATAATCTATTTGACATGATCACGTTAAATTTAGTGTTTATTTTTAGGATCGGTTGAGGTTTGTTGGAGATTGTTGACATATCCTCTCAACTTATATCTTTAAGTTTGGAATAAGTTGGATTCAACAAATATTTATATAAGTGTATTATATCTAGACAATAATTGAAATTTTTTCTCTATGTATAAATTTTTCCAGTTACGTATCAGAGAAGGTATCTCTGGATGGAACTCATGTAAGGGAGGGCCCATGAATATGTAAGGCGTGTGAAAATAATAGTTTGCAATGTATTTATTTTTCTTGGAGTATAAACTTGAGTGCAGTTTTTCTAGAGACTTAGTGAGATAGTGTTGTCGATATTGCATGGAGATAGACCATCATGTGTGTCGTTCTATTTTTTTTTAATATTTCATGTATTTCCTGTATGGCCCCATTTAGCACTAATTTTGACTTGAGCAATGTGGCTATCTCGACGATCAACCCTATGTTGTAAGGAAATGATATTATTGTTTGGAGAAGCTTCACAGTTAACTTGATGGTGGGGAAAAAAATTCAATGAACTTTTGGCTATTTCATTTAATAACACTCACATCTTTGATAAACTTTATTGAATGCATGAGTAATGATCCAAAATGGATCCTAAAACCTCTAAGTCTAAGTATTTAACACTAGCGGAAAACATTATCGCAGTGGAAGCATTGAAGGAAAGATGAAAAACAGAACTGAGCGAAGGATGAAGTAACATTGCACAAGAGCCGTCAGATTGGACAGATCAATGGTCCATATCAAATCAGTGAATCGCATCGAAGGGATCGGCGATATCGTAGTCGGCAGAGTGTGTCAGAGGCGGCCCTATGGAACTTGCGATCGCGATCCAGTGACACAACGTGGACCATTAATCAAGCGCGTAGATCAATGACTGAGATTGCATTATCATGTGATAGGCTTCCAAGGGAGGGACTTACCAAAGGCCCGAAGACCATGCGATATGCGATTGTGATATATCACATCGCTATATCACATTGCAACAATACAAAGGGGCAAAGACCCATAGCCGATGTGACTTGCGATTGCAATCAAGGTGGACCCGATGGGGTTTATAAATGTCGCTCTATAAATTTTGAGTTTCAATATAAAAGTGTTTTTCAAGCTTTTTCTGTGAATTGGTGCATTTCTATCATAAAACCGAAATACAAAGGGAAATGATTGAAAACGATAAAGTCGGACTCGAAAGGTTTATAGATGCAGCTTTATGTTATTTAAGTTCCATGGTAAGCGGGATTTCGAGTGGACTTCGGGTGGTAAGCGGTAATGGAGAGGCTCCTCTCGATTCCATACACCGACTGACACGTAGCACACCGCAGGAGAGAGAAAACTGCCTTTTCAGGTGGGTAATCTTCATGCAAGTGGGCCGCTCAAAATGGTTGTCAGTCATTGGATTGGAAGGTTGCAAATCAATAGTGGGCTTACGATAGTGATATAACATGGATCCGATAGGATTATAGGTCAGATTCAATATCTTTTAAGTTCCGACTTCGGTCTGTTGGTCGAATTTTCCATTGTTTTTAGTGTATTTCTGTTTTTGAAGGAGAAACGTATTCTTTGCGATTTTTCACTATGCCAGTCTCTCCATTTGAAAACAGGTGCCCACCATACCTTAGAGCTTTTTTGCAATGTTTGTTTAACACTCAACAAGGATTCGAATAGACAGTGGCCCGGAGCCAGAGAGCCTGAAAAGGAATGCAAACTGACAGCACCGATAGGCTTAAGAACCATTCAATGGCAGCACAAAAAGATGAGGTCAGTGGAAGACAGTCCCAGAAATACAGTCAGTCAGTTAGATTGAGGCAGATTAAATAAAGGAATAGGATAGAGGAAGAGTCTGTGCACTCCTTTAGACTCGAGGTTTTTGAGCAAATCCCTCTTTGGTGTCATTGTAGTTGAGACTCTATTTTTGAGCTAACTCTTGTAATAATCTATTTTTAAAGACCTAATATAAAGGTTGACACTGAAAACTAGACCAGGAGACATAGCCAAGATGTATGGTGAACTCCTTGATTATTTGTTGTGTTGATGTCTGTGTCTGTTATGTTTTCTAACTGTTCATTGTCTATATTATTTCGCAATCTTTTCGATCCGTTGCACTAAATAATATAGGCATTCCTGCACATGAGTCTATAATACCTTAATATTGATTTAAGATCTCATTTCCAGATCAAGTGGTATCAGATATTTTGGTTTTGTTAAGGTTAGACAAGCTTGTGTTGGATTTTGAATGCTAACTAGATTAAAGATCAGATTAGGAGAAGGAGAACTTGTTGAGGCTAATCTAGTGATTGGAAGAGTCTTTTCTCAAAGAAGAATGGCAGAAGAAGCTCCACTAGGATCAGAATCTCAGTTCATGGACAATTTTATGGCCATGCGAGCCATGGTGGAAGAGATGTATCTGGAGTTTAAGAAGGGTCGAGGTGAAAGCACTTCAACACCCAAACGAGACAAAGGAGTGGAGGAACCTTTTCTAGTTGCCCCTCCAGAAGGCAAAGGAAAAGGAGAAATTCCTTCTCCACCATCTCCTTCATCATAACCTTCATCACCCTCATCATCTTTTTCGCATAAGACTAGCCTTGATAAGAAAAAGAAGAAAACTTCTTTGATCAAATTAGATGTGAAGTTTGATTTGCTAATTTAGGATGGAGAACTCAATGTAGAAAAGCTAGATAATTTTATAAGACAAATTGATGGATATTGCAGGGTACAGAACGTTGATTCAGAAAGGAAGAAGATTCAGCTGGCTAGCCTTTGACTTGGAGGAACTGCACTAGTATGGTGGGAAGGCAAGATACAAGCTAATTTGCAAAAATATGGTAAAATCATTTCTACCTAGAATGAGTTTGTTTCTGCTATCAAAAAGCAATTCTGTCCTTTAGCTTACATGCAACAATCAATGATGAGTTGGCACACTCTTCATCAGTTGAAGGGTCAAAGTGTACAAATTTATACTTAGGAATTCAGAAGGAGAGTTTTAACTCTAGGAATATCATTAGATTCACTTGAGACTTTATTAAAGTATATAGGTGGTCTTCATGGCTATTTAAAGCATACTATTCTCATGTTTAATCCCACTAGCCTAGAAGATGTATCAGTTTAGGCAATACATATAGAAGCTAGAGGTAAGAATGTAAACCCATAAGTTGGGGGAACATCTAAATATTCTGTAAGCAAGAACAATGAAAAAGAAGAAACTAAAATGGAAGGAGAGGAAAACAAACACTGTACAAAAGGATAAACCTTCATGCACTCATTGCAAGAAAGAAGGACATGATGAGGCACACTGTCGGCTTTCGCATCCAAAACATAGACCTAAGAAGTTCGATGGAAGGAAGAAAAAGAATGTTGCTGCTATTCCAAAGGACTTGGGATCAGATTCAAGCGATGAAACAATAGTTACAACCACAAGTATTAAACGTAAAGATTCTGAAGTATCCATAAGTATTCTGCACAATCTGTTGATAATGAAAGTAAAGAGAGGGAAAGAAATGAGCTTTTTTGTATTAGAGTAATTTCCAAGCACAGTAAGATCAATACTTTGTTTGATAGTGGATCACAAGTAAATTTGATTTCTGAAACATTGTAAAGAAGTTGGGATTACAGACAAAACCTCATGAGAAGCCATATCCATTAGGTTGGGTTTGTGATAAAACAAAGCTACAAGTAACGAGACAATGTAAACTTAGGTTTGCTATTGGATTTACATTTGTAGATGAGATTGAGTTAGATATAGTTCCATTGGATATATGTGGTATTGTTTTGGAAAGTCCATACTTGTATGATAGAAAAGCTATTTTCTATAGAACTGAGAATAAGTATCAACTCACTAAAGATGGAATAGAATATATTGTAAGAGCTCATAAACTCAAGGATAGCTATTCTCTCATAAATTTAGGACATATGAAAAGAATTGTGAATTCAAGTAAGTAGTTTTTACTAATGGCTGTAAAGGCAAAGGATCCTGAAAAATCCAATGCATTTGAAGGTTGTGATTCTAAACAGAAAGCTAATTTAGTTAAAGTTGTTTCAGGATATGATGTTCTACTTCAAGAACCAAAGGTTTGCCACCCAAGCGAGAATTAGTACATTATATTTGTTTGCAGCAAGATGTTCCATTACCTAACACTGGAATGTACAGGTTGTCAGCTTTAGAGAATGCAGAGATAAAGAAGCAAGTATAGGAGTTGCTTGATAAAGGCTTTATATGACCAAGTACATCACCATGTGGATCTCTAATTGTGCTAGTGAGAAAGAAAGATGGATCGTGGAGAATGTGCATTGATTATAGAGCACTAAATAAAATAACGATCAAGAATCGTTATCCTCTTCCTCGTATTGATGATTTATTAGATCAATTGAAAGAAGCAGTTTACTTTTCTAAGTTAGACTTGCGAAATGGTTATCATCAGGTCAGAGTTGCAGAATAGGATGCATAGAAGATTTCTTTCAAGATAAAGGAAGGACTGTATGAATGGTTGGTTATGCCTTTTGGCTTAACTAATGCTCTTGCTACATTTATGAGAGTTATGAATGATGTACTCAGACCTTTTATTGATGATTTTGTAATTTTTTATTTAGATGACATTCTTGTTTTTAGTAAGACATGGGAAGACCATGTAAAGCATGTAAAGTGGACTTTAGATGTTTTAAAAAGAGAAAATATCTATGTAAAACTATCAAAATGTGAATTTGGAAGAACATCTTTAAATTATTTGGGTTATATTATAGGGGGTGGTGAATTGAAGATAGATCCCTCTAAGGTTGAAGTCATTGTGAACTAGCCTAAACCCAAATCTGCTACAGAGGGTAGGAGTTTCCTAGGGGCAGCACAATACTGGAGAAAGTTTATTGCTAACTTTTCTTTGATTGCAGCTCCATTACATGCTTTAACAGGATTGAAACGGGTTTTTCATTGGGGAGGAAAATAGTAGAAAGCCTTCGACACCTTAACATAGAAAATTAGTACAACACCAATACTAACACTACTAGATCTTAAACATCCATTTGAGATTGAGATAGATGCTAGTGACTATGCCATGGGAGCAGTGTTGATGCAACACGGAAAACCCATATTCTATCATTCTAAGACATTTACTTCTGCAGTAGTTAATTATCCCGCATATGATAAAGAATTTTATGCATTAGTACAAAGTGTGAAAAAGTGGAAACATTATCTAATGGGTAAGGAAACAATCATACATACATATCATCAAACACTTCAATATTTTCACTCACAAACTAAATTGCAACAATCAAGAAATTATAGGTGGATGGGTTTTCTACAGCAAATTCATCTTGTGTCATTAGATATAAGAAAGACATACACAATAAGGTTGCAGACATGTTATCAAGACCAATCATAAATGCATCTACTATACTTAAGCATAACTCAGTAATGCATGAAAGTTACATTGAGCAATATGCTCAACATGTAGATTTTAAAGATGTATATGCAACTTTAAGTCATGGTAAGAAAGTAGAAGAATTGGATTACTATGTCAAGGAACAACTCTTATATCATTTGGGAAAGTTATGCATTCCACAAACTAAAAGAGTTAACATAATCCAAGAAGCACATACTTCTCTCATATCAAGTCATTTTGGTGTAAGTAAAATAGTTGCACAATTGCAAAGGTTCTGTTATTGGCCAAGAATGCATGAGACAGTTTCCAGATATATCAAAGGGTGTACTATGTGTGCTACAAGCAAACCCAGTTATAGAAAATTAGACTTGTACACTCCACTTCCAATTCCTTCTCATCCTTGGGAAAGTGTTTCCATGGAATTTGTTGGGGGATTGCCAAAATCTAGAAAAAGTCATGATTATTTGTATGTTGTTGTGGATAGGTTCAGTAAAATGTGTATTTGGATACCTTGTAACAAGCAGGTTACAACTGAAAAAAGAACCAAGTTGTTCTCTTAGAATGTATGGGTTCATTTTGGGTTACCCACTTCTATTGTATATGATCGAGATTATCAATTTGTTGGGAAGTTTGGGTCAAATCTATGGGAGTTGATAGACACCAAGTTGAAGAAGAGCACAACATTTCATCCACAAACAGATGGTCAGATAGAAGTGGTTAACAGGACAATGATCCAATTGCTCAGAGGGTATTGTAGCAAGCATCCCAAGCTTTGGGATGAGCATTTGTGTTATGTGAAACACGCTTACAACTGTGCCAAGCACTCTTCTACTCAAAGATCTCCTTTTGAGACTTGTTTTGGTTTTATACCAAAGTCTCCCTTGGATTTTGTCTTTGGTAAAGACATAGCAGTTGATAGACACAATGATGTGGACAAAGCAACCAAGTTCATTGAACAAATCCAGGAAATTCACTAGGTAGTACAGGAACAACTGGAAAGAGGTCAAGCCAAGTATAAGGAAAGACACGATAAGCATCGAGTCAAGCATAGTTTTCAAGTTGGTGATCAAGTCTGGTTGTACATCAACAAATATAAAATGCAAGGTGAAGGTAAGAAGCTAAAACTAATAACATATGGACCTTTCAAGATACTTGATAAAATTGGTGAAAATGCTTTTTGCCTTGATTTGCTAGCTTATATGCAAATATATTCAGTTGTTAATGTAGAAAACTTGAGATTTTATGAACGTTCAATGATTGAAGATCCTAAAGATCAAGGTCAGTTGCCTTCTATTGAGGAATTGTTTCCTGAATATCTTAATGAGTTACAGGAAGACAGAGTTATGGACATGAAGGTAAGAGCTACATGTTGAGGGGATGTTGAGTACTTGAGATTAGGACTCAAAGGTTCAAATCCAAGCAAAGCACGATGGATAGAAGTTAAACAAGTGAGGGAGCTATATCCTCACTTGATCAATGCCTAGAAACCAGCTTTTGGTAGTCCAAAAGCTTTTCAGTGGGAAGGTGTGATCCAAAATGGATCCTAAAACCTCTAATTCTAAGCCTTTAATACTTTTGGAAAACATTATCGCAGCGGAAACATTGAAGGAAACGTGGAAAACAGAGTTAAGTGAAGGATGAAGTAACATTGCACAAGATCCATTGGATCGGACAAATCAACGGGCCAGATCAAATCGGCGGATTGCATCAGAGGTTTCAGCGATATCGTAGTCGGTAGAGTGTATCAGAGGTAGCCCTATGGAAGTTGCAATCGCGATCCAGTGACACAACGTGGACCATTGATCGAGTGCGCAGATCAATGGCCAAGATTACATTATCACATCGTAGGTTTCCAAGGGAAGGATTTACCAAAGGCCCGAAGACCATGCGATATGCGATTGCAATATATAGGACCACAACAATACAAATGAGTGAAGACCCATAGTTGATGCATGCAATTACGATCAAGGTAGACCCAATGAGGTTTATAAATGCCGCTCTATAAATTTGCAGTTCCGAGATAAAAGTGTTTGTCGGCCTTTTTCTGTGTATTGGTGCATTTCCATCATAAAACCGAAATACAAAGGGAAATGACCAGAAGCGATAAAGCTAGTCCCAAAATGTTTATAGATGTGGCTTTATGTTATTTAAGTTCTGTGGTAAGTGGGATTTAGGGCAGACTTTATGTGGTAAGAGGTATTGGAGAGGCTCTACCCGATTCCATGCACCAACCGTCACGTAGCAAACTGTAGAAGAGAGAAAACTGCCTTTTCAGGTGGGTAATCTCCGTGCAAGTGGGCTGCCCGAAATGGCTGTCAGCCGTTGAATTGGAAGGTCGCAGATCAATGGTGGGCTTGCGACAATGATATAACATGGACCCAATAGGATTATAGGTTGAATTCAATATCTTTTGAGTTTGGGCTTTGGTCTATTCGTTAGATTTTCCATTGTTTTTAGTGTATTTCCATTTTTTAAGGAGAAACGTATTCTTTGGGATTTTTCACCATGCCAGTCTTTCCATTTGAAAACAAGTGGCCAGCATACCTTAGAGCACTTTTGCAAAGATTATTTAACGCTCAATAGGGATTCGAACGGATAGTGGCTGGGAGCCAGAGAGCCCGAAAAGGAATGCAAACCGACATCACCGATAGGCTTAAAAATGATTGAATGGCAGCACATAAAGAGGAGGTCAATGGAAGACAGTCCCAGAAAGGTAGTTAGTTAGTCAGATTGAGGCAGATTGAATAGAAGAATAGGACAAAGGAAGAGTCTGTGCACTCTTTTAGACTCGAGGTTTTCAAGCAAATCCCTCTTTGATGTCACTGTAGTTGAGACTCTGTTTCTGAGCTCACTCTTGTAATAATATGTTCTTAAATACTTAATATAGAGGTCGACATTGAAAAGTGGACCAGGAGACGTAGCAAGGATGTCTGGTGAACTCCTTGATTATTTGTTGTGTTGATGTGTGTGTTTGTTATGTCTTCTAACTGTTCATTGTCTATATTATTCACGATATTTTCGATCGGTTGCACTAAATAATATAGGCATTCCTGCACATGAGTCTATAATACCTTAATATTGATTTAAGATCTCATTTTCAAATCAAGTAATCACAATTCTAGTTACATGTGATGCAAAACTTGTTCAAAATTGTTGTGTTATTGCGCGGATGACTCTATTGGTACTTAATTATCCCATATAAACAAGGTATCCATATATTATTTTTTATTTACATTTTTTATTTGTATTTTCCATTAATTGAGGGAATATTAAGGCATGAGTTGATTCTACTAGTCAGAAGAGGGTGACTTGAGAACCATTGATTCCATCAATATCAATTTCATTGTTGGTTCTAATATGTTTTCCGACATTCTATAGGAGTGTCATTTATGGGGAGAAGTCAATGCCTCTCTAGTTGTTGAATGAGATAGTAGTTTTAAATTAATTTCTTTGAACATGGGACATATAACAATGGAAAATTTTTATGGTTAATTTCCATACATGGAAGGTAAAGATTCAACTGCAGATGATGCATAAGAATTTATGGGGTATAGTAAAATGCATAAAAGTAGCACCTACAAATCTCAAGCAATTAATTGAATGGGAGAAAGGGAAGGAAATAGCTATCTCTATGCTTGGATTATCTCTTTCATATTCTCAACTACATCTTATTGATTTAGAAAAATAATTTGCAAAAAATATGGGAATAATTGAGTAACATATTTAGTGAAAAGGCTATAAATGCAAATTTTTCATTAAAATTGAAATTGTTCAAAATTAAAATGCATGATGAGACATCATTGTTTAGTCACTTAAACAAACTAAAGTATATTATAATATAGTTTACCAAAAATTGAGACTAATGTAGATGAAAATGATTCAAAGGAAATTTTATTAAATAATCTATCTTCAAACTATGACAATGTTAGTTTTACTTTAAGTCAATTATCCTCTCTCACACTAGATGAAATGATAGTAAAACCTTATTAGAATAAAAGAGGATGAGAGAAAAACACACATATGAGAGTTAACAAGATGAAATTACACTTTTTTCCATGGGAAGGATGAATACAAATAGGAGTTCAATTGAATGCTTATACTACTAAATACATGGACATAGAAAATTGAGTTGAGAAATCCATGCCAAATATCTTTTGAATGGAAAAGGTAAAGAATAATCCAACACAACTATCTTTCAATATTTTCCAAATAACATCTTTGAAGACTTCAAGTTCATAGAATGATAATGAAATCAATACAATCTCTCATAGTTTTCTAGAAACTAGCTATTGGACACACACTCACACAAACACACACAAATATATATATATATATATATATATATATATATATATATATATATATATATATATATATATATATATATATATATATATATATATAGATATATATATATATATATATATATATATATTTTAAACTTATATGATGAAGAACCAATCATAGAACATATTAACATAATTTTAGATAATGGTTTATGATATTCTTCAGTGCCACAAGAAGGCATCACGGGTTTAATTATGCTTACAATCTACTAAATTATGTGGTTCCTATTATAATTCAATTCTCCAAGAACAATAGTTAGTGTCTATGATTATATGTTCACAACCTTCCATCGGGGCTTCACTCAATGCACCTTTGACATATCACGTGCATTCATGACATACTAAATAATACCCTTAATTTGACTCCATATTGAAAAATTCTTCTAAAAATAACATTATTTAACCACCTACCAAAACAAACGCAATATGCCTTCCCCATTTAGAAAAAACCTACTCTCATTAGATATTATACGTATCCATTTTTTCATTAACATTTTTTTATAGCCTTTTATATTTTTTCATTAACTTTGAGCTCTTTTTTTTTATAGTTTCCAATATAGAAACCATTTACCCACCATTATATGCTCAATATATTATTTCAATTTTTCGACAATATACATACCCGAATATGAATGGATGTGGTATGGTATTGCACCCCCAGTGAAGCCCCCATACAAGCTTATAACTGTGAAAAAGGTCAAGTTATATATTTGACTATTGGATACATTCAGTATTTAGACCAGTTTCATATATAACTATAAAAACAGTAGCTCATTATGTTATGATAGATGGAAGTGTGTCATATAATGATTTGATATCTACGTTACGTTTCAAAGTATGTCAAGAACTGTTAGTCACTACAAATATGTGGTTGATGGTTAGATGCAATCGTATCTTTAATGAATGAACTGGAAACCTAAAGTGAATATTTAGGGAGCATAGTCTACAAGAGTTCAAAAGTTGAAATAAATTTTGATGAATAACATATTAGATAGTGGTCAAAGTCCAAAAATATATTTATATGAGTTCAATGTTTTTGTTTGCCATGTAAGAATCAAGAGAGAGTATTATAATTAATGCTTACTTTATAGTTGTTTGGGGTTTGTTGGAGATTGTTGAGATATTCTCTCAACCTCTATCTCTAAGTTTGGAATAAGTTGGATCCAGCAAAACATATATAAGTGTATTGTATTAGTTTTTGTAGAAAAATAATAGTTGGACATAATTTGTCTATGCATAAATTTTTCCAATTTGCCACCCAAAATTAGAATCAATGTCATCTATTATGCATTGAGAGAGATCAAATCCCTCTAGATACAAATAACTTATGAAGTTTTGTACTTTACGAAAAATATTTTACATTAAAGGATTTAATCCCTCTTTGTAAATGATTGATATGAAATTAAGATGGTTCGATGTATGCATAGAGATACTTATAAATGTTTTCTTAACCAAACCGACATCAATTCGTGCTTAGAATCTAACAGATTAGAAGAAGTGTGTAGCTAGAGCCAAGAGGATCGTCCTGGAAGGTGTGCGAGACCACATAGTCTTCAAACTAAATGGAAAAGAGAGTCCCTTTTATATGTGGAAGACATTCAATGAGCTATTTAGAAATAGAAATGAAGGAAAGAAACTTGAACTGATGAAGAAATTGAGGATTGAAGACAAAGGGTACGAGGAAGACTTCAGAGATGGGAAGACCTACCTCAAGCATATTTCCTCATTTCAAATCAAGAAATTTGGTGTTAAGATCGAGAGCTTATATACATTACAAGAATATGAATGCACATCGTTGAGGAGTAAGGGAGCAATTAGAGATGTTGTGGTTGAGAGGGAACGTTATTTACCTTTCAAGAGGAAGCCTCATCTAGTTGGTAGTCAATTTGACTAGGACGATGATGACCAAGAGGACGAGTCGGAGAACTCCTGTATGAGGATTATTTGAGCCAAGTGGGAAGAGGGAACACATGTAGATATACCTCTATGAGTAAGGTCGAGTGATGCAGATCCTTAGTCCAAGAGTTGCAAATTTGGGCAGGGTCTACGAAAGTATGTTTGTCTGATCGATCATTACCCTTGTTAAAGGGGTCCACGATATTTATTATGAGGAGGATAAATTTGAGTTAGATACTAAGGAGTGAAGAGGAGTGTTGAAAGTAAGGAAGCAGGCTCAGTAGCAGAATCAATAGAAACACAATTTTCCTAGTAGATAGTTGCATATTGATTCAATGTTTTTTTTTATCCTTCTCAGCTGCAAATGTTGCAGTAGAATTAGCAACAAAAATAAGTGTTTCATGTAGTACATTCAAAAGGTGATATGTCGAGGTATATGTGAATCCCTTTCTTGCTGAGAGGGAGCATTGAAAATGTAGCAAAAAAATCCTAATTTTATTTTTCCTTGTTTAGATTAGGACAAATTCGAATTTCAATTTCAGCAGAATACTTGGAGGTAGTTAAGTGAGTGACATGGGTCTTTTCACTAAGTTAACTCAATAAATTCAAGTTGAAGGAACTTGAGTTCAGTTCTACATGATTGAATGCTAATATGTAGCAACCTATTTCACTTTATTTGAGTTATTGTCAACATAACTAGTTCTCACTATTAGTAGAACTAGTGGAGGTTCAGTCAAGGGTGTGTAACTTTTTTCACACTAAGTGATCATCCAATTAAACTGATAAATCATCCTAAATTAACTCATGCGTGCAAAGAATTCAAGTTACCCAACTGAGATTGGAGTTCAAGGGCACTCTACTATAAGTTGTATAATTTTCCAACTTGTACAAGTGGTGCATGCAGCCAAAGAAGGGCCTAAAGAAATTGCACAATTATTAATGAGTAATTCACCTAATTTATAGCGGGCTAGTTCCTAATAAAAAATCCCACGGAAATAGGAGCTTGGCAAGCTGAAACATTAGCTAAGTGTTAGCTTTAGCTAGTCCGTGATGCAATGAGATAAATTATACTAGTGGAGAGGTTGCTCAGGCTTGAGAAATCATTGTATTTCTTCTATATTCTTTGATTGATGGAGTACATATGGTAAGGGGTTTTGAGCAGTTGGTTTCCCCTATATAAATCTTTGTTTATGTGTGTCGAATGTTGATGCATGTTAATGATTTGAGTTCTTGATCATGATTTTATTTCCATCGATAAGTAGATTAGCATCAAGTCCTTTGATCTAGTCAATTTCATAAGCAGTTTTGATTGTACACATTAAATTTATATAGTACCATCCTTCTTCTTTACAAACAATACTAGTGCACCCCAAGGTGATACTGTTGGCATAATGTATCGGTCGTCAAGAATTTCCTTCAACTGAAACTTAAATTCCACTAGCTTTGAAGTGCTCATTCTATAAGGTGCCTTTTATGTTGGTGCTACCACCTCTACTAACTCAATAGAAAATTCCACTTCCCTGTGAGGTAGAGACTCTGAAATCTCTACTACGAACATATCCTGAAACTGCTGTAAAATTGGGTACGTGTTGAATACATTTTCATCTTGAACATCCTTACCTTTATCATTAGTGATATGCACTGCAAATAACACACACCCTTTCTGACGATTGTTCTTTGCTTCCATTGTTGTAACCATTTTGACTATGTATCCTTCTTCTTACCATGCAAGCTTCTATGTTCTACATTGGCATCCAAGCATTTAATAGCCTTGTGATAACAATCTACTTTGGTCCTGTGAAGGTATAGCCAATCCATACAGAAAATCATACTGTATGATCCCAATGGAAGTACATTCAGATGCATTGATCTAGGCATACCATTCATCTTAAATTCATAAGATCTTACCCAATGATGAACTCACTTCTTTGTACCTGTAACGAACTGCACTAACCAATATTCTGCATGTACTTCTTTACTGAAACCACACTTATCCATCAGGTCATAGTTAACATAACTATAATTAGATCTAGGGTGAATAAAAATAGAAACAACTTGATCACAAATCTTACCATCCATCTCAACAATAGATTCTTTGTTATCCACCTCCTTGTTATCTAATGTTGCATAGATCTGAGGAATGCTCTATCCAACATAAACAATTGTTTGCACTTCCTCTGCACTATAGATATGAGTCCTACCACTATGATACGATGGAAAATCCTTCTTGAGATGATCCTTGCCAAATATCCAACACTACAACTCTCCCTTACCCTCACCTTTATTCTTCTACCCTCCAGGCTATGATCTATGTCCCTTTCCAAGAACATTAAACTTCTTGTAAGGAACAAATTTATCTTTCTCACCTGCATCCTCATGTTTTGTTCTCTTTGGTGGCCACTTGCACTTATCTTTGTCTTTCGTTTCCAACCTTGCCGAGACACTATTTTATGCTTCGATTTCTCATAACAATGTTTCAACCTTTTAATGTCTTCCTCCAATGATTTAGGCTCATCAATCTAAATCTTTTCATTGAATTCTACTATCAACCTACTTATGAATCTCTGAATGTTCACCTTCTCCTCCAAATAAGGCACATACCTAAACAAATCCAAGAATTTTTTTGTATACTCCTCATCGGTCATAAATCCCATCTTCAACTCATAGAACTCATTTTCCCTCTCATCATAGTATCCATGAGATAAATTATTCTTCTTAAAAATTATTTCAAACTCCTTGCAAGTCAACTCCTCTTCACGAATGCCTCTAACCTTCTTCATGTCTCCCCACCAAATGTTTGATCTACCTTTAATATTGAAGGTAGCTATCCCGACTTTCACGTTCTTTAAATAGTCATGCAATTGGAAGAACTTATTCATCCCAAGCAACCAAGCTTATACATCCCTTGAATTATTTATTTCTCCATCAAATGTAGGTGGCTTATCTTTCTTGAACTCATCTAGAAAATATTCCCTATCATTCCTAGTGTCAATATTATAGTGATGATGACCATGGTACATGTCGGAACCAAAACTAGAATATTTCCCATGTCCGCTACTACTCCTATCAGGTGTGTCCAATAATATGTCATCTCTGATAGTATCAACCCTATCCAACATGTGTCCATCATTATATATGCTACCATAGGCTCCATTAGTCCTATCCTCCTGTCCATGACTAATCGTAAGTAGTCCCTATCTCTGGAAGTATGACAAACTATGAAGGATAACTTCATTGACCTTGTCTTCTTTCTCTTATGCCCTGGAAAGTCTATCTTGTGATTGAATGATTCTATCGTTAGCTTCTTTGCAACTTCTTATTTTTTCCTTCAAGCTTATCAAAGTGTTTACTATGTGAGGGGAATACTCATCACAATGCTAGTCATCTAATCTATAGGGAGAATCAAATGAATTATAATCCACGATTTTTCTAGTCATTTTGATCTTCTTCTTCCTTCCAGTATATCATGTGAGATAAACCAAAATATAAACATAACCAACATACCTTAGTTAGCTCAGGGGAGGATATCTCATCTGCAACATCAATCCAGATTAGCACAATACATGTATAATAATAATAATTGTAACAATATATAGACATCATCTCAATCATCATCTAGTTACCAGGCATGGTGCCACAAACTATAACACCAATGAGACAAAATGCATGCATAAGAACATGCAAAGGCCGACATGCATAAAAAATTCATATACAATCGTCATGAATTCATGACAACACTTCCCAACAACAATTCATCCACTTCTACATGACAACATAATTGTAAAAATAACCACCACAATGCATACATAACAAACACATATGCAACCTACATGCATATACAACAACCACATTCTGCCCATCTAGTCCAACGAATGAACCATGCTCTAATACCACTCTCTAACACACTCCTGCCACATTTACCCAAGCTAATGGGTGTGTTGGGGTAAACATGTGATGGATATTTACTATGATGTGATTAAACTCCCCAAGTATAGGTAAAGAAGTGGAATTTACAAACCAAAACAAAATTAGTCTTCCTTAGGAGCTACAAGACCCCCAAAGTTTAAGCAACTACTTGAGGTGCCCAACCCCTGAGTTAACTTTAATTTTAACTGAACTAACCACTAGTCGCTCCCATGAAAAGCCCTCCATGTGACTAAAACCCTCCAGTAACTCCCAAAACAAGGTCTCCATGTGACTGTAGACTTTTTAAGCAAGTTTTGTGAATTCGATCGCATGATTTAACCCACTTTTTTAGGGGTAGGACCTAAGGCTCTGCCCAGAACTTAATGAAACTCTAAGAAATGATAGATAATAAGAATACAAGGCCTCTAATGTAAAATATAAACAATTACCTGACTTGAATCATCCTAACCATGACATGCATTTTTTAAAACACGTCATAAAAATCTAACGTACATGCCATAAATACACACATGAACATAAGGGCCTCATACTTATCTTATATTTTCAAAGAAGTTCTGATGTCCTCTCACAATAGCTGCATTATCATCTATTACATCATACATTCATTAACATTTCATCTAATAATCAAAACATTATGATAGTCATAACTCAAGTATGTCATAAAATAATGCTTATAGCCAACATATAACCATAATAATAACAATGATAGAACAACCATCAAAGCCACATAATAAAAAATATATTTACTCGTGAAATACAAGGGAAAATGGCCCTTATTAACATATGAAAAAACCAACCTATCAGTGACATCCACATACCACCTGACCATATATTTGGCTGAACCAAATCTTTCTTTCAGCCAATCACCCTATGTCATATTCCAAATATAAATGTGGGAGTCACAAAAAAACCAATCAAGGCTTCTCAAGCTTTACTATGTACCTCTCCATCACTGGTCAAGGGATTCATAGCCTCAAAAACATCATCTATACAACCATGCTTTACTATCTATCCCGCTATATATTGGTGAAGGGATTCCTAGGCCCAAACAATAACCATACACTACCAGGATTTAACTCAATCCACCATATACTGGTCAAGGGATCACTAGGCCCTATACAAGCATAGTTTCCTTTGTATCTCTCCACCTAAGCCATGACGAATTTTCCTGTCCCCACCCTTAGTATTTACTATGTATTCCCCCATTTACCGTTCAAGGTATTCCTAGGCCATTGGGAATTTTCTTGAGACCACCCCACTTAGTTCAAGACCATCCGACAATCCATCTTAACCAAGTAGAAGAAATACATCACACCATGACTATCTAGAAATGGAAAGGAAAGGCTAAAAACCACTCTCACACCTTGCAAAACCCATGCCAATGATAGCAAGAGAACCAAATAGACACATGGATGTACCATGCATGCCAAAAGTAGTAAGAAAATCATACATGCGACTCGATACCTACAAGTAATCATGTTGTCACTGCTTGGTCCAACTCTTCCTTACATGATCTTTAATTTTATTTTATTTCTTTCCCTTTATTTTCTTTCCTTTCACAAATACTTGAGTGCTCCAAGAACACTCTAAGTGTGTAAGAGTATGCGAGAGTGGAGAGAGAGCTCCAAAACTAAACCGACAAAAAGATGTGAACTGATCCTCAAAAGCCTTTTTATCAATTAGGCCTCTATTTTCTTGAATTTCCAATATTTTTCCTTAATTTTCATCCTCACATGCAACTTGTGAATGTCCACCTTCTTTTTCTCCTAATTTCAATTGTTTCATAAAATAAATGCCAATTAATTCCTCTTGCCTTTTCAAAGCCTTTGCCAATTTCCCTTAGCCATAATGCACCAACTGAACACCCAGTAGGATGTTTTGCCCAACATTCATCTTGCAATACGTGTCCCATGACCTTGTTTTGATTTTCCCCTTATTAAATTTTATTAGATGAAATTTTAACCTGGGGTTGTTACATTAAAGTACACTATTGTGACAATTACATAGTTGTTGAATTGGAATCAATTATGTCATAATAAATAATAGATGGATGTTAATTAGGAAACGGTAAAAAAAATGAAAATGAATTTGTGAAAAAAACACATTTTGGATTTCATTTTAGGGAAAACTTCTCACAAACTTGTAAAAGAAAAGAATTCAGTTTTTACTCTTTTATGAGGATTATTTCATTTAGAATTTCATTACTAGAATATTTTATTTAGTTTTAATGGTAAAAGTTTTGCCAATTTAGAAAAATGGCTCTACATCCCATTTGATAAAAAAATTATCAAAGACAAAAAAATCATTTGATTAAGAATAAAATCAAAGACAATATAAGACTAACACTCTTCATTTGGAAAGGAAAATGACATTTTGAAAAGAAATTCTTTAAAACAAATATAAAAATAAGGTTATGCAATCTTTTTGACCCCTCAAATTAAGATTAATATAGGTCAATATTTTAATGATTAAACTTATAAAATATACTAAAAATCAAACATTAAAAAGAAATATTGTGCAAATTTATTAATATTCAATTCTCAACATCAAAATACATCAATAAGTTGGATTCAAAAAAAAACTTATATAAATGTATTGCATTTAGAAAATACTTGAAAGTGTTTTCTCTATGTATAATTTTTTCCAATTTGGTGTTAGAGTAGGTAGCTCTAGGTGTAACTCATGTAATGGGGGGCCCATGAATATGCAGCATGTGTAAAAATAATAGTTTACAATGTTTTTATTTTTCTGGCAGTGTAAACTAGAGTTGATTTTTTCTAGAGACTTAGTGACATAGTGTTGTGGATATTGCATGGAGATAGACTTGTATGTGTATCATTTTATGCAATTTTTTAAATATTTTATGTGTTGCATCTCTGGCCTCATTTAGCACTATTTTTGACTTGAGGGGTTTGTTATGTCAGTGATAAACCCTATGTTGTTGGGAAACGATATTAATGTTTGGAGGTTCTTCATAGTAACTTGATGGTAGTGATCAACGTTCAATGAATTTGTGTCTAGTTCATTTAATAAGGCTCAAATCTATGACAACTTATATTGCATGCATGACTAATCACAATTGTGCTTACGTGTGAAGCAAAAGTAGTGTGAAATTGTTGTGTTTCTCTGTGGATGACCCTATTGGTACTCAATTATCCCATTCAAACAAGTTATTCATATGTTATTTTCTATTTACATTTGTTGTCTGCATTTTCCATTTATTGAGGGAATATTAAGGCATGAGTTGATTCTGCTAGATAAGAGAGGGTGAATTGGGAACCATTGATCCCATCACCATTGGTTTCATTGTTGGCACTAATATCTTTTCTGATATGCTATAAAAGAGTCACTTATGTGGAGAAGTCATTGCCTCTCTATTTGTTGCATGAGATAATAGTTTTCAATTAATTTCTGTGAACGTGTAATATATAAGAATGGAAAATTTTAATGGTTAATTTCCATAGCTGGAAGGTAAAGATTCAACTGCAGATGATGCATAAGAGTTTTTGGGGTATAGTAAAATGCAAGAAATATATGTACAAATTTCAAACAATTAATTGAATGGGAGAAATGGAAGGAAAGAGCTATGTCTATCCTTGGATTATCTCTTTTAGATTCTGAATTACATCTTATAGATTTAGAAAAATATTCTACTAGAAAAAATGGGAATAATTGAGTAATATATTTAGTGAAAAATCTATAAATGCAAAGTTTTAATTAAAAGTCCAACAGTTAAAAATTAAAATTCAATATGAGACATCCTTTTCTACTCACTTAAAAAAATTATAGTCTCTTATAATGTATTTTTCCAAAAATTGAGACTAACATAGATGAAAAGGATGCAAAGGAAATTTTATTAAATAGTATATCTTCAAACTAGGAAAATACTATTTTTAATTTAGGTCAATTATCCTCTCTCACACTAGATGAAATGATAGTAACCCCCTTACTAAAATACAAAAGGATGAAAGAAAAACACATATAAGTAGTTCACAAGATGAAATTACACTATTTTCCATGGGAAGGATGAATACAAATAGGAGATCAATTGAATGCTTATACTACTAAATACATGGACATACAATATTGAATTTATAAATTAACACCAAAGACCTTACAAATGGAAAAGAAAAAGAATCATCCAACACAACAATGTGTGAATATTCTCTAAATAACATCTTTGAAGACATTGAGTTCATACAATGATAATGAAATCTATATGACCTCTCATAGTTTTCTGGAATCTAGCTATTGACGATTGGACACATTCAATATCTATTCCAATTTCCTATATAATTGTAAAAATAGTAGTTCACTATGTTATGATAGATCGAAGTGTGTCATAGACTGATTTGACATCTATACTATTTTTTGAAGTATGTAAAGAACTTTTAGTGATTAACAATATGCGTTTGATGGTTCGAAGCAAATATATCTTCAATGAATGAATTGGAAACCTAAAGTGAATAGTTGAGGGGCATATTCTACAAGAGTTGAGAAGTGGATATAAACATTGAGGGAGAACATATTAGATAGTGATCAAAGTCCAAAATTATTTTTATGTGAATTTTGTACTGTTCTTTGTCATGTAATAATTAAGAGAGAGCATCATAATTAATGCTTACTTTATAGTTAGTTGGGATTTTTTGGATATTGTTGAGATATTCTCTCAACCTCTATCTCAAAGTTTGGAATAAGTTGGATCCAACAAACACTTATATAAGTGTATTGTATTAGTTTTTGTAGAAAAATAATAATTGAACATGTTTTATCTATGCATAATTTTTTCCAATTGGCCACCCATGATTGGAACCAATGTACATCTATTATGCATTGAGAGAAATCAAATCGCTCTAGATACAAAGAACATATAAATTTTTGTACTTTAAGAAAAAATTTATACCTTAAACGATTTGATCCCTCTTTGTACATGAGAGATATGAAATTAAGATGTTTCTATGTATCTATAAAGGTACTTCTAAATACTTTCTTAACCAAATAGAAATGTAAGATCCTTTTCCAAATCAATGTACACAATTGTGACAATTACAGTGTTGTTGAATTGGAATCAATTTTGTCATAATAGATAATGGATGAATTTGAAAATGAATTTGTTAGAAAAACATACTTTGAACGACATTTTAGGGAAAGCTTTTCACATTCTTATAAAAGCCAAGCACTCATCTTTTACTCTTTTGTGAATATCATTTCATTTATAATTTTATGACTAGAATATTTGATTTAGTTTGAATGATAAAAGTTTGGCGAAATTGGAAAATAAGCTTAACATCCAATTTGATTAAAAAAAATCAAAGACAAAAAAATCATTTAATTAAGAAGAAATTCAAAGACAAAATAAGACTAACACTCTTCATTTCAAAAAAAAATAACATTTTGAAAATAATTTCTATAAAATATATATTAATATGAAATATATTAATATAAAAAATAAGTGAGGCAATCTTCTTGATCCTTGAAATTAAAATTAATATAGATCAAGATTTTAATAATTAACCTTATAAAATATACTAAAAATCAAACAATAAAAGGAAATTTTGTGCAAATTTATTAATATTTAAAACTCAACATCAATATACATCCTAATTTCAATATAGACAATCATTTCAAAATGAAAATAAAACCATCATAAATAATGATTTCAAAATAAAAATTGAACCAATGAATTAAGAAAGCAAAACTATATTTGAAAATAAATTTGTTGGAAAATATATTTTTAGTCTTAGAATCATATACTAGCTAAGGATCCATTTCTTCTTTTCTATGAAGATTATTTTATTTATAGTTTTATGACCACACAATTTTACTTTATTTAAATGGTACAAATCCTACCAATTTAATAAATAATCCTCACATCTTATATAAGTCTTCAACTTAATTATTATTATAGTGATAGAAAATATTATTATAGATTAATAAAAAAAATTATATAAGAATGAAGAAATTTATAATCATTTTTTTTTAATATATTAAAATAAATAAATAATTAATATAATATTTAATATTTAAAAGATTAAAATCAATATCAGTAATGACCTTTCTTATATTTGTAGAAAATATTAAAATAAAAAACATTATTATAATTTAATAATTATCTAATTAAATGGTTAAAATTAAATAATTAATATTTAAAACATTATAAAAAAATTATTTAACTAATAGATATTAAAAATTATTTCATGACAATTATCATAACATCTAAAACTGGTAAACACTATGCAATGTTTATCATTGAAAATGCTGCACTATGGTAAGCTTATCATAAGGAATGCTCCATGCGAAATAGAAAAATATAATGGCGCTAAGATAATTCCATGTGAAATAGAAAAGCATAATGACGCTAAGCTTATCATAAGGAATGCTCCATGTGAAATAGGAAAGCATAATAGTCAGTAATTATTTATGAATAATTTTATAAAATTCATATTAACACAAATTCTATTAAGATAAAATATTTTAAAAATATATAAATTTGGATATATATATATAATAAGTTAAAATATAATTTAATTAAATAAAAACAAATTTTATCACAAAAATAAAATAATTAATAAAATATTATATTATTAAATGTCATAAAATAAAATTGAAAAATATCATTGAGTAATATTGTTTATATTAACCTGTGTATATGTGTATTTTTTTTTTTTTTATTAATATATATAGTTTTTATTATTAAATTTATTAAAATATATTTTTAATATAATAGTAAGTCATTTTAAATTGAAAATGTGAAGAAAAAATTATAAAAATGAAATAAAACAAAAAATAAAACATTAGCAACTTATATAAATAGAAGTTACTAAATAACATATACTAAAACCTCAACCAATCACTTTAAAAAAAAAAAAAAAAATAACAATAAAAAATAATAAAAAACAAATTCTCAAAGATAAACCACATAAATTTTTAGTCAACAATTTAATACATAATAAAAAAACGAACTAAATACTTAACTTAAAACCAATATAATAATAACTAATAATTGTAATTTTATTTAAAACTTAAAATTTTAATATTTAAAATATTCCTAACTAATTATTTTAATGGTTAATAATATATTTTTTTTACGCGTACACAGTCACCTAGCTCTACAATTAAAAGTTCTCCCTCTAGATGGAGAGGTCAAGTAGTTTTTACAAGGATTTATCATCTTCCAAACATGGACTCACTCGCTCACTCTCTCAGTTGAACGTAATCCGAGATTATGTGGTATTAATGATTATTGGCTATGATTAATGGAGAACAATTGATGGATAGCCATCTCTCCTCCGCAATTATCTGGACGGAAATATGGTAAATTTTAATCTCGAGAAGATGAGATATATAACTTTTTAATGAGAAATGTAGTAAACGAGATGATCAATTTTCTTTGGTAAAATTATTCAATTTATTAAATTTATTCGAATAATATATAATTAAATTAAAGAATAAAGGTAAAAAATTTAAGACTTACATCAATTTTATATAATTGTCTTAAATGTTCTCTAATATTGAATATATAATTATTTTAGATCTTCATCGTAACGTTTGTAGTGTTTAATGGTTTGTTTAGAGAAGTTAAGCTTAGGCATGTCAAAGATGATTTTAATTAGATAAAAGAATCTCATTTTTTTTTAATTTCACATAAAAGTATTTTATGGTGATATATATAATAGTTTAGAGGTTAGTTTTAATTATTTTAATGTTTAATTGTTTATTTGTGTTTATAATGTTTATGTTTTTTTTTTGTTTATATTGTTCTTTGTTTAGATAATTGCATTTCTTCATTAACACATTAAGTTCATCTCATATCATTATTATATTTTTTAGATTTACATTATTATTCATTAGCATATGTAACTATGTTGAAAGAACAACATGATTACCATGAATGCATTAGAACATAAAGGAACAATAGAAGGAAAGCATACAAATATAAAGACACCAGGATTGGTTCGACACCACGGCAAAACCCACTATGGGGAAAACCCTTGCAAACTCTTCTATTCTTGGATCGCTATCAAATGATTCAACAAAAAAGAGTATAATGATCCATGTCTTCATCTATACAACTAACTAGTAGAACAACTATGACATCCATGAAATGAACCTAATCATGCTTCTACTCAAAACCTTGATTTTGAGGACTGTGATTTACTATCACTATCTGTAGTCAACTGTTGAACGCTGTTGTCACTAATCAAAGTCTTTAGAATACTAAATTTTCATCTTTTAGTCTTGGGTGCGAATGACTATGGTAATCCTGGATGCTCCCTGGTGAACTATATGTGTGCGACTGAGGACAAATACACTCAAATCTCTCTCAAATGCCTAGTCTCGCCCTTTAGGCTACTATGTGAGTGGCTAAGGCTCCCCAGTCACACCCTTGACCACTTTGTGCATGTGTCCAAGGACAAAATTGTCCGATCTACTTTGAAAACCCTAGACACTCCCCTCAGGCTTATGTGTGAGTGAATGAGACTTCCCAGTTGCAACCTTGTCCACTATGTGCATGGGCCTATGTTAAAATATACTCAGTTATGTATGTGCGACCAAGAAAAAGAAACCCTAGATTTGTGAGAGCTTCAATCTTGTAGTTTTGGACCCTTGTGCAAACTTTCTCCACCAGACCCACGTGAACCAAGAAAATAGAAGAGAAGAGAAGATGGCTTGATCAATATGTCCAAATGATCTTAAGGTCTCTTCTATTTCTAGGCTTCCACGCAGGTCCACTTGATCTTGAGACTGACCTTTCCAATTGTACGTATGCATAGGGCCAACGTAATCTAATATACATGAGTGGGAACATAAATACAAAAAAGTTAGTTCATCTTGTCCAAACAATGTAATCCTTAGGTAGATTTGGTCCTCTCGGAAAACATGATATATTGAAGTTATTATCTTCATCATATGAGTTATCCAAAGTGGAATTTGACCACGGTTGCATAATTTTAACACCCTCTCAACCAGGGAGAATTGTGCCTACTAATATTTGTTCTTCAATCAATATTCCATTAAAGTGTCATCACGTATTGTCACTAATCATCTATGTCATGTAATCATCCTGCCATGACTATCTCAAGTATCTTACTATCACATATCATCAATGTATACCTCGATCTATCACTTGCTTATTCCTACTTATCTCTTTATTCTTCCTGCTCATATGTTGAACATTCTCAAATCTAAAAGAACTTTTTTTATCTGGACTATGGTCCTAAATCTTTTTCAGTGGGCTACTACACGAAATCCCATCTTCAATCATCATCAAGGAGTGTATCATCACATCCAAACTAATGAAAATGAGGAAGGTCCTAATGGACACTCTTACCTCATGCGCATGACAGTGGGGAAGGTCTTAAGGGACACTCTCACTGCATGTCGAGCAATAGGATTTCCAAACATATAGGTGAGCACATGTCGACCCTTGGATCACATTGAGGAGCTCAATCACAACTCAGAAATGCATAGGGTTATCTCAACCCGTCCTATTTCCTACTGATCTTCCCATCAATGACCCTAGATAATCGTTTATTACAACACCTACATCATAATCGATTTGGGTTATACACCCCAAGTGCACTCTCAACCCATTGGCCAAAAGGGGAGCAATATTCCCGATAAGCCATGCTTTTGGGTATGATGCCAACTGTGGTATACTCTATAAAGACTAGACACGGGAGAAACATTCTTTGAACATATGAAGAGAGGGGAGAAACTTCTCCAACCCAATGGGTAATAGATATGGGTGATACCCTATTGTCTAGAGTTCCTTCAACCGCAGGAGCCCTCTATCTCAATTTCTCATCTTGGGAGATTAGAAAGGGTGGAAGAGTTGGTTCAGTGTCCTTGATCAACACTTCTCTTATCATCATAAATATGGTGTCTTGTTGTCTCAATAGCAGTTGTGAGAGAAAAGTTTGATGGAAATGTATTTTAAAGTTTACAAATCTCACCAAATCTCACTAAAGTCTAATATGAAAACTATATAATGTTTGTTGATACCTTTACAAAAATATCCAAATTTCTAATTATTTTAAAGGTAGATTCCATATAATTTTGGCAATTTTTAGGGTAAACTAATTTTATACTGTAAAATTTGGGTGAATCGCTTTTCGAAGAAATGAAAATTGGTGAAACTTTTTTTTGGAAAAATCATGGAAAATTAGCCCACATGCGAATATTAGCCGCTAGAATTTTCTATGTGAGTTGTTTCTTGTTCATAAAAGAAATCAAATCAAATATCATGCTAGATCATAAATAATCATATAAATCACAAAAGGATACCATAATCATCCTCCCTCTGAAGGATGTGTCAATCACAAGCCTAAGCTTGTCTCAGAAAACTGCACTATCTCAATATATGAAGGTATCTTAGTCCCAACTATATATATGGGATTATTTGTCATCGCAATGTATCCATGTCATATTTAGATCTTGATCATACAGATCTCTAAGGAGCTTCTTCATCTTGCCCCACATTTATCCATTCTAGGAACATCATACTCAATGTCGGTTAACTGTAAATCTATGGACCTTTCATTAATAATATCATGACATATCTCATATTAAGGAAGCACACATATGTGCTCATTAAAATTCATCTCTATCAAAAACAATACATCCATGCAGTGACATATCAGTGGAGAAATATCTCAGACTAAAAAATAGAACATCTTATGCAAATATTTCAAAGGATGCTTGGTGGTTACTCTATGTGAATGAAGCGGCTCAATCATGAATTTTTTTTTTTTTTTTTGCACATCATGTATATGGACGAATGTTTAAAAATAGAACACCAATGCTTCAATCAACTATCAATTTGCAAGTCAAGTTTAATAGTATCTCTTCACAACATATTGTAATTTAATCGGAGTATCCAAGGAATTTCATTTCCATTATTCAAGAACATCCTTCAATAGATTTGAAATATAGAATTTCGTTCCAAAATTCTAGAAATCAATTCATCATGCCATGATACATCATTTCAAGCTTCAGAAGCCATTTCTCTCTTACTTAGATCATGAGAGGCTCATCACATGTTAGGAGTAGACCATCAGTATATAAAACACAAACCATAATCAAAATCAAAACCATACCTTGCAACTCATCATCTAGGCTTCATCAGATAATAGTCAAATATGGACATATCTGGATCAAGGAGATTGTTGCATGAAATGCTCTCTGCAAACATAACAATTTACCAAAATAAATTATTTAGCATTTCATAACTCACTATTGTACCATCAACTCATCGAATTTTAGAAGCTAGATCAAAACTATTATCTAAGTCATTAGTATCATAGTATTAATTCTTTCAACTAGTGACAGGTAGGGCTCATATCATGTTTTGACTTCAATTATTATCATGCCAAAAAGTTATCATCTATCACACAATACCAATTCAAACATTATCAAGTCATTCTCATAATCATAATAAAAGTCATTTATGTCACTAGATACAAAGGCATATGGAAGTTCCATCTTTATACTGAATCACAGTTGTCAATTTTGCAAGGAAGAAGGAGGCCAATACCAAACCATTTTTCGAATACCCATATAAGTCATTGGAAGTCATTATGCTCATATATCATTCTCATCAAGGAGAATCATCAGTCTTCAAATCGAAGCACTAATTATCATATGAAAATCCAAAGGATATATTAATCATCAAGACCAAGTTCTAAGTCATTATCAAGAATCATGTCAGAAGTCTGAACATTTCTCATCCATATAACTCAACAAAATATAGTCAAACTCTTGTAACACAAACTATGAACATAATGTCATATATGTATCCCAGTCACCTGTAAAAACAAGTTCAGTGTACATATTAATATTATAGAAAACATTAAATCTTTTCCTTCTTTCAAATATTTTTGTCATCTGCAACACATCGGTGGTACTGACATCTTCGAGGTGAACATATGATTTCATGCACATGACTTAATTTTTCTGTGTTCTCCAAGTATAGTTGCACCCATAGGCCTTCCTCTATGCGACTGGGACCCAGAGTCACACTCTTTAAGATGTTATGTGAGCTACTATGGTCGAATCAACCCAGAAATTATCTCAGGGCCTTTGTCACATCATTGAGCTTGCATCCGTGCAACTAGGAGGCTATAGTCACACCTGTAGCCTTTTATTCATGCGATTGAGGCTTTGAGTCAGATAAAACTCTTCTTATCTCATATCAGAAATTTGCTGCAATTCAACAATGTCAAATGCATATAAATATTACTTCAACAATACATAATATATAATGAAAATGGTAATATGAGTAAGAATATTGAGGAGAGATTCTCCCTCTAAATGGGAATCCACTTCATTCCTCTTCATTCATGTCATCAACTTCTCTATACTAATGTCATGTAATATCAGGTTTGTTATATCATCAAATCAAACATATATCCATGACATCAATCTTTTATCAAGTGATTATACTCAAGTAAATAGACAAATGTAACATCATATCTCAAAGATTCATACTTTCTATCAAGTCAATCCATCAATTTAGGGAATTCAGTTTCATAGTTACTCATCATTAAAAGACATGATCTAGAATATCAACCTCATATTTATACCTCTATCTTCAAGGTTACCATGCTTTTCATTATCAATATGATTAAGTAAGGTCATTCAAGAGAACTTCATCAACATAACAAGATTTTCAACTCTTCTTCCCATACTTTCATCATGTTTATCACAAAAATTATAAAGAGTCAATGAGCTATCGTTTTATATGAAATATATCATGTCTTAAGTATGACAATTGTCAAGAATATCTTCTACTAGAGGCAAGTTGCTAGCCTTATTTATAGGATCAAGATATCCAACAGATATATCTTTGCCAAACATCAAGTATATTAATATATCAACATTAGGTAGCCTCATTAAATTTAAGATGATCAAAATGTTCAACACCAGGTGCACCATTTCATCATAGGAAACACAAATCCAAGTCACTTTCATATATATGGACCGTTTGAGAAGGAGACATCTCATCATACCTTAGGGGCTTAATAGCTGAAAAATAACATTGAAACAATACCTTCTAGTGTTCAAATACATGTGCACCTTCTCGTTAGAAAATAGGCAACTTGTGTCACCTATTCATATAGTGCCCCTTTACCTTTTCTAGTTCTATTCATCCTTCTTGCATTTCAAATTATCCTCAAGAAGTATGTTTTGCTTATGATTTAGGCTAACCTGGGTTTGATCTATACTATGCACCAAGAAACCCTCTATCACTGGCCCTTTCTGTAACAGCCTGAAAGCAAATCACAGTCTCTCCTGAAGTGACTCTGGGAAGCTACAGTACCAGGTTTCTGCAGCCTTGAATGATGATGTGATGTGGTGTTTTATATTATCTTCTATTCTTAACATTCACTAATCACTTTGCTGCACTGATTTAATCATTTAAACATACTATATAATGCCATAAATTATCACTATACTAAACTAAAGTGCAACTATAACCAATTGCTACACTATAACAAATAATAAGAAAATATACACATGAAGACACCAAACTACCATGGTTCACCCCAATTTGGGGATACATCGATAATAATCATTGCTAATATAATGATTCTTTATACGAAAAACATTTCTTGACCCGCACACTAAGTTTCGAGTCATCTTTGCACTCAGCTATAGGACGTCTGTGCACCCAGCTGTAGAATCATGGCTCTACAACCTTAGGTGTAGAGCCCCACCTTTGTTTCCTAAAGAACAAATCATGGAAGCTCAACCATAACATGGATCTAGATCAAAAGATGATTTTCTTCTTATTATTTGATATTATTACATCAAGGGTTTCATCGTCACAATACCATGGTCTGCAATGGACTCCCTAAAACAAGAAACTATGGTCCCAAAACCCATTGATCTTTTACATTATTACATGCTTTTAAAAGAAGGAGGGGCTTCGACCCGCACCAATAGCATTACACCGCACGGTATATTCCAAATACTTTGATGTGCGTTCCACTTCGCGCTCCACTCCTCTACTACACGGTCCACTTCACACTCCGGAGCACTCTCTACTATGCACTTCATTCCTCAAAATCCACAGTATTTACTAAAATTTAGGCCAAATTAGGTTGCACCCAACAAGCCCCCAACACTCACATGTGACTTGTCCTAATTCACTCAGCCACTTTTCCTCTAATGTATTTTGCAATGTTTTTGTAGGCCTCATTGAACATTTGCATAATCTATGTGACCTGCTTCTCTTCATTTTATACATCTTCCAAAAGTGCTTCTATCACATGTTCTGCATCCTTTTTCACCATCATTGTCTACTTCTATAAAAGATCTTGCAACTTCTCTTCTACTTCCAATGATAGTTGAATAGTCTCATCCTTCCATGGCTAAGTCCTGTACGTTAAAACCTATTCTTCCTTCTTCAGTTCCTCAATCTTATTCTGGAGGGCCTTTCCCTCATTGATTTTGGTGAGATTTTATGAGATTGGTAATGTCTTTGCAGATGCTCAAATCTCTTCCCTCTGTTGCTGCTTCAGCTAAATTTCTTCCTGCAGTTTCTCTACATTTGGATTTTCTTGCAGCGAAGTACAAATATTTAAACTCTTGTATAATAGTGTTTCATAGTCTACCACTGCTGTAGATATGCTAGCCATTGCATTCTTCAGGTCAGTCTCCTTCTTCTCTCTTAATTTATGTGGTGTGCTTGGCTACAACTTCATATGCCACTCACTGATCTACATTTCATATTTAAATTGCACATATGTAATCTTCTGCTTATATCCTTTCACTGCAAGCTCAATCTTCATGACCTTGTCTTCTATTAGCTTCTCTTCTAAGACATCTAGGCCTGAAACTTCTCTACATGTGGCTTCGACTGCTTGATCTTTTGTTTTTTCTAGACTGCTTCATCGCTTTCCTGGATCATCAAGCTTTTGTTGTAGTGAAGCCCACTCTTTTTCTACCTGAATGTTTAGCTACGACGTGTGGTGTTCAGGTAGTTTCCTCTCTTCTATTATCTCCATGTGCAACTGTTGTAGTCTTTGCAATGATATTATTGTGATGTTCATGTTGACATGCTTCCACCCTTTTTCTTATAGTTGTACCTTGGTGGATTCAAACTATAGGGCTTCGATGGGTATTGGTGCTTACCTCGCGGAAAGTGTAGGCTCTATTTTCCTTTCATCTCCAATGCTTTCCTCCATCTGTGTTGGCTATCCTACTACCTATGCTAGTGTCTTTAATTTTACAGTTTTCTCTTGCACACCTGTGAGAAGTGCATCATATCAATCTTCCCCCTTATTCCATGACTCTATTGTTGCCTTCTAAATTCTATCCTGAATTTTCTCCAAGTCCCCATTAGTAAGAAGCATTGACTTGATATCCTTTTTCTTATCCACCTTCTTCTTCTTCTTGATCTCTATGGCAGCTTCACCCTATGCCCTCCTCTTTTCTATGAAAACTTGTTAGGTTTCTATCTTTTCATCCTCCATATTCTACTCATCTCGTTTAGGAGGATCTTGGTCACCCTTGTCATGTTGATCCTCTCCACTCTCTTCGCCATGCTACAAGGTTTCCTCATTTGTTGAACTATATTCTGCCTCTCCCTCTCCCTTTGGTGCAGTCATCCATTATGTGGGCCACTGGTGCACTAGTGTGAGGAGATCATCTTCTATGACTAAGTATGGTAGGCGGTGCCATTTCTTCTTCGTATCCCTACATGCCTAGATATACACTTTGAGAAAATCGGCCTTGAACTTTGGAACAATGATATAATGTTCGTGTAGGCTCGATGATAGGTGAGGGTTTTGGTTCACTAACATATGTAAGTACATGTGATATAGCATGGAAAAAATCTTGTTCTCCATTTCTCATGAAATTTGGGTAGTATACCACAATTAGGCATACCACGCGGCTTCATAAACATTTGAAGCTACTGGAGGGAACTGCGAATCCTCCGGTTCTATCCATGCCAACATTGCTATAATCAAAATGAACCATGCATAATTAAATGGTGTACCTTTTTCCTGTACCTCATGGTAGTCTTCTATATGGATTTTATTTCCCATCCATAAGAATCCATCATGCACCAGCACAAGGAACTGTTACACACAAGTCGTGTTCCTTGGACTTTAGATGAAGTGTGCCACATTCAGCATGTTCATCAATCTAGATTGCACCAATCCATTTTCTCGCTACTATGGCTCTAACCTTGTCACAGCACTCTCTAGGTAGTTTACTTGTTTTATATATCAGTCTGGTGCAAATTGTAGGTATTTCTTCCTATCGTTGAAGTTGTAATCTGCAAACTTTAGTTGTGGTATTTTCCAAAGTAATTTCCAGATAAATTTTACTACCTCTGGCAATACATGTGTGAAGGTACCAAACATTGCATCCTTCAAGTCTTCTTCAATTTTGTTAGTGGAATGTATGGTGGGAGAGGTGATGAAAATGTTGCACTTGTTTTGATCTGCTCAGTGTGCTCCTCTTCTTCCTCATTGTCTCTAACTTTCTCGACATCTTGTTGAGGTTCAACATGTTTCTTATCTTATCTCTTGTTTTTTCTCTCTTCCTTGGTTGGTTTCTTCTATGGATATATCCATTGTTTCTTTGATGATGCTACTGCAGTTGATGTTGTTGCAGGCATACCAACCATTGTTGTGACTGCTTCGATGATTCTAGGTAAGCCCTTCTCATGAAAATTGTGAATAATTTCTTCCCAAGTATGCTCAAACGACACACAACAGCAAGAATTTCTAGAATTTCTTCGCACTATGAACACTTGAACTCTTAATTCAACATAGTTCCAAATCTCGGTGGGACACGACTTTTTATAGCAATTATAAATATCTAACCTGATCATTAGCTTAGATTTTATCCATATTATGTTCATTAATTGCATATCTATCCCTACATCTTGCCAGGCTGTCCTCATAAATGCAACTTTCCATGTGTTTTAATGTTAACTTTCCCTTTTAACGGTCATATTTTTGTTTTTCCAGTGAACTTTGACACAATCATATTGCAGTGAACAATAATTGTTATGTTGTAGCTCCTATGTACTTTGGCATAATACAAACTATAGCAAAGTAACTTTCTACTTCAAAGCTCACTTCAGCGTAGTTTATAATCTAGTGCCCACTTTCAATTGCAAGTGGCACTAAGAATTTTCTCCTTTCTTCATTAGAGTGGGGTTGTAGGGATAGGGTGGTCCCTGTACAACTTCAACCTCCTACCATTTACACATCCTTGGAACAGTTATTCATTTAAATTTACTAATTGAATTGCACCTCCATCAGTAATATGCTTGATAATGTAGGGGCCCAACCAATGCATCTTGAATTTTCTTGGAAATTTCATAAAATTACTGTCATAGAGGAGAAAAAGGTATCATATCTCAAACTTCTTATGCTTAATATGTCTTTCATGCCAACCCTTTTCTCTTTCCTTTTGTACCTGCTGATGGAATCCTGCTATATATTTGTCTTCGTCCAAAGCAATCAACTGTGACACTTTTTCCTTCAATGTATCAAGGTCTTCCATATCTGTAAAAGCTTCAATCCTCTAGCTAAGCATGCTATACTCCATGGGCATCACAACTTCCTACCCATAAACTAACTTGAAGGGTGTCTGACCTGTCAGCTTTTTGCATGTGGTACTATAAGCCCATAAAATTGTTAAGATTCTAAGGTACCAATAGTCTGTGTTCACATTGCATACCTTAGTTAGTGGATTCTCCAAAATATTATTGAATGATTCTACTATTCCATTGGCCTGAGTGTGATAATGGATACTCTTTTGATGATAAACTTGGAATTTCTTAGTCAGTGCTTCAATGTTTTATTCAGGATGTGGGAACCTTGGTCACTCATTAAAACATTTGGAGATCCAAATATAGACAACATATACACAAAAATAAAATTCGCAGCAATCTATGTGCTATAGTCCCTTACTCATTGTGCTTCGTCTCATCTTGTCATGTAGTCAGTTGTTGTAATTATGTACCTCGCACATGTCCTATTTCTAGGTGGGTTGATGGGTCCAACAAAATCAATATCCCACTTATCAAAGGCCTGCAATGTAACTTAAGGTACCAATGACATCTCATCTCTTCCTAAAGGTTTGCCTATTCTTTGACACATATCACACTTTTTGCAATAGTCTTTTGCATCTTTATGTAGTGTAGGCCACCACAATTTTTCTCTCAAAATCATCTTCATAGTAGCTTTTTATGCATTGTTTCCACAGTTGCGCCACTATGCGTTTCTACTAGAATCACCTATCTTTCATGTTTAGGAACATATTCATGCAATATTTCATCTGATCCCATCTTTTAATGAAAAGTTAGTTTCCTTAACCACTAATTCTTTCTGTTTCTACATAGTATACTCTGAAGGAGCCATCCCTGTGGTAAAAAAATGAATGATATCTGCAAAATGGTCATCTGCAACTCTAATTGCAAATAACTGTGGATTAGGGAGATTATCCTCTAGGATGTTGGGTTCTTCACATATTTCTAACCTTGACAAATGATGAGGTCCTGCATTTAGTCTTCTTGGTTTAACAATGATTTCAAGGTCATATTCCTGGAATAATAGTAACCATCTAGAAATATTTCCTCATAAGACATGCTCATTAACCAAATACTTCAGTGAAGAATGATCTGTAAACATTTTAAAGTGTGATCCCAACAAATAGTGTCTAAATTTATTCAAAGCATACACCATGTCTAGTATTTCCCTTTATGTAGTGGTGTAGTTCTCTGTTTTAGATAATTTTTAACTTGCAAAAAACATAGGATGATCTATTTCTCCTACACTAGGTTGTGCCAACACTATTCCCAAAGATATACAAGAGGCATCCACATGGACATGGAATTCCTTATTCCAATTAGGAAACACTAATATAGGTGCATCTACCATTTTCTCTTTTAACATGTCGAGGCTCTTCTTACATTCTTCATTCCACTGAAAAGTTACATCCTTCCTTAACAATTTCTCCATGGACGCAATGATTTGAATATACCCCTTGATGAATTTCCTATAATAGGCAGCATGTCCCAACGTAGTGTCAAGCTATCTTACTATCTTAGTTGGGGGTGAGTTCACAATGATAGCAATATTAGAAGGGTCTACAATTAATCCTTTCTTTCAAACATTATGTCCCAACAATATGCCGAAGGGTACACAAATTATGCACTTCTTTACGTTCAAAGAGATTTGATACTGTCTATATGTGTTGGGTAATTTAATTGAATGTTAAATTACTTTAATTTATATGTCAATCCATGTACGTCAGTTTGTGAGGTACACTACACTGTTTGTGCTAGGAGACTATCTTTTAATATTTATGAAAAACTGAAATGAATTGGAAACTTCAAGAGGAATTTAGATTCATTAGATTCTTTAATATAACTGTGAAAGTATTAAGTTTTTGGAAAGGAAATTTATGTTAAACTAGATAAAAAACCATAAAGATTATTGATCTAAGAAAACATGAGATTTTATCCTATGAAAGCATGGAGATTTTGTTCTAGAACTTACAAACTTTAATCTATGGAATCATGAACATTTTTAATCTAAGAAAGCATAAACATTTAATCTATGGAAAGCATTAGTTTTTCATTTATGATAAGCATAAACAATTAATCTATGTAAAAATAACCATTCATGAGAATATAAAAGAAATGGAAAACCATTCATTCAGAGTTGCACCATACTAAAAAAACATACATTTAATGGAAAAGAAATAGAGTTTTTCTCCTTCAATCAACAACAACAATTACAAATTATGATCATCCTTGACATCTCTGATGATCCCTCTCGTCAAATAGACTACAATTTATAGACTTTTCAGACAACTAACAGACTAATAATTTTCTTGCTTAAGTATTGGTCATTAGATCAAATCAAATAAAATTTCATGGATTTTTGCATCAAAGATCAACCCATATCTGGTCAAACTTGTTGGGTTGTGTTGTATTGTTTCCACAAGTAGCCCACATAGTTAACCAGGGGCTTAGAGGGGGGGCGAAGACCCCCTTCGTTTCATCCATTGTGTAGCGGGGGGGTCATAGGGGGTTTGAGGCATACTCGTAACCCCACTTTGACCCTATGTTAGGTTGGGTAGATCCACCTATGGCTCTGTGCATGATTTTCGCACATGTTTTTTGGATGCGATGGTTTTCGATCCATGGTATTGGACGCGATGGTTTTCGATCCATGGTATTGGATGCTTTGGCATGTATAAATATGTATTATAACATTGAAAGGAACATAATGAAAAATAAAACTGGTAGTCCTGGTTTTGGGATCCACAGGAAAATCTCTGTGTATATGTGTTTTATGTGTTATGCTCTCGCATTGTTTATTTTTTGTGTTTTAGAATTCGTATGCAGGTAATTTCTATACAGGGTTAAAACCTACATTTGCTATTAGACCAGATTTGGCTTCAGGGGACGCCTTTGTTGCTGAGAGGTTTCGCTCGGGCCTGTGGTAGACCCTGTTCAGTGGGAGATCTGTGAGATTGATTCTGGTGGTGAAAGAAGATGGCAAGCAATGGAAAGATAGAGATCAAGAAAGTTAATGGTCAGAGTTTTGAGTTGTAGAAATTCAAGATGGAGGATCTATTGGTGGATAAAGAACAATGGATTGTGGTAGATCCGGGTACTAAACCAACAGGAGTTTATGATGAAGAGTGGAGGAAGTTGGATCGGAAGGCAAAGAGCACAATATGATTGTGTGTCTCAAATCGAATATTGCTGAATGTATCAGGGGAGGCTACAGCAAAGGCTTTGTCAGACAAGTTAGGGACTTTGTACCAATCTAAGTCTCTGGTGGATAAATTGTTCCTATGGAAAACATTGTATAGCGTAAGGATGAAAGATGGAGACTCGATGACAAAGCATATAAATGCATTTAATACTGTGGTAAGTTAGTTAGCATCTATTGATATTAAAATTTCAGAAGAAGATAAGTGCATCAGTTTGTTGTGTTCTCTACCATATTCGTGGGAGAGTCTGGTTGTTGCAATAGGTAGCAATGCAACTGCCTTGTAGTTTGATGAAATAGTCTCATCCTTGCTGATGGAGGAGATGAGACGAAAAAATATGGAAAGCCAGAATGGTGATGCCTTGTCTATACGAGGACTGTCGCAGAACAGAAATGAAAATAAGTCATCGAGTGGGAGATCTAAATCTAGAAGGAGATCTAAATCTCTAGGAAAACCTATAAAGGTGGTGTGCTGGAAATGCAGAAAGGAAGGGCACTACAAAAGGGATTGTAAATCTAAAGCTCTTGATAAAGGAAAGGGATCTGATGATGCTCCTTCTGCAGAGGCGAAAACCACCTCAGATGAAGGTGGGGATGTGTACTTGGCTTTTTCAAGTACACATGTAGATCATGAGGCATGGTTGATTGACTCAGGTGCATCCTTTCACTTCACTCCCCAAGAAAGTGGTTCTACGAGCATGAGAAATATGAAGGTGGTGATGTCTTCTTGGGGTATGACAGGAAGGCTAGAATTTTTGGTCGCGGAAAATTAAAGTTGAAGTTACAAGGTGGAAGGCTTAGAACACTTCCGGGTGTTTTGCATATTCCTGCATTGGCCAGAAATCTGATTTCTGTAAGCAAGCTGGAGGATGTAGGTGTAAAAATAGTGTTTGAGAAGGACACCTGCAAGATGGTTCGAGGAGCACTAGTATTGATGTAGGGAGTTTGGATTGGAACTCTGTACAAGCTGCAAGGTAACACTATTATTGATGGGTGCAATAGTTCTATGGTTCCTGAAAGTGGAGCTGAAGATCTGGTGGTCTCTAGAGAGAAGACCATGATGTGGCATGAAAGGCTTGGAAATATTGGAGAGAGGGGCCTTCGAATACTTCATGGTAAAGGTATGGTAGAAAGTATGAGTAATAGCTCTTTGGATTTTGATTTCTGTGAAAATTGTGTATATGGGAAGCAGAATCTGGTGAGTTTCCCCTCTCGTAGTGAGAGGCCAAAATAGATATTAGAGCTTGTGCATAGTGATGTGTTTGGACCTGTGAAGGTTCCATCACTGGGTAAGTTTGTGTACTATGTATCATTTATAGATGACTTCTCAAGGAATACATGGATATATTTTCTTAAGAAGAAATCTGAAATCTTTGATAGGTTTAAAGAAGTTAAGGCTCTCGTGGAAAATCAGATAGAGAAGAAGATAAAGGTGCCGAGGATAGATAATGGTGGAGAGTTTTGCAACAAGGAATTTGAAGAATTTTGTAAGAAATGTGGTATAACACGGCAGAAGACTACTCCATATACACCTCAGCAAAATGGAGTTGCAGAAATAATGAACAAGATGTTGATGGAAAGGGCAAGAAGCATTCTTACTGGTGTCATGTTAGGACAGGAATTCTGGGCAGAGGCAGTGGATACTACATGTTACCTAGTCAACAGGTCACCTTCATCAGTATTGGAGGATAAGACTCCACAAGCGGTATGGACTGGTAAGAAACCCTCTCTTTCACATCTAAGGGTATTTGGATGTGATGCATATGTACATGTTCCAAAGGAGAAACTAACCAAGTTGGATAGTAAATATGAAAAGTGCATCTTTATTAGGTATAAGGATGGTTGAAAGGGTTATAAGCTTTGGAACCTTGTAACAAGGAAGGTTGTGCACAGCCAAGATGTGGTGTTCAAAGAGGTAAAAGATTTTATTAGACATGAAATCAAACCAAAGGAACCTGAGAATATAGAGTTTGAGCTAAAGGAGGACGAATCAGACTCTACAGTAGAGGAGGAATCAGATGATGAATAGCCACAAACTCTGGGTGTGAGAAGATCAGTTCGAGAAAGAAGGCAGCTAGAAAGGTATAGTCCATCTGCTTTCTGTTCAAATTATGCTTTATCTATTACTGATGATGATCCCAAAACTCTGAAGGAAGTAGTAGATTCAGAGGATGGAAAACTCTAGTACGAGGCCATGGTTGATGAAATGGCATATTTGCACAAAAATGAGGCTTGGGATCTGGTGGAGTTGCTAACTGGAAGGAAACCCATTGGCAGCAAATGGGTCTTCAAAAAGAAAACAAATGGAGAAGGAAAAGTGGAGAAATACAAAGCTCAGTTGGTAACAAAAGGTTATTCCCAGGTGCCATGAATTGATTTTGGTGATATTTTTTCTCCTGTTGCCAAGGTAACTTCTGTTAAATTACATTTATCTATTGTGGTTGCTTTTGATTTTGGGGTATAATAGATGTATGTGAAGACAACATTTCTTCACGGGGATCTGGAAGAGGAGATCTACATGAAGAAACCTGAAGGTTTTGCGGTGAAGGGTAAGAAAGAAATAGTACGCAAGTTATGGAAGTCTCTATATGGATTAAAACAATCACCAAGGATGTGGTATTACAAATTTGATACATTTATACGGGGACTTGGCTTCACTAGAAGTGAAGCAGATCACTGTGTGTATTTTAAATTAATTGGTGACCATGTTATTTATCTGGTCTTGTATGTGGATGATATGTTGCTGGTTGGAAATGAAAAAGAAATTATCCAGAATTTGAAGACCCAATTTTCCTCCAAATTTGACATGAAAGATCTTGGTGCTACAAACTATATTTTGGGCATGGAAATTAAAAGAGATCGTACAAAGAGGAAGCTCTGGTTTAACCAGAGGAAGTATGTCGAGACAATATTGTAGAGGTTTAATATGCAGGATAGTAAAATGGTGAAGGTTCCTATTCCTGTAGGTGTGAGGTCATCTACTTAACAGTGTCCCAAGACACAAGAAGAGGAAGAGGACATGTCCCATGTTCTATATGCAAGTGTAGTCAGTAGCCTGATGTATACAATGGTCACTACTAGACCAGACATTGCACATGCAGTGGGAGTATTGAGCAGGTTTATGTCAAAATCAGGGAAGGAGCATTGGAAAATAGTGAAGCAGGTTTTCAGGTGTTTGCATGGCACTAGTAATTATGGTTTGTGCTACCAAGGAAGACCAAGATTTGACAGAGTGTTGGATATTCGTGGCTTTGTTCATGCAGACTCGGCTAGAGATCTGGATCAGAGAAGATCTACAAGTGGGTATGTGTTTAACCTATTTGGAGGCGCAGTCAGTTGGATGAGTAAGAAACAATCTATAGTGGCACTATCAACTATAGAGGCAGAATACATGGCAGCCACGCATGCAAGCAAGTAAGAAGTTTGGTTGTAGAGATTGTGTTCAAGTATGGGGTTAGTATAGGGAGCTATAAGGATAGATTGTGACAGCCAAAGTGCAATTTTTTTGGTAGAGAACCTCGCATATCATTCAAATACAAAGCACATTGATGTTCAGTATCACTTTGTGAGGGATATGATAGAAGACAAAAAGGTGTTAGTGGTAAAGGTGGACACGTTGAATAATACTGCAGATGCATTGACAAAATCTGTGAGCTATGAGAAGTTCTCTTGGTGTAGAGAGACAATGGGCATTTCAGTGCTAGATAAATGACTAAGCTCTCTTGTGGCCCCCTATGGAAAGAAAACAACAAGTGGGAGAATGTTGGGTTGTGTTATATTCTTTCCATGACTAGCCCACGTAGTTAACCAGGGGGTTAGAGGGGGGCGGAGCCCTCCTTCATTGCATCCATTATGTAGCAGGGAGGGTCACAAGGGGTTTGAGGCGTACCCGTAACCCACTTTATGGGGTCAAGGGTAGTGCCCCAGAAAATTTTGGTTTCTGACCCTATGTTAGGTTGGGTGAACCCACATATGGTTTTGTGCATGATTTTCACACATGTTTTTTGGACGTGATGGTTTTCGGTCCATGGTATTGGACGCGATGGTTTTTGGTCCATTGTATTGGATGCTTTGACATGTATAAATATGTATTATAGCATTGAAAAGAACATAATGAAAAATCAAGCTAGTAGTCTCGGTTTTTGGATATAGGGGAAAGTCTCTATGTATATGTGTTTTATGTGTTATGCTCTCACATTGTTTATTTTCTATGTTTTAGAATTCGTATCTAGGTAATTTATGTACAGGGTTAAAACCTACAAAACTTATCTCTATGCCATGAATTTACAAATAGCTTGCTTAGGTGTTTTTGTTGACTATGCATGAAATGAAAAATTGAAAAATTTCATATCCATGTAATCTATAAAATAAGACTCCAAAAACTTTGAAAATGTCTCAAATGGTAACTAATTTGAGAAAACGGATCATAGAGAACTTAATTTGTCTTGTTTTGGAACAAAGACCATGTTTTATTTTCTGTAATTCGGTTGCATTTGCTCAAAGAATGCATTTGAAGTTCACTAGTCAAAAGTGCCATGTTTTTCCCTTGATTGTTTGCTGGAGGTCAACATGTGCGATTTGGGTGGAATTTGACCAATACAATTCTATATTGGAGCTTCTAGAAACAATGTCCATGTGTCAGATTTCCTTCTAGAGTGGTGCTACTACCTCAACCATGGAGATATCTATGAAAACTTAACAAAACTACAACAACTTGAAAATGTTAAATGATCATTAGTAAAACCATGCAAAATTCTTCTTAATTGATTAAAAATGATGGAAATAATAATAATAAACCATGTAAATGTGTATGCAGGAACCTAGTGTATTTATGAAGAAATATGGTTAAAAATGATGACAATGGTTGAATGGACCGATACAAAAATGGATGGTTTCATCAAAGAAATTATGACAAATTGGAAGCCCAACAGCATGTGTCAAGCATACATCTTAAACTTTTGATATGTTTTCTCAACAATCTAAATATTGTCCAATCATCAAACTATACCTTTAAAAGTTTTTGGATATATTCCTTAAAAGATACAACCACCACTCTAGAAAATATAGCAATGGAATTCTTTAATCCAAAAGGCATTACTTTATATTAATATGAGCCCCATTCTATTGAAAATATGGTGTTATGCCAATCTTTAGGTGTAATCCTTTTCTGATGATAACCTAAAAATCCATCTATAAATGAGTAAGCTTCCTGACCTCCTATATTGTCTAGCAATTCATCTGTGAAAGGTGTAGGGAAGGGATCATGTAAACATGCATCATTTAACTTTCTGAAAACCACATAGATCATAATCTCTCCTTGATTCGTCTTTTATTGTAGCACCATAAGACTCACCCATTCAGATTCTTGTACTAGTTTAATAATTCCTGCTAGTATCATCTTATCAAGCTCTACCTTCATTTTCTCCTAATATTTTTGGTTCAACTTGTAAGGTATTTTTTTGACTAGCTTCACATCAGGCTTAAGGCGAATCTTCATAACTCCTATATCTCCTATTATAACCTTCATCTCTGTAAAGTTAGTGGGAAACAGTTCGTGATATTCATGGAGTAACCCTGTAACTTTACTGACTGTCTCTTCATCCCAATATTGTCCTACTATCAGAAATTTAGGTTCCTTCCCTAATCCTATGTTCACCTTCTCATTCTTTAGTGGCTTTGTTAAATCTAGTATTTCTGCCTTAGGTCCAGTTTCTTGGGGATATCCTTGTCATTCTACTCTGTCAATGTTGCAAGTATCTTCTTTTTTTTCTACAGTAAGGATATAACATTCTAGTGCATTTTATATATGTGCAGCCAAATTAGGTTGTTGCCATGTCAATGGGCTTGTATTCTCAAAGATCTTATTCTTAACTGTTTGAAAGTCCAAATCTATGTATGGGAAATCATCCTCAAAGCCAAATGTTAATATGAAGCCATTAACCATGTCTTCCCAATTTACAGTACCATGTCAAAGTTTTATTTCTAAGAACCAGTTCTTAGTGATTGTCTCTAATGTATGAATGAATCCATGTACCCATTCTTGCTGTGGAATCTCTTTCCATGTTGTAGTTAATAATTGGATTTTCTTCCTAGGATTAGTTTCACCATCCTATTTTATCTGTATTTATGTATCTATCTTTCCAAACCGTATCCACATAAATCTTCGGCATTAATGCCACCCTTCTATTTTCTTCTTGTGTGCACCCCACCATCTAGTAGGTGTAGCTTTCATAGCTATATCCAAGGATAACAACCTTTTATTCTTTGGAAATTATTCTTCATAATCATTGAGAAAAGTATTTACATCACCCAAGCCATCATAAGAAGGTAGGTTACATATCTTGGATCCCATACAATGAACTAATTTTGTAATTCTTGCATAGAACCTTCTGGATACTTCATGCAGCCTATTTTTTCAGTTTTCCAACTCTTCTTCTGAGTCTGAGGTACAAGTATTATTGTTCTCGCAAGTCAACTTTCCTTATGCAGTAGTGTAAACCTAATCTCGTTTGATTGCTGTCATTTGATATATATTATCGATATCAATGGTGTAGTATTCTTCTCTAACTAGTTCTGTATATCTTACCCCTTTTAGTGGATCGAAGAGAACAATTACTCTAATATTATTCACTTCAACTATCATCTGTCTCTTTTTTAGATTAATTATAGCCTTATTATCAAATTCCCAATCAAGTCCAAGTAATGCAGGATAGTGGTTATTGTCATCAACGATCTCTATTGCTTCAAAATCAGCAGTAGTGCGAACTCATTCAATGTCCACTATTCCACTTGGTATTCTTCCTGGGGGGAGATATTTTGTTGGTTTTCCATCCTTAACTAAATACGTGACCACTGTAGCTTTGATTTACCCATTAACTCCCATATCTTATTGATTAAGACATTAGCCTCAAATCCCAGATCTAGGATAGATTGATCCATCTCATATACTCTTATCTGTGCACTAAACCTCTTCTCTCTTCCAGTTCTTTTCTGTCGATGAAAATTATTGACTGTACACATCTCGCTCTTCAACGTTTCTTTGGATTCACAGGAATCTATCAACTCTTGAGGACCTTCTACCACCTTTTGATCTCTTAATAATTTTATACAAGCCTACAAAAAATATTTTAAAATACCTACTTTATCTAGTGAATCTTGGTCTTGTTTCGAAGCTCAATCTTGTGTCGAAGATTGATCTTATATCGAAGCTCGATTCTGCATCGAAGATTGATTCTGTGTCAAAGCTAATGACACGTTGCAACTAGTTCTTTGTTTTGACTATGTACTAGACTTCGAAGCTCCAACATCCATAAAAATTCTCTTTGCTTCCATAAATATATCTTTTTCCCTCTGAATATAACAAAAATAGGAACTTTCTCAACAATGTTTCTCACTCATGTCCTTTCAGGTTCTTTCTTATCATCTGCTCTATCACTTCTAGTTGTAATTCCACTTCTACTGACAATACTAATTCGAGGTTCGTCATTCCTCCTTTCACCAATCATCATTTGAATATTTTGTATCAGCTATTGATTCCTTTTTTATTTCAATAATCATAGGGAATTCCTCAATTACATGGTCAATAGGTTTAAAATACTTACATGTCGTTGTAGGGTTCTGACAATCTCTCAAAAAATGACATGCCTGGCTGCAGTTATAACAAATGATCTTTCCACATCCACGACCATAACCATCTCCAACACCTCGACTTCTTCATTGGTAGCCTCCTGGATCACTTCACTATCCACTACCTTAATGTCCATGTTCTTTTGTTGTCATTCTATAAGTGTTAGCACCGCGCTCCATCATTAGTTCATAATCTAAACAATTATTCTCATCATTTCCTAGTGATTTACAAAATTTGCAATATAGGTTCCTTGGAGTTTGCACATATTTCTATAATGGGTAACAGTCTTCTAAGATATGTTTCCCTCTAGTCTTACATATCTCACACCATAGGATGGATCTTGCATTTAAGGGATTCAGTGCCCCACTAGCCATGTAATCCCTAAATATAGCACAATGTTGTTTAGAATGGGCCTTGGATCTGCACTTTGTACACCATAATTCTTCTCTAACTTATTTTATTTTCTTGATATCTTGTATCTGTAGGGCTAGGTTGACCAACTGACTTTGAATCTATTGGATACTTGAATTAGTATCTCCTACAGTTGAAGCTTCCAACTTCATCGCAATATGTAAAGGTTGAGCTTGACTGGTTATCTTTTGTTGTGACAATGGTAATCTGATATGCTGTAATAACGCATCTATAAACCATCCCTGATGTTGCTATAGAGGTATGTGAAAGCTCACTTGATCCAATAATTCCTTAAATCTTTGATCAAATTCCCAAAGAGTCTGAGTAGGTTTCTGTTTAATTTATTTTAAAGAATAAATAAAAGATAATAATAGTAAATAGATAATAAATAATGAAGAAATATAATAATAACAAATAAATAAAATACTAAAGTGCTAAATAAGTATATATATAAAAGTAAAATATAAAATAGTAACAATAAGTAAAGTTAAGAAAAAGTAAAATGAAATAAGGAAGAGTTAACAAAAAGAAGTATAAAACTAGTAAAAAATAAGTAAAGCTATCAAAAAGCAAAAATAGATAAAATAAGAAAGAAATAAATTAAGAGAAAATTTAACTTCAGTAAAACTTAAAATAAAAAGTAAACTTCAATTAAAAAGTAAACTTAAAATAAAAGCTACATGTTGACACATAGAATGTGTACATGTTGTTCCCATTCCAATGTTTGGTCTATTTAATAGACGATGAGCAAGATGAGAGATCATTCCATCATCCATTCTCTTGGGAGAAAAGTGTTGTGAGACAAAGGATTCCCTGGCAGTAGTACGTTGACTGAGGGTTTGGGGGTGGTCAGTTGTAAAAAGATTAGATGCAACTGAGCCTATGGTTGGGTGGAGTGTCATCACTAAAGCATTGTTGCGATTAGCGAGATTCAAATAGTGTTCAAATCCAAAATTACAAGTAAGGAATATCATTGCTACAAGTAAGTTTCCTTTACTCCTATTTCTCAAAAAATCTATGCTAATTAAGTGAATAGAGGTGTGTTGATTGTAAATCACATAATTGATCTAATTAGTTGCATGTTTTAATTTTGGGGTTGTTACAAATGCTGATTTAATATCTGCAGATGTTCTAATCTGATTATTTTAATACTTCATATACCATATCAATGCTCCATCTCTAAGCATCGTAATAAGCTGCACTTTATTTATATTTTCATCATTTATTTGCTTCGTGGTCCATATAGCTTCACATAAAAACCAAAACCTTCATGGATCCTCTGATCTAGTTCCTTTGAAACTAGACAGCTTAATATCATCATCCATATTGCTTCTTGGAGGGGGAGGGGGATGTTTAATTGGAGGGGAATGGGACGTAGGGAGAGTAGGGGGCGAGGAAAAAACACCCTGGCTATTTGTTGATTCTAGATTCTACAAACTCTGAGCCTATGAAGGTGAATATTGCAAAGTAACCTGGGGTTTATCAAAGTGGCTATCTTCTCTTTCACTTTCAAATTAACTAAAAAGAGGACTATACTCAGTCTCTACAAAGGCCTTCGGGTCTTGTCCACGAGCTCTCTTTTTGGGTATCTACTGTATATCTGTTTCCACTTCGTGCTACTATGATATTTGACTCAGATTTATTATCTCTTATTACAAACATAAATAAACTAACAATACGATTGCATCTGTAAAATTCAATTTTCACACAGAAGCATCTTAATCCAAAATTTCAAAGACTTTAGATACTTACCTCGTGGTCCTTTGAAGAATCCTCATTTTGCTTTATTGTAGGACATAGTCGAGTCTACTATGAACTCAGTAATAAAGCCTCCCACGATGCTATCAATCAAGAAATCAATAACCCTTGAAATCTTATTTTCAGTGCTCTTGAGTCGTTGCATTAGTTCAAGAGTCCACATGATAGGTTCTCCACCTTTAAAACATGCCTTTGTTTCAGTCAACCTTGATATGCACTCCTATAATTCGACAGGAAATGGTGTTAGGAAAATTTCATATTGATGTATGAAAATATACTTCTCTAACCAAACTTTAGACATCAAACGAGGGTTTATGTTCTCTTGATAAACAAATTCTCCCTCTTTTTGTTCTATCCAGTCTTTAATTTCTTTCTTCAACGGGTGCCACATCCTCCTATCCCTCCAACAGATCTCAGTTCTGGAAATGAAACCATTTGTTAGTTATGATTTGGGCTGACCCAGGTTTGATGTATATTGCGAACCAACAAACGCTCAATCACTGTCCCTTTCAGCAACACCCTACAAGAAGATCTTAGTCTCACCCAAAGTTATTATGGGAGGATGAAGAACCAAGTTTAGATAGCCTTGAAGGATGATGCGATGTGGTGTTTTATATTATATTTTATTCTTAACATTCACTAATCACTTCACCGCCTTCATTTAATCATTCAAGCATACCATATCAAGCCATTAATTATCATTGTACTGAAATAAAGTGAAAATGTAAGAAATTTCTATGCTACAATACATAATAAGCAAATATACACATGAAGACACCAAATTATAGTTGTTCACCCCAATGTGGGGCTATGCCCACAATAAATTTTACTCATACAATGATTCTTTGTACGACAAATAGTTGTTGACCTATGCACTCAGCTGCAAGTAGTCTATGCACTCAAGTGCAGACTCAGACCTCTATGCACTAAAATACATAGCCTCACCTTATTTTCCCAAACAAAAGATCAAAAAAGTTCAACCAGAACATAGATATTGATCAGAAGATGATTTTTTTTCTTATTATTTGACCCTATATATGTTATTACATCAAGGGTTACATTGTTAAAGTACCATGGTCCAAATACCATGAACTCCCTAAAGCAAGCAGTTATGGTCCCAAAACCCATTGATATTTTACATTATTACACGCTTTACAAAAAGGAGGAGCTTCGACCCACTCCAACACCCTTATACTGTTTGGTATATTCCAACTTCTTCATTGCATGATCCACTTGATGCTCTACTGCTCTATTGCGTGGTCCACTTTGCACTTCGCTACACTCTACACTACGCACCTCGTTCCTCAAAATGCAGAGTATTTACCAAAATTTAGGCCAAGTTAGGTTGCACAAATTAGGATCCACTCATCACATCTCTTGAATGAGGTTAGAAACATCCATATACTCAAATACATATGCAGGAAGTATAAACAATAAACATAATAATCAGATCCATAGGTCCAAACAAAAGAAAGAGGCATCATAAGTCAAGAAATACTAATCTTCTATGCGAGGTGATCCTCTCCCTCCTGAACCAGCCATCACCATCCATAGTGCACATAAAAATGTTACCTTTAATCAACCAACCAGGCCTTCTAGGGAATATCTCATCTAGGGATTCATCAAATCTTTCGAATTGACCATACTAGGTGTCACATCTCATAATTTTTTTTCATAATCTAGGATTTATCTAAAACCCTATCCTCATAATTTCCATAAAAGTCCAATACACAAATTTTCTAAGGTTTTCTTCAAACCCTAGAATTATTTTAAGTCTCCACCATCCTCTTCCTGCTTCCATCAATCGTGTCATCATCAAGGTGATCTCCATGGCTTTGCTTCAGCCCAACTCTAAAACCATGTTAAATTTTCATAGGGACTTATTGTTATTTGCTTAGATAATTTCATTTATTCATTAACAAATTAATTTCACCCCAAATCATTATTAAATTATTCATATTTACATCATTATTCATCAACATATGGAGTTATGTAGGAAGAAAAACATCATTATCATCAATACAATGAAACATAAAGGAACAATAGAAGAAAAGCATGCACACATAGAGACGTCTAGATTGGTCTGAGACCAAGGAAAAACACACTATGGGGAAATCCCTTCAAAATTATTCTAATTCTTAGATCAACATCAAATAATTAAACAAAAACGAGTACAATGATCCATGTCTTCATCTATGTAACTAACCAATAAAACAACTATGACATCCATGAAACGAATTTAATCATGCTTATACTATAAACCATGAGTATGAGGATTGTGATGTACTATCATTGTCTTTAGTCAACTTCTGAACATCGTTGTCACTGAGCGAAGTCTTCAGAATACTGAAATTTCATCTCTTAGTCCTGAACACACATAGGAGTTGTTCAAATGACTATGGCAGTCCTGGATGCTACCTGGTAAATTGTATATGTACGATTAGGTACAAATACATTCAAATATGTCTCATACCCCAAGTCACACCCTTCAATCTATCGTATGAGCGATTTAGGATTCCATGACTCACCATTGACTACTCTGTGCATGCATCTAGGGACCAAACCACATAATTTTCTTTAGAAACCCTAGAAGCTCCCTTCAGACTTATGTGCAAGCAACTGAGACTTCCCAGTCACACCCTCGACCACTCTGTGTATGCGTATAGTGTTAGAAATACTCAGCTATGTGTGTGCAACCTAGAAAAAAACCCTACATTTGTGCAAGCTTCAACCCTATAGTTTCAGATCCTTGTGCGAATTTTCTCCATCAGATCTATGTGAACCAGGACAATAGAAGAGAAGAGAAGATGGCTTGATTAATGTGTCCAAATGAGTTTGAGTTCTCTTCTATTTATAGGCTTCCATGAGGATCCACTTGGTGTTGAGATAGACCTCTCCAATTGCACATATGCATAGGGCTGACCTGATACAATATAAATGAGTGGGAACATAAATTCAAAAACCAACTTCTGCTTGTCCAAATGAGGTGATCTTTGGGTCAATTTTGGTCCTCGTAAAACCATAATTGCATAATTTTGACAGTTTAATGGTTTGTTAAATAAACTAGGTTTAAGAGTGAGGAACATCATTCATATTTGTGATATTTAATGTTATTTAAACATTTAAATGATTATGAATCATGTTTTATTGGTTGGTGATGAAGTTAATTTCAATTAAAAATTTATTTAAACATAAGAAATCATATTAATTTTTAGAATGGACTAAAATTGTAATGCATTCTAATAAAGCTGAATAATTCCACGTGTATGAGCTGTGGAAGTTTCGTTATAAATCCAATTCCAATCACTTAGATACATGAATCCAATAAAATAATAATAAGCCTTCTTGTGGAATACAATGGAAGCCCGAACGTTTAGAGGTTAATTGGTCTATTCCTTAAGTGAGATAATCAATATTATGATATCATGTCTATGTAAGGTGAAAAACAATCGAGTGAATTAAGAAATGAGTCTCCTAACTCACCAGTTTCCCACTACGTTTATGATCAGTGATCATACCTTTTCGATATCATATCTAGAGTCATGCTTGCGCCATCCATGACATAAATCATAGTCCATATTATATATCCAATTAATTTCAAAATATATGAACTACATACAATCAACAACATGCTTTTCATATTTACGCCATAAGGTGTTTCCCTCTGAATGAACTCCCCCAAATGCCTTTCTGTCCTAATCGTAGCCGTTAGATCTTTTGTTAGACGATTGAACAAAAATCAGCCGTCTGATTTAATAAAAAATGTTTTAAAACATTTAAAAACCTTTAAAAATGTTTCACTTTCCACTTGACATCTGTGCACCGAGCATGTGGAAAACCCCCTGATTCCAGTGTCGTCTGGACTGCATATTCTTGCAAGAATTACTCTTGCCTCATTCAGAGAAAATACCAGAAGGGCTTTGATGACTGCAAAGACTGATTTGATCTTCAAGGCCGGGAGAAAACCAGGTAGGTAAATGGCGGTGGCTCCATGGATTACTCTGTCGACGAGGTCTTGAATCTGAAGAAGAAGACAATTCGAATTGGGTTGGACATCGGAGGAGGAACAGGAACTTTTGTCGTGAGAATGAGGGAGTGGAATGAAACAATTATTATGACTTCCATGAACATGAACGGGCCCTTCAATAGTTTCATTGCCTCCAGAGTGGTTGTTCCCATGTATATCACTATAACACACAGGTTGCCATTCTTTGAAAATACTTTGAACATTGTTCATTCTGTGCATGTCTTGAGCAATTGGATTCCCACACAGCTGTTGGAATTTGTACTCTATGATATCTCCAGGATTCTGAGGCTTGGAGGCCTGTTCTGGCTAGATCATTATTTCTGCACGAAGGATCAACTGAAGATCTATGTGCCCATGATTGAGCAGCTAGGGTATAAGAAGCTGAAATGGTCTATTGCCCCTAAGTTGGATAGAGGGCCCGAGCTCAAAGAAATGTATATCTCTGCTGTCTTGGAGAAGCCACTTAAGAGGCAGTGAGCAGGCTACTTGTCGATGCAGTTTTAAGTTTCATGGGCTTAAGGTCCCTTAACTTAAAATAAATAAACATTTCTCTCTGTAATGTATTTAAATTTTCAATTATGGGAATATATATGATGCCCTTGCCTGTTTTTAAGATATTTTCCACTTTCAGTGACATAGTCTTCTTGGCCTTATTACAAGCACAAGGAATAAGTAGGCATCTTCTTAGATAAAACAATCGACATTAACAAAACTTTTTCTCTTCAATAACTCAGAGAAGAAAGAGGCATGAATAGGTCGGATTCACTGTCTGAATTGAAGAGTGAGAGAGAATATATGACAGCAGGAGGAGACCATGCAGAGTAGATATGTAAATTCATACGGATCTAGGCAGTTCCATGTAGTTTACAAAACAGTTCCATATGTTCATGCAAATAGGGCCGTGCAATCCATAAAGCAACACAGTCCAGACATATATCATGCCGTATCTTCTTGGGCCAACTATGTTGCTCAGTTTAGGGTGATTTGTTGACCATAGAGCTGTTGGATTTTAGCGCACTGTGAAGGTTTCTTCGTAAGTGTTTTTGAAAGAATGAAAATCTGATTTTGAAGGAGAAATTACCTCTGTATGTGTGAAACTGTTTTATGCTTCCACTATTTAATTTCCAGCTATTGTGTGATTGGTGATATGGCCTGAAATTTAATTTCTGGTTAATTTAATTCAACAAGTTATTTGTTTAATTAAGATCATAAGGGCATTAGTCATCTGGCCATTCTTACTGTAGTGTACCCTACCCTAATGGCAGTAACCCTCAAAGGGATGAGGCCAGCGATCATGCATGTTGGATTTTGAGAAGTGCAGGTGTGTCCACTTTCTAATATTAAGCAGTCCACCAGGATTTTATTTTTCACTGTTGTGTCCACTGTGACCTACCCAAATGGCAGGAGTCTCAAAGGGCAGAGGATGTGTGATGGTGCATATTAGATACTATGCAGTCATCTTGAATTCCTTTCTTGTTGTAGTCTGCCCTAAACTAATGGTAGGAGTTTCAAAGGGATGAGACTGTGCGATGGTGCATGTCAGACACTAAGCATTCCATCAGTATTCAGTTCATAATGTAGTGTGCCCTGTCTTGATCCCTAACGGCAGGAAGTCTCAAAGGAATGAGGATGGGAAATGGTGCATATTCATTTTGATTAGTGGGTGTGTCTACTTTCTAAAAATAAACTGTCCACGAGGATTCCATTCTTACTGCAGTATGCCCTATCCTCATGGTAGGAATCTCAAAGGGGATGAGATTGGGGTAACGATGCATATTGGATACTCTGCAGTCCACCCATATTACATTCTTATTGTAATGGACCCTACCCAAATGGTAGGAAATCTCAAAGGCAGGAGGCTGGGAGATGGGGTATAATGTATTTTGAGAAGTTCAGGCGTGTCTACTAAATCTCGAAGGTATGAGGCTGGGTGATGGTGGATACTGAATCCCAGGCAGTCCCCCAGGGTTACATTCTTGCTGTAGTGTGTTCTATCTGAAGGCAAGAGTCTCAAAGGGGTGAGGCTGGGTGATGATGCGTATTGGATATCTAGCAGTCCACCAGGATTATGTTCTTCCTGTAGTCTGTCCCACCCTAATGGCGGTTGCTCCATGGATTACTCTGTCGATGAGGTCTTGAATCTGAAGAAGGAGACAATTCGAATTGGGTTGGACATCAGAGGAGGAACAAGAACTTTCGTCGTGAGAATGAGGGAGCAGAATGTAACAATTATTACGACTTCCATCAACTTGAACGGGCCCTTCAACAGTTTCATTGCCTCCAGAGGGGTTATTCCCATGTATATCACTATAACATAGAGGCTGCCATTCTTTGAAAACACTTTGGACATTGTTCATTCTATGCATGTCTTGAGTAATTGGATTCCCTCACGGCTGTTGGAATTTGTACTCTATGATATCTACAGGATTCTGAGGCCTGGAGGCCTGTTCTAGCTAGATCATTTTTTCTGCACAAAGGATCAGCTGAAGATCTATGTGCCCATCATTGAGCAGCTAGGGTATAAGAAGCTTAAATGGTCTGCTTCCCCTAGGTTGGATAGAGGGCCCGAGCTCAAAGAAATGTATATCTCTGCTGTCTTGGAGAAGCCACTTAAGAGGCAGTGAGCAGGCTACTTGTAGATGCAATTTTAAGTTTCATGGGCTTAAGGTCCCTTAACTTAAAACAAATAGACATTTCTCTCTGTAATGTATTTTAATTTTCAATTATGGGAATATATATGATGCCCTTGCCTATTTTTAAGATATTTGCCACTTTCAGTGTATGGTTCATGTATCTGGGTTTGATTTAGGGCTCCAAGATTTTCATATTCATATTAATATATAAAACAGATCTGTAATTTGAATTTCTGGATTTTCTACCGTGCCATGGTTTTCATTGATTTTTGAAAAAATGTGGATGGTTCGTCTGTAATGGTCAAGGGCTGAAATTCAATGGCCATGTTTAGTAGGTTTTGACTGCAATGGCGAAACTGCAAATTAACTGGAATTCATTGAGATTGAATTATGAATGGAATAACAAGCAGATACGGTATACAGTAAAATCGCGTTATTTTTATGGCTGTGAAATTTAGAATTTGTGTGCTGTGTCCAAACTCTTTCTAACAGTGATAAGGACTTGGCTTCTTCTTCAATACACAAAATAGGGTTCCTTGATTTTACTAATATAGATGACATAGGATGCCCACTGATTATCTTTTCAAGGCTTGGAAATATATGCATACAAAATCTCGACTTCCTTAAATTATGAAGGGCCTTAGAACTGTCCTTTAAAAGATTCTCCGCTTCCTTACAAATATGTGGAATGACAAGTCCACCACCTTTCTTCTTTTATAGCCCGCAGATCAAGAAATCACAGCTACAATGACCTATACTGGTCAGCCAAATTCACAGCGCATGATAGTATATAGCAGTTCTTTATGTGACTGTTGTGCTCTACAACAACCCCCCATTTCATATCATCTTTACTTATAAATATTAACGTATGAAATGGGTCCCTTTAGAATTTAATTTGGTATCAATGCTATTATAATCCAAAAAGTCCAATAAATGAATAAATGCACTTTATAAAACTTTTTGGACAGACCCTTAAAAAGAAATCATGTAATGATTTGTCATTGCGATAAAGCGATCGCGAGATCGCATATCGCAATGACACATGAATTATAATTAAGCACCCCAAAGCTTTCCGCCGATGCGCATTCGACGCATTCGGCGATCGGGCGATATTCCATGTACATGTTATAATGCCCCATGCCAATTGTCCCGACGCGATAGGCATTCGGCGAATTCAGCGATCGGCGACACGCTACAACAGTTGTGATGTTCCCAAAGACTTGTCCCGATGCGATGCGCAATCGGGAATCGGGTATCGGCGACAATCTCACCCAAGTCTTATTGCGCTCAAAGCTTTTCAGCGATGCGATATCGCATTCGGCGATCGGTGATATCCAATACACACCATTAAAGAGCACTAATCATACCCCCGATTGCGATCCGATAAAGCGCGGTTTTCAACGAAGAGCCGTTAAGTGATGGGATGGCACAATTCATTTGTAATAAAAGCTTGATCACTCACGCAATCCTTCATCTATGCTCAACCGCCAAAACACCCAATTGCCTCTTTGTGCAGAATTCATTCATAGAAGCTAGGCCTGAGAAGATGGGAAAGAAGTCCAAGAAGACTGCAAGTGCTTCCGCAACACCAATTGCAGGACAAGCGGCCGCAAACAAGAAGAAGGGCCTAATATCCGATACTACATGCACGGGGCTCACCAGAGTTACTTGGCAAGGCACTTATAACCTAATTGAAGCTGAGCAACTAAAAAAGACAGTGACAGAAGCTAGTGTGGACTTACTCAAGAAGTTTGATGCAACTCTCAAAGATTTGGCCGACTCTTTCCTTCACAGGATAGCGGCCAGAGAACAGATTCTTCCCTATACAGACGTTGTGCGATGGGCGATTGAAGATATCCCCATCTTGGATAGAACTTTTAATACCAGAGATGGGAGGATTTTCGGATCATTCAAGCCAGATGACCTAAGGCAAATGTATCATTTGCCCGAGCCAGAGAAAATATATAACAAGGCCTTCCTGGAGAAGTTTGCAAGCGAGAATGAGATCGAATCTGAACCTATCAAGGATTGGAGGCAAAATCCCAACAAACACAAGCACGAATCCTCCGGTAAGTACTCGGTCGATTCTTTGGCTTCTCCTTATTGTTATGCGGGGATTATGATGTGTAGGCTGTGGGGATTGCATGATTCTCCCAATTTTACCATTGAAATGGTTCCTTTAATGGAGGCAGCAGTAAACAGTTGGATTATGGATTGGGCTACTATTCTTTCGGATAAATTAGAAGTAGCTGTTCGTGATTTTAGATCTCAGACTATTGTTTCAGAAAGGAAAATGCCCCCATTCTACTATAGTGCATATATCTTAGACACCCTTTGTTTCAATTCCGAATTTCCTGTTCTCGGGTGGAGGTGGACTGCACAGGACCCTTCACCCATTCATATATATCATCAAAAATTGTGGAAGTCTTCTTATAAACACCACCTGTATCAAATCTGTAATGGTTTTATGGTACCCATTTACTATTCCATTTTTGATAAACCCATTTCAAAAATTTCCTATCAAGCTTCCATTGATTTACCAGCAGTAGCAAGTTGGTTTGGAGAAGAAAATTTCACCTATATCAGAGTTTTCGGCAGTGAAGCCGACCCACATGTTCTTCCTCTATATGTTCCAGATAAGCTGCTAGCAAGGGAAATTGCATATCAAATCATGGCTGAGAGTACTACACAGACTCTCAAAAGAGAAAAGAAGAAGGGATGGCCATCTTTTCCCTTCAGATGTGGTGTTTATACTCTGCATGATCTTAAACATGTAGAAAAGGAAGCCACGAAGCTTCAGTCTTTAACTCTGGCCACGATCCCAAACAGACCATACGACCCAAAAAAGACTGCTTACACTGCATTAGAACAGGCCAAATTAACAAGGTTTGAGCATCAGGAAGATATGTTTGATGACCTGTTCGTTGCCTCCCAATCAATAGGTCATGCTAAAGAACTCGCTAGGATGCGATATAATGATGAGGGATTAACTGAGTTCAATAAACTCAGAGAACAGAGGTTGCAAACTCTGCCTCTGGATTTACTGGCAACAACCCCAACGACATCATCAAGCGGACCTGTTCAGGAACAGTTCAAGGAACAGGAGGAGAGGCAGAAGAAGCAACAGGCAGAAAGACAGAGAAAAGGACAGGCAGAGAGGCTAAAGAAAGAACAAGCCGAGAAACAGCAGAGAACACAAATGGAACAAGAAGAGAAACAGAAAAAAGAACTGGCAGATAGGCAGAAAAAGGAACAAGAAGAAAAACAGAGGAGAGAAAAAGAGGAGCAGCAGAGGAAAGAGCAGGAAAAAGAACAGAGCGAGTCCCATGCCGAAAAACAGAAACAAACCACCTTTGATCCTGAATTGCTTCAACAGTGGAAGCAATTTGACTTTATTATCAGTGGAAAGGAAGGTTCAAAAGAAATGGACACCTCCAAAACAACTGATACACAGGATGTTACCTCTCCTCAGGTTCTAAGTGGAACCAGCGGCCCACCAAGTTCTAAGCAAGTTGAAATTATTCCAAAAGACCCCTCTGACCAGATTATTCTATAGATAGAAGATATTCCGCCATTGGATGTTTTCTACAGCCCAAGACACAGGGCAGTTGTAAAGCGATCAAGGAAGAGACGAAGGATTGATCAACCTTCTATCTTCCCAGAACAAACGGTCACGGGTAATGTAGTATGGAAGGAGGAATTGGATCCCTCCGATGACTTAACAAAGCTATCACAGTATGCGGGTGCTTATTCGGCGGCAACAATTGACAAAGCATCAGAGGTGAGCCTTCTATTGAAGAATAAGGACCAAGAAATCTTTGCGTTACAGGCAGAATTGGTTGAAACAAAGCAAAGGGCAGCACAAGCAGAAGAATAGTGGAAGGCGCAACAGCAAGAGAACAATCAGTTGACTCAGCAATTGCAAGCGGAAAGGCAAAGGATTGATCAGGGTGCGATCCAGAAACAAAAAGAATTGTCGGAGGCGTTGGAAAATTTGAGAGCGGCGAATGAGCAAATGATAAAGACCAAAGATGAGCAAATTGCTCAAATGTCATCGCAGCTGGAAAAGATGAAGGGCGCGTCGCAGGTAAAAGAGTTTAAATCAGAGGCATTATTGATAAACAATGCGTTGATATCTCAGGTCAGACTCTTATGTCAACAGATCAATCAAGCTGAGCCACTGTGTGAGCTAACTACAGCAATAAATCAGCAGGTAGAAAAGGCCAGGACTGAACTAGATCAAGTAGACGAAGCCATTACTGGATATCTTGACTGGCAAGATACTGATTTAGGAAAAGCAGCAAATTTTCCCAGGATCATAGAAACACATAAAGATATACTTTTCACAGAATGGCACACTCAAGTGATGAAAGCAGAAAGGGCAGCTTCAAGATGTAAATCAACCGCTAGCAATCTAGTGGATCTAGTCAATAACACTCTTTACCTGGCCAATATGATTTCTCAATGTAAACCGGGAAAGATGACAACTACAAATACATTAGAGCAAACATGCTACCCTGAATTAGAGGAAAAAGGAAGATTAATCGCTGGAGTTAAAAGCTTAACCTCAGATGCATATTGGTTCTTTTTAATCAAGCCACATACAGAGAGATCTGCCCTAAAGTGCCTTACAGACGCAATCGGGTGTATAATTCCCGATATCCAAGATGCCACCTACGCTGCACAGCTCAGTTCGCGCCTCAACAAACCCCCGGATGTTGAGCCAATGCTTGCAATAAATCAGCTCAGATTCAAAGGAAAGCAGCTGACTTAATGAGTCACCCTCCCGCTTGCCAGATCGCCAGCCAAAATAGGATCAAGAGTTATTGATACCAGCTTAGTAGGATTTCTGTTTAGTAGATATTTAAATTAGATTAGTATTTATAGACCCTTTCATTGTTTTGGAAAGGGTCGTAAAATTTTGTAATAGACTTAATAGGCTGAAGTTTGCACTACTGTGCTTCAGTCGCTATTCTTTTATGAAATTGGACCAGTTGTTCTGAATTTGACATCAAATTTTCTAATGCAATTGTGCACTATTGCCTTTGTGGAGGACGATTTCTGTGTTGGAGGAAGAACTGCTAATAGCGATTGATATTTGGGAATGTCCCGCAGCTCATATGGTACTTTTATCTACGTCTGAAGTCATTCCTTTTATATGAATTGTTATGTCATATATTCTTGCTATTGTTGAATACATGTTTGCGCTGTAACAGCAAATCTTTATCTCAGCCCACTATTGGATGTTTTTCGATTTGCCTTTTCCTTTAATCATGCATGTAACAATGATATAAATGATAAAGTGTAGTAATTTTGCTGTTATCGCTTTGTGTAACTATTTATGCACAACAATCTTGAATAATTTAATATCTATGTTTAGAGACAGAGTCATCTATATGCCTGTCTAAAAGCTCAGACCATCAAACGCTACACTTTACAAAATCGATAAGTTCCCCGGATAGATCATAGTTATAATATTTTTGCCAATAGTTTTAGTTATTCGCTTATCGCCAGCATATTCTATAAGTCACTCGTCCATCCCATCTACCTATAATTTTTGGGAAACTGGTCCTCATACAATATTGTCTGAGTGAAGATATTCATGATTCCCACATCTGTGAAATATTTTGGTTGGGAGGTTCCAAAAAGTTGATAGGTTGGAAAGGATTTGATGCGATATCAACCTGATGGTGGAAATCTTCATAATTAGTACTATGAGATATCATCCTTGCCTTGTACTGGTTTGTAACAAACCATCTGATGTGACCACAGCGTCTGATTGCTTGTAGAAAAGATAAATCACTGATGTCGGCAACATTTTCAATATCTTTGTATACAATTCCATTCATATGGGCAAACGGTTCACTGAAACCAGGGATTTTAAGCATTTGGAGTGTATAGGGTTTGATGATTAGAGCTGAAAGACCATATATCTGCCACCACTCAATGAACCATTCTGGTGTAGGATCTTCTTGTTCCAAAGCTTCTGCTGTCATGCCTTCAAATAAAAATGAGGACTGTATAGAATAAAATAAATTAGCTGAGCAATTTTGAAGATTCATAGCTGTATAGAAACATTCTTTTTGTCTGTCAGGGTCATAATTTTCTCTGTGGAGAGGATTATCAAATCTTCTCAGTGTGATGTGGCAGCTTGTCATCCGTTCATCATCCTCATCATCTCTCTCAAGAGTATAGTGTATGTTGTCAATGTATTCCAAATAGTCCAGAGCATCTACTGCTTCTTGGTTCATTTCGTCTTGCATTGTTTCTGTCCATAGGTAAGGAATATCCTCCCTATGTCTAATTTCTTTGATTGGGTACCAATCTACATCATGGATAAGTACTGGAGTTTCAAGCATATAACTTACCCAACCATTTGGTGTTTCTATTTCAACAGTGCTTTCCCTTCTCCTGATAAAATTGCAATGCAAGCTCAAAATTGAATGTTCTGACAGAAATTCTCTACTCAGCATATCTGCGAAATTATCTCTCCCGGAAGCTAAACATATCAAATCAGCCCTCAAAGCTGGTTACCAGTATGTCCATCTAGGGATGGTGAGGATAGGACTGAATGCATTACATAGAAAAGGACAAAAAGCTTATGTGTTCTCAGCCCTATTCGACAATCGATGGACCACATTCACCCAGGCTATGATAGGTGGCATTGAAACAAGCCTTGTTGAAGGCCCAGTACAGTATGATGTTTTTCCAGATTTCTCTGTTGCACTTGATGACCCAAATGTCCTGCAATGCCTAACCTTAGGTATCCAAACTGCTGGGTATCAAAATTTCAAAGCAAAATCAAAAAATTTGGCCATATTTTATATTACTTGTGTTAGGTTTTATAACACAACAATCCCTGTTGTTCTGCATACTCCTGATAAAGATGAAGGCCGAGTTACTCTTATCCAGTATGATTCATCTTGCAATCCAGTAGCCCCAGTCTATGTCTCCAGAAATGATTTATGTCCACCTGATGATTGGGTAACCAATTGGGGAAAGCCTATGAAGAAACCTGTTGCTGCTGCACAGTCAATAATAACAGAGATAGATGGGAAAGTTACCACAAGGTTCCCTAGAGTTCACAATGAAGGACCCTCTACTTCTATCTTTGCCATTCCTACTACAATCAGTCAGTTACATCCGGGTCAATCTCCTGCACCCCCACAGTTTGTAATAGACCAAGCAGTGTATGATTCTATCAGAAGAATGTTTTCACAGCCAAGCTCATCTCAGCCTTTTAGCTCAGTCTGTGACCATCCACACTGCTCCAAAACCTTCTGTCAATTTTCTTCAGAACCACCAACTCCACATGGTGAGTCATCAGATCGGCATAGAATAAATATGATCAGATTTACTCCTTCATCTGACTCATCTGAAGAAAATTACAAAAAGGTTGTATTTTTTAATCCACAAGAAGAACTACTTGTACATACTGTATCCAGTTCTTCTACTTACGGTTTAGGTTATATTGATTCTTCACCTATTCCTGAATACAGAAAAAATCCCATTGATAAGATTCCAAGACATGTTGAAATTCCTTCTGATTCAGAGATAATCGCCTTTTTAAAAATCTTTAAAGGAATCAGTCCATATGATCCTGATGATCAATGGAAAAAGAAAATGTTCAATTGGGATATGTTTACACATGAAAAAGAACACTTGTATTTTGAAGAAGTAATGCTTCTTCCAAAAAATGATCGTCCTGCCTTCAACAGACAGAATGTTGAAAAATGGAAAGAATGGATGAAGGCAGAAAATCAATGGATATCATTCTATGAATGGTATTACCCTTCTGCAAATATCATAGAACAATCCTTGATGAAGCAATTCAGGAACCAGGCTAAACAGAAAAAAATCAAGGATCCAGAAAAATTTGTAGAAGAAAAACTGAAAGAAAATCCAGTAGTAATTCCTCCTCCTTTGAAAGCACATGTTTTTCAGCCAAAGATTCAGAGTATGTTAAGCAAGTCAAACATTCCAAGATCTCTGATTGCTGTTCAAATAGAAGGAGAAAAATTACTAAGGAAAATATGTTCTCAGTTCCAAGTAAATATGATGCGGACTGGGACCCCAAATAAACACAAGTGGGAACTCCTTGATGGAAATCTTTTAGAAACAGACACAGAGTTCCCTCCTTGGAAAAATTTTGTGATTAGAAGTCAAGATGGGAAATTGTATAAATTACTCCCATCTCATGTAGATGATCCTAATCTAGTAGCAAGAGATGCTGTTGCTGCTACAAATTGGACAAATTTAGCTCTATCCAGTCTAGAGAAATTTGTCAGTTCTAAGTTTGAAAATATTGAAACTGCCAATTCTGAAATGAAGATTATGCTTGAAAGTATCTTGAGAAAACAAGACTATAATACAGTCTGTTTGAATAACAGTGTTAATACTTTGGCAGAAAATGATAAGGCTCTTGCTAAGAGTCTTGACAGATTATCTTTACAAACAGGGCAGATTGATAAGAAGACCCATGATGCTACCAATGCTCATGGAAAGGAAATAGTAAAGATCAGTAATTCCCTTGATATTGTAAAGAAACAAGTTTGGGAAGTAACTCAAGGGATAGAATCCTTGAAAAAGAAGCCTAAGGTTGAAACCTATAAATCAGCAACTATATTTTCAGAACCTAAGACTTCTGTCCCATATTCTATTACTCCTTCTGTGGAAAGCCTTATTAAAACTCCAAACTCTATAACCTTTCCACCACCCACCTCTTCTCATCCATATTCTCTGTTTGCAAACCCCAGTTTCTTTAGTCCACATCCTGTCATAAAACACTCTAAAGAGACTAGTGAATCCAGCAAACCAGAATCTTCTAATCTGGTGAATGAAGATTCCTATACTAGAGAAGAAGAAGAAAGTTTTGATACAAGTTTTCACAAAACAGAAACATCCTTTGGTGATATGACTCTTCACAAAATAGAGGCAGAACCACAAATGGAAGAGCTTGAAACCTGTATCAATAACTTATCTTTGACAGATCAAGAACAAGATCAACTTGATAATGAAAATCAAGTCAATGCTACATCATCCAGGTCAAGATGGCAAACTACCTGGAATCCTGCTCCTGACAGAAGAGATCTTATGAAGTCTGAATACCATAAGGATTGGTCTGCAAATGCTACTTACTCATGGAATATTGATAATTGCACAGAGGCTGAGATCATGTCTGTTTTACATTCCATGCTTGTATGTTATAGGACTTATCTTGCAGATGACATAGGACCTATCAATGCTACAAGAAGAATAATAGGAGGATTTGAAGGAACATTGGATTCTTGGCTAAAAGCTGAGACAGTTAAAGATCCTAATCTCCTTGCAGGATGGGAACAATCAGTTGTTGAAAATGAAGATGGATCTACCCACATAGATCCTGTCACTAGTTTGCCTGTCAATAATATGATAGGAAAACTTCTTTATGCTATCACAGTTAATTTCATTGGATTCCCCCAGATAACCAATGATATTACAACTATCACTCTGCTGGCCATGAGATTGCATAATATGCAACATTTTGATGAATATTTTAATGAATTCCTTCATAGATTGCATACTTTGACTCCAGATCTCATTCTTGAGCCAAAATGGAAGGAAATTTTTGTTGCATCTCTTCCCCAATGGGTCTCTTCAGCAATTGTAAATAAATTACCAGGCAAGATTGGAGACTATAAATTTGGCATAATCAGACAAGCAGTAAAAGCAATCATTGTTGAATTATGTTCACAAATGAAGATTGCAAGAGCTGCCACAAATCCTAAAAAGCCACAGGACCTTTAACAAGCAAATGAACACAGCAAGATTGCGGAATTTTGAACTGGAATTTTTATTATATGGATGCAGATATTACATAAGAAAATCTCCTTACAGAGATTGACTGTCTACGCATTCACCGGACTTTCTACCGTTCTCAAGGAACAAGTATTACCGGAAGCTCCTGGCAATAGACAGGCTCTGCCTCAGAGATTACAGACAAACTGTCAGACTTTCCTAATGGTTCAGCCACTTTAGGTTCTCACCAGTGCCGAACACACTGATGCGCAGGCTTCCAAACCAGACTCTAAGACTTAGAAAACTCTTTGTGATGCAAGCAGATCAGACACAAATGTGCGCAGATGCAGAGCAGGAAAAGTCTATGACTCTAAACTCTCTCGACCCGAATGAGTCTTACTTCGCAGCTAGCTCTTATTTATAAGCTGGAAGGGAACAAACATTCATGAGTGCGCTATGTACAGACTGATGACTCAAAGACACAAGTACTTAGACAGATCTGAATAGATCGCCGAAAGTAAGATTCGGGCATAGGACACTATCGTCCTATGTTATCTCGTCCCTACTCTTTATCAGAGAGCCTGAGGCATGTGGGGACCGAATCTTAGTACCAAACGTACTATTTACAAAGAGGAAATTCATTAGTGAACCCTCGAAAGACTTATCATGTCATAAAAGATTAGATTTGCAAAATCCATGATTTGTACAAAGTGGAGATTCCAGAGCGAGGGAATCCACGAAAGCTCGTCCGGCACCATAGTCGGCCAAAAAGACGTCACTCAATCCATAGTATAGTATTCTATCTGCGGATGTGTATAATGCTGATATCTGAATCTTTCAATCAGAGAATTATTGAAGTATTGTACTCTTATTTCTTTCTCTGATTCCCACATCTGTGAAATATTTTGGTTGGGAGGTTCCAAAAAGTTGATAGGTTGGAAAGGATTTGATGCGATATCAACCTGATGGTGGAAATCTTCATAATTAGTACTATGAGATATCATCCTTGCCTTGTACTGGTTTGTAACAAACCATCTGATGTGACCACAGCGTCTGATTGCTTGTAGAAAAGATAAATCACTGATGTCGGCAACATTTTCAATATCTTTGTATACAATTCCATTCATATGGGCAAACGGTTCACTGAAACCAGGGATTTTAAGCATTTGGAGTGTATAGGGTTTGATGATTAGAGCTGAAAGACCATATATCTGCCACCACTCAATGAACCATTCTGGTGTAGGATCTTCTTGTTCCAAAGCTTCTGTTGTCATGCCTTCAAATAAAAATGAGGACTGTATAGAATAAAATAAATTAGCTGAGCAATTTTGAAGATTCATAGCTGTATAGAAACATTCTTTTTGTCTGTCAGGGTCATAATTTTCTCTGTGGAGAGGATTATCAAATCTTCTCAGTGTGATGTGGCAGCTTGTCATCTGTTCATCATCCTCATCATCTCTCTCAAGAGTATAGTGTATGTTGTCAATGTATTCCAAATAGTCCAGAGCATCTACTGCTTCTTGGTTCATTTCGTCTTGAATTGTTTCTGTCCATAGGTAAGGAATATCCTCCCTATGTCTAATTTCTTTGATTGGGTACCAATCTACATCATGGATAAGTACTGGAGTTTCAAGCATATAACTTACCCAACCATTTGGTGTTTCTATTTCAACAGTGCTTTCCCTTCTCCTGATAAAATTGCAATGCAAGCTCAAAATTGAATGTTCTGACAGAAATTCTCTACTCAGCATATCTGCGAAATTGTTCTTATCGCCTTTAACAAATTCAACATCAAAATTGTACTGGCTTAACTGCATGATCCACCTGACCATAGCAGCATCCTCAAAATCACATTTATGAATTGCAAATTTCAATGCCTGGCAGTCTGTCTTAACAGTGAATTTGGTGTACATAACAAAATCTCTGAATTTTTCTATTCCTAGGCAAACTGCTCTGAGTTCTTTCTTCAAACTTGACCAATTCAATTGATTTTTTGCCCATAATCCAGATGCATATTGGCAAATTTCAATCTCTTTTTTACTGCTGGGATTTTTCTGACATAAAACTGCTCCCCATCCTTCATAACTGGCATCTGTCATGATGATCTTCTCCCATTCTTCTCTGATAGGGGAGAGTGGTTGAATATTTCTGACTTTTTCTTTTATTGCCCTGACTGCTTGTGTGCAATCATTATTCCATGGAATTGGATTCTTTTGAAGCCTTTTATTCAATAATTTCCTTTCTTGTGCACAATGCTTCAGAAATTTTGAAATGTAATTCAGGCTTCCCAAAAACCTTTGCAGTTGAGTTTTGTCCTTGATTTCATCAGGGAAATGATCAACAAAATTTAAACTTCTTTGGATTACAGTATAGGATCCGTACTGTATATTATAACCCAAAAAGTCTATCATTGGCCGGAATAATTTCAACTTAGATTCTGATAATACTATGCCCATTTCTTTAACCCTGCGGAGAAAGATTTTCAAATGTTTGATATGGTCAGCAATATTATCAGAATGAATTAGTAAATCATCAATATATTTCTTCAAGAAACTTTCCATTCCTTCGAAAGTTTCATCCATTATTCTCTGGAAAGCCGAAGGAGCATTAATCAGGCCAAATGGCATGATGTTCCATTCATAATGCCCTTCTGGTACAGAGAATGCTGTCTTCCATTTATCATCTTCTTTAATTCCTACTTGCCAGAAACCAGATTTGAGATCAAACTTGGAAAATATCTTGGACTTTGATATCTGAGCAAGTATGGAAGATGGCTTTGGCAAAGGATATGCATCGTAATCCAAAATTTTATTCAGAGGTTTATAATTCACAACTAACCTTGGTTTACCTCTGGCAACTTCAGCATGCTTATTTACATAGAATGCAAAACATGCTATGGGGCTTTTACTTTTCCTGATAAGCCCTTTCTTCAAAAGATATTTAATTTCTTCTCTGCAGAGTTTCATTTGTTCTTCATTCATTGCTACTGCTTTAGATCTTCTTAATTTTCCACTGAAATCCTTCTTGAGAGGAAGTTCTACCTCTTGTTTCTTAATATGCCAAAAGGCATTTGGATCATCTGAACAACATTCTTTAAACTGGGAAGTGAGATTTGCTATCTCAGAAGCATACTTTCCATTATCTAGATGTTCTTCTGTTTTCAATACTTCCCTTTTCACTTCCATTTTTGCCAAAAGATTCTCCATTCTTTCAACTCTCTTAATCCTCATTGGAGAATTAGAATTGATGAATGGGAAAAAGACTTCCTTATCATCAAAATTAATAAAATATCCATACCTCTGGGTTCTTGCATCAAATTTTGCTCCATGCATGCTGAAATTCTGAAAAAATGGTGTCCCAAGGTACATTGCACAATCCAGTCCTGGAACAACAGGACAAACCAGATGAACTCCTATTTTGTCTGTGAGCAGAACATCAATTTCTGCTTCATGTTTTGTGGGAATGTCTCCACTTGCTGTGATCACCCTTGGACATGTTGTTGGCCTTCTGTGATGCATGCCAACTACTGTATCACTTACGATGTTTAATCTGGAACCAGTGTCCATAAGTACCTTCCAAAATTCATACTGGTGTCCAATCTTTACTTTCATTTTTACACAATACATGACATCTCTATTCATGCTATTGCATCCAAAATCTGTTCTTGCTACTTCTTCTTCTTCTTCTTCTTCTTTGTTATGCTGCTGTTGAACTGGCCCCATATGATAGGTCCAATTTTCTGTCTTTCCTGAAATGGGACCTTGTGATGAAGAAGCAGGAGGAGCTTGTGCATTGAGCATCTTTAGGCTTAACTCATTATGGCTTTCAACACACAATCTTCTATTCTCTTTGATTGTTTTCCTCAGTTCTTTTATTGCCTGATGCACTGCAGGTAAAGTCTGTGGCAAGTCTTCTCCAAAATCTTCATTCTTAAATTGTCTGGTTAAGGCTTCAACAGAGAAAAGAGTAGCAGGGGGCACATACCCTTTATTTGGAGAATTCTTTGAAGTAGAGGGTGCTTTCTTCAAATGTTCTGTCAGCAAAGATCTGTACATTTCTTTCATTTGCGGATCTGTAGCAGCCATCATTTGTGCAAAAATGTTCTTACTGATTTCATCATAATCAGTCTTCATCATCCTGACTGCATTGCATGTACAAATATCAGGATCATCACAATCACAATATTTACATTCTGTACAATGGGGATCTTTACAGAATTCTTCATCAGATGATTCATCTGAATCAACAAAATTAAGTTCATTTTCAGATTCTGAATCAGAAGATACCAATTCATCACAGCTACTAGGAAGATCGAATGAATTTATCTTTCCTTTCTTATTTCTATACTGGACTTTCTTTTTAGAAGAGTCTTTCTTTTTATTTGGACAATTTGGAGCTGTGTGACCTTTTTTGTTACAGTTGTAACAAATTATTTCTCTATCCTTAGAAAACATCTTTGTATGCTTGTAAGGTTTTGCTTTGTAATGTTTTCCTTTTGGCTTATCTTGGGAGGTCTGGGTATTCTTCTTGAATTGTCGTTTTCTCCTCTTATGCCCCTCAGAATTTCCAACTTTACCAAGATGCCATTGTTTGCAAAGCTGTTGATATCCATGTGGCTTTTTAGGATTTGTGGCAGCTCTTGCAATCTTCATTTGTGAACATAATTCAACAATGATTGCTTTTACTGCTTGTCTGATTATGCCAAATTTATAGTCTCCAATCTTGCCTGGTAATTTATTTACAATTGCTGAAGAGACCCATTGGGGAAGAGATGCAACAAAAATTTCCTTCCATTTTGGCTCAAGAATGAGATCTGGAGTCAAAGTATGCAATCTATGAAGGAATTCATTAAAATATTCATCAAAATGTTGCATATTATGCAATCTCATGGCCAGCAGAGTGATAGTTGTAATATCATTGGTTATCTGGGGGAATCCAATGAAATTAACTGTGATAGCATAAAGAAGTTTTCCTATCATATTATTGACAGGCAAACTAGTGACAGGATCTATGTGGGTAGATCCATCTTCATTTTCAACAACTGATTGTTCCCATCCTGCAAGGAGATTAGGATCTTTAATTGTCTCAGCTTTTAGCCAAGAATCCAATGTTCCTTCAAATCCTCCTATTATTCTTCTTGTAGCATTGATAGGTCCTATGTCATCTGCAAGATAAGTCCTATAACATACAAGCATGGAATGTAAAACAGACATGATCTCAGCCTCTGTGCAATTATCAATATTCCATGAGTAAGTAGCATTTGCAGACCAATCCTTATGGTATTCAGACTTCATAAGATCTCTTCTGTCAGGAGCAGGATTCCAGGTAGTTTGCCATCTTGACCTGGATGATGTAGCATTGACTTGATTTTCATTATCAAGTTGATCTTGTTCTTGATCTGTCAAAGATAAGTTATTGATACAGGTTTCAAGCTCTTCCATTTGTGGTTCTGCCTCTATTTTGTGAAGAGTCATATCACCAAAGGATGTTTCTGTTTTGTGAAAACTTGTATCAAAACTTTCTTCTTCTTCTCTAGTATAGGAATCTTCATTCACCAGATTAGAAGATTCTGGTTTGCTGGATTCACTAGTCTCTTTAGAGTGTTTTATGACAGGATGTGGACTAAAGAAACTGGGGTTTGCAAACAGAGAATATGGATGAGAAGAGGTGGGTGGTGGAAAGGTTATAGAGTTTGGAGTTTTGATAAGGCTTTCCACAGAAGGAGTAATAGAATATGGGACAGAAGTCTTAGGTTCTGAAAATATAGTTGCTGATTTATAGGTTTCAACCTTAGGCTTCTTTTTCAAGGATTCTATCCCTTGAGTTACTTCCCAAACTTGTTTCTTTACAATATCAAGGGAATTACTGATCTTTACTATTTCCTTTCCATTAGCATTGGTAGCATCATGGGTCTTCTTATCAATCTGCCCTGTTTGTAAAGATAATCTGTCAAGACTCTTAGCAAGAGCCTTATCATTTTTTGCCAAAGTATTAACACTGTTATTCAAACAGACTGTATTATAGTCTTGTTTTCTCAAGATACTTTCAAGCATAATCTTCATTTCAGAATTGGCAGTTTCAATATTTTCAAACTTAGAACTGACAAATTTCTCTAGACTAGATAGAGCTAAATTTGTCCAATTTGTAGCAGCAACAGCATCTCTTGCTACTAGATTAGGATCATCTACATGAGATGGGAGTAATTTATACAATTTCCCATCTTGACTTCTAATCACAAAATTTTTCCAAGGAGGGAACTCTGTGTCTGTTTCTAAAAGATTTCCATCAAGGAGTTCCCACTTGTGTTTATTTGGGGTCCCAGTCCGCATCATATTTACTTGGAACTGAGAACATATTTTCCTTAGTAATTTTTCTCCTTCTATTTGAACAGCAATCAGAGATCTTGGAATGTTTGACTTGCTTAACATACTCTGAATCTTTGGCTGAAAAACATGTGCTTTCAAAGGAGGAGGAATTACTACTGGATTTTCTTTCAGTTTTTCTTCTACAAATTTTTCTGGATCCTTGGTTTTTTTCTATTTAGCCTGGTTCCTGAATTGCTTCATCAAGGATTGTTCTATGATATTTGCAGAAGGGTAATACCATTCATAGAATGATATCCATTGATTTTCTGCCTTCATCCATTCTTTCCATTTTTCAACATTCTGTCTGTTGAAGGCAGGACGATCATTTTTTGGAAGAAGCATTACTTCTTCAAAATACAAGTGTTCTTTTTCATGTGTAAACATATCCCAATTGAACATTTTCTTTTTCCATTGATCATCAGGATCATATGGACTGATTCCTTTAAAGATTTTTAAAAAGGCGATTATCTCTGAATCAGAAGGAATTTCAACATGTCTTGGAATCTTATCAATGGGATTTTTTCTGTATTCAGGAATAGGTGAAGAATCAATATAACCTAAACCGTAAGTAGAAGAACTGGATACAGTATGTACAAGTAGTTCTTCTTGTGGATTAAAAAATACAACCTTTTTGTAATTTTCTTCAGATGAGTCAGATGAAGGAGTAAATCTGATCATATTTATTCTATGCTGATCTGATGACTCACCATGTGGAGTTGGTGGTTCTGAAGAAAATTGACAGAAGGTTTTGGAGCAGTGTGGATGGTCACAGACTGAGCTAAAAGGCTGAGATGAGCTTGGCTGTGGAAACATTCTTCTGATAGAATCATACACTGCTTGGTCTATTACAAACTGTGGGGGTGCAGGAGATTGACCTGGATGTAACTGACTGATTGTAGTAGGAATGGCAGAGATAGAAGTAGAGGGTCCTTCATTGTGAACTCTAAGGAACCTTGTGGTAACTTTCCCATCTATCTCTGTTATTATTGACTGTGCAGCAGCAACAGGTTTCTTCGTAGGCTTTCCCCAATTGGTTACCCAATCATCAGGTGGACATAAATCATTTCTGGAGACATAGACTGGGGCTACTAGATTGCAAGATGAATCATACTGGATAAGAGTAACTCGGCCTTCATCTTTATCAGGAGTATGCAGAACAGCAGGGATTGTTGTGTTATAAAACCTAACACAAGTAATATAAAATATGGCCAAATTTTTTGATTTTGCTTTGAAATTTTGATACCCAGCAGTTTGGATACCTAAGGTTAGGCATTGCAGGACATTTGGGTCATCAAGTGCAACAGAGAAATCTGGAAAAACATCATACTGTACTGGGCCTTCAGCAAGGCTTGTTTCAATGCCACCTATCATAGCCTGGGTGAATGTGGTCCATCGATTGTCGAATAGTGCTGAGAACACATAAGCTTTTTGTCCTTTTCTATGTAATGCATTCAGTCCTATCCTCACCATCCCCAGATGGACATACTGGTAACCAGCTTTGAGGGCTGATTTGATATGTTTAGCTTCCAGGAGAGATATAGTTAACATGGCATTCAAAGTTAAATCTGCTTTGATAGATTTTTCTTTGATTTTGATCTGACTCATGGCACGTAAATTAAAAGAAGATAAATTTCTGTATACATCATGTGGAGATACTGGGGGAAGTTTCCAATTAACAGAGGGATCTGTTTCTTCTTGTTCTATGATAGCAGAATTTCCAGAAGAGGATTCAGATCTACATAACCCTTCTAATGCAGATTTTGATTTTTCTTCCTCTTTCATAGTTCTAAAGTGCTTAGATCCAAAAATAGAATTAGAAGATTCAGCTGAAGAATGTCTAGAAGCATCCATTTTAGAATAGAAAAATACCCGTATCAAAAGTCTTGCAGAAAATGATGAGAAGAATTGTGGTCTTCTTCTGAAGGAGAAATTGCGGCAAATTCTCGTCCAACGTCTTCAACGCTCTCCAACGCCAACAGCAGCAACAACGAGCTCGAACGCTATTCAGGACTCAAACGAATTTTTTCACTCAGACAATATCTCACAGCAAAATACTAACTCAAACAATACTTGGCTCTGATCCTCTTTCATAGTTCTAAAGTGCTTAGATCCAAAAATAGAATCAGAAGATTCAGCTGAAGAATGTCTAGAAGCATCCATTTTAGAATAGAAAAATACCCGTATCAAAAGTCTGCATTAGAAGGGTTATGTAGATCTGAATCCTCTTCTGGAAATTCTGCTATCATAGAACAAGAAGAAACAGATCCCTCTGTTAATTGGAAACTTCCCCCAGTATCTCCACATGATGTATACAGAAATTTATCTTCTTTTAATTTACGTGCCATGAGTCAGATCAAAATCAAAGAAAAATCTATCAAAGCAGATTTAACTTTGAATGCCATGTTAACTATATCTCTCCTGGAAGCTAAACATATCAAATCAGCCCTCAAATCTGGTTACCAGTATGTCCATCTGGGGATGGTGAGGATAGGACTGAATGCATTACATAGAAAAGGACAAAAAGCTTATGTGTTCTCAGCCCTATTCGACAATCGATGGACCACATTCACCCAGGCTATGATAGGTGGCATTGAAACAAGCCTTGCTGAAGGCCCAGTACAGTATGATGTTTTTCCAGATTTCTCTGTTGCACTTGATGACCCAAATGTCCTGCAATGCCTAACCTTAGGTATCCAAACTGCTGGGTATCAAAATTTCAAAGCAAAATCAAAAAATTTGGCCATATTTTATATTACTTGTGTTAGGTTTTATAACACAACAATCCCTGTTGTTCTGCATATTCCTGATAAAGATGAAGGCCGAGTTACTCTTATCCAGTATGATTCATCTTTCAATCCAGTAGCCCCAGTCTATGTCTCCAGAAATGATTTATGTCCACCTGATGATTGGGTAACCAATTGGGGAAAGCCTACGAAGAAACCTGTTGCTGCTGCACAGTCAATAATAACAGAGATAGATGGGAAAGTTACCACAAGGTTCCCTAGAGTTCACAATGAAGGACCCTCTACTTCTATCTCTGCCATTCCTACTACAATCAGTCAGTTACATCCGGGTCAATCTCCTGCACCCCCACAGTTTGTAATAGACCAAGCAGTGTATGATTCTATCAGAAGAATGTTTTCACAGCCAAGCTCATCTCAGCCTTTTAGCTCAGTCTGTGACCATCCACACTGCTCCAAAACCTTCTGTCAATTTTCTTCAGAACCACCAACTCCACATGGTGAGTCATCAGATCGGCATAGAATAAATATGATCAGATTTACTCCTTCATCTGACTCATCTGAAGAAAATTACAAAAAGGTTGTATTTTTTAATCCACAAGAAGAACTACTTGTACATACTGTATCCAGTTCTTCTACTTACGGTTTAGGTTATATTGATTCTTCACCTATTCCTGAATACAGAAAAAATCCCATTGATAACATTCCAAGACATGTTGAAATTCCTTCTGATTCAGAGATAATCGCCTTTTTAAAAATCTTTAAAGGAATCAGTCCATATGATCCTGATGATCAATGGAAAAAGAAAATGTTCAATTGGGATATGTTTACACATGAAAAAGAACACTTGTATTTTGAAGAAGTAATGCTTCTTCCAAAAAATGATCGTCCTGCCTTCAACAGACAGAATGTTGAAAAATGGAAAGAATGGATGAAGGCAGAAAATCAATGGATATCATTCTATGAATGGTATTACCCTTCTGCAAATATCATAGAACAATCCTTGATGAAGCAATTCAGGAACCAGGCTAAACAGAAAAAAATCAAGGATCCAGAAAAATTTGTAGAAGAAAAACTGAAAGAAAATCCAGTAGTAATTCCTCCTCCTTTGAAAGCACATGTTTTTCAGCCAAAGATTCAGAGTATGTTAAGCAAGTCAAACATTCCAAGATCTCTGATTGCTGTTCAAATAGAAGGAGAAAAATTACTAAGGAAAATATGTTCTCAGTTCCAAGTAAATATGATGCGGACTGGGACCCCAAATAAACACAAGTGGGAACTCCTTGATGGAAATCTTTTAGAAACAGACACAGAGTTCCCTCCTTGGAAAAATTTTGTGATTAGAAGTCAAGATGGGAAATTGTATAAATTACTCCCATCTCATGTAGATGATCCTAATCTAGTAGCAAGAGATGCTGTTGCTGCTACAAATTGGACAAATTTAGCTCTATCCAGTCTAGAGAAATTTGTCAGTTCTAAGTTTGAAAATATTGAAACTGCCAATTCTGAAATGAAGATTATGCTTGAAAGTATCTTGAGAAAACAAGACTATAATACAGTCTGTTTGAATAACAGTGTTAATACTTTGGCAGAAAATGATAAGGCTCTTGCTAAGAGTCTTGACAGATTATCTTTACAAACAGGGCAGATTGATAAGAAGACCCATGATGCTACCAATGCTCATGGAAAGGAAATAGTAAAGATCAGTAATTCCCTTGATATTGTAAAGAAACAAGTTTGGGAAGTAACTCAAGGGATAGAATCCTTGAAAAAGAAGCCTAAGGTTGAAACCTATAAATCAGCAACTATATTTTCAGAACCTAAGACTTCTGTCCCATATTCTATTACTCCTTCTGTGGAAAGCCTTATTAAAACTCCAAACTCTATAACCTTTCCACCACCCACCTCTTCTCATCCATATTCTCTGTTTGCAAACCCCAGTTTCTTTAGTCCACATCCTGTCATAAAACACTCTAAAGAGACTAGTGAATCCAGCAAACCAGAATCTTCTAATCTGGTGAATGAAGATTCCTATACTAGAGAAGAAGAAGAAAGTTTTGATACAAGTTTTCACAAAACAGAAACATCCTTTGGTGATATGACTCTTCACAAAATAGAGGCAGAACCACAAATGGAAGAGCTTGAAACCTGTATCAATAACTTATCTTTGACAGATCAAGAACAAGATCAACTTGATAATGAAAATCAAGTCAATGCTACATCATCCAGGTCAAGATGGCAAACTACCTGGAATCCTGCTCCTGACAGAAGAGATCTTATGAAGTCTGAATACCATAAGGATTGGTCTGCAAATGCTACTTACTCATGGAATATTGATAATTGCACAGAGGCTGAGATCATGTCTGTTTTACATTCCATGCTTGTATGTTATAGGACTTATCTTGCAGATGACATAGGACCTATCAATGCTACAAGAAGAATAATAGGAGGATTTGAAGGAACATTGGATTCTTGGCTAAAAGCTGAGACAGTTAAAGATCCTAATCTCCTTGCAGGATGGGAACAATCAGTTGTTGAAAATGAAGATGGATCTACCCACATAGATCCTGTCACTAGTTTGCCTGTCAATAATATGATAGGAAAACTTCTTTATGCTATCACAGTTAATTTCATTGGATTCCCCCAGATAACCAATGATATTACAACTATCACTCTGCTGGCCATGAGATTGCATAATATGCAACATTTTGATGAATATTTTAATGAATTCCTTCATAGATTGCATACTTTGACTCCAGATCTCATTCTTGAGCCAAAATGGAAGGAAATTTTTGTTGCATCTCTTCCCCAATGGGTCTCTTCAGCAATTGTAAATAAATTACCAGGCAAGATTGGAGACTATAAATTTGGCATAATCAGACAAGCAGTAAAAGCAATCATTGTTGAATTATGTTCACAAATGAAGATTGCAAGAGCTGCCACAAATCCTAAAAAGCCACATGGATATCAACAGCTTTGCAAACAATGGCATCTTGGTAAAGTTGGAAATTCTGAGGGGCATAAGAGGAGAAAACGACAATTCAAGAAGAATACCCAGACCTCCCAAGATAAGCCAAAAGGAAAACATTACAAAGCAAAACCTTACAAGCATACAAAGATGTTTTCTAAGGATAGAGAAATAATTTGTTACAACTGTAACAAAAAAGGTCACACAGCTCCAAATTGTCCAAATAAAAAGAAAGACTCTTCTAAAAAGAAAGTCCAGTATAGAAATAAGAAAGGAAAGATAAATTCATTCGATCTTCGTAGTAGCTGTGATAAATTGGTATCTTCTGATTCAGAATCTGAAAATGAACTTAATTTTGTTGATTCAGATGAATCATCTGATGAAGAATTCTGTAAAGATCCCCATTGTACAGAATGTAAATATTGTGATTGTGATGATCCTGATATTTGTACATGCAATGCAGTCAGGATGATGAAGACTGATTATGATGAAATCAGTAAGAACATTTTTGCACAAATGATGGCTGCTACAGATCCGCAAATGAAAGAAATGTACAGATCTTTGCTGACAGAACATTTGAAGAAAGCACCCTCTACTTCAAAGAATTCTCCAAATAAAGGGTATGTGCCCCCTGCTACTCTTTTCTCTGTTGAAGCCTTAACCAGACAATTTAAGAATGAAGATTTTGGAGAAGACTTGCCACAGACTTTACCTGCAGTGCATCAGGCAATAAAAGAACTGAGGAAAACAATCAAAGAGAATAGAAGATTGTGTGTTGAAAGCCATAATGAGTTAAGCCTAAAGATGCTCAATGCACAAGCTCCTCCTGCTTCTTCATCACAAGGTCCCATTTCAGGAAAGACAGAAAATTGGACCTATCATATGGGGCCAGTTCAACAGCAGCATAACAAAGAAGAAGAAGAAGAAGAAGAAGTAGCAAGAACAGATTTTGGATGCAATAGCATGAATAGAGATGTCATGTATTGTGTAAAAATGAAAGTAAAGATTGGACACCAGTATGAATTTTGGAAGGTACTTATGGACACTGGTTCCAGATTAAACATCGTAAGTGATACAGTAGTTGGCATGCATCACAGAAGGCCAACAACATGTCCAAGGGTGATCACAGCAAGTGGAGACATTCCCACAAAACATGAAGCAGAAATTGATGTTCTGCTCACAGACAAAATAGGAGTTCATCTGGTTTGTCCTGTTGTTCCAGGACTGGATTGTGCAATGTACCTTGGGACACCATTTTTTCAGAATTTCAGCATGCATGGAGCAAAATTTGATGCAAGAACCCAGAGGTATGGATATTTTATTAATTTTGATGATAAGGAAGTCTTTTTCCCATTCATCAATTCTAATTCTCCAATGAGGATTAAGAGAGTTGAAAGAATGGAGAATCTTTTGGCAAAAATGGAAGTGAAAAGGGAAGTATTGAAAACAGAAGAACATCTAGATAATGGAAAGTATGCTTCTGAGATAGCAAATCTCACTTCCCAGTTTAAAGAATGTTGTTCAGATGATCCAAATGCCTTTTGGCATATTAAGAAACAAGAGGTAGAACTTCCTCTCAAGAAGGATTTCAGTGGAAAATTAAGAAGATCTAAAGCAGTAGCAATGAATGAAGAACAAATGAAACTCTGCAGAGAAGAAATTAAATATCTTTTGAAGAAAGGGCTTATCAGGAAAAGTAAAAGCCCCATAGCATGTTTTGCATTCTATGTAAATAAGCATGCTGAAGTTGCCAGAGGTAAACCAAGGTTAGTTGTGAATTATAAACCTCTGAATAAAATTCTGGATTACGATGCATATCCTTTGCCAAAGCCATCTTCCATACTTGCTCAGATATCAAAGTCCAAGATATTTTCCAAGTTTGATCTCAAATCTGGTTTCTGGCAAGTAGGAATTAAAGAAGATGATAAATGGAAGACAGCATTCTCTGTACCAGAAGGGCATTATGAATGGAACATCATGCCATTTGGCCTGATTAATGCTCCTTCGGCTTTCCAGAGAATAATGGATGAAACTTTCGAAGGAATGGAAAGTTTCTTGAAGAAATATATTGATGATTTACTAATTCATTCTGATAATATTGCTGACCATATCAAACATTTGAAAATCTTTCTCCGCAGGGTTAAAGAAATGGGCATAGTATTATCAGAATCTAAGTTGAAATTATTCCGGACAATGATAGACTTTTTGGGTTATAATATACAGTACGGATCCTATACTGTAATCCAAAGAAGTTTAAATTTTGATGATCATTTCCCTGATGAAATCAAGGACAAAACTCAACTGCAAAGGTTTTTGGGAAGCCTGAATTACATTTCAAAATTTCTGAAGCATTGTGCACAAGAAAGGAAATTATTGAATAAAAGGCTTCAAAAGAATCCAATTCCATGGAATAATGATTGCACACAAGCAGTCAGGGCAATAAAAGAAAAAGTCAGAAATATTCAACCACTCTCCCCTATCAGAGAAGAATGGGAGAAGATCATCATGACAGATGCCAGTTATGAAGGATGGGGAGCAGTTTTATGTCAGAAAATTCCCAGCAGCAAAAAAGAGATTGAAATTTGCCAATATGCATCTGGATTATGGGCAAAAAATCAATTGAATTGGTCAAGTTTGAAGAAAGAACTCAGAGCAGTTTGCCTAGGAATAGAAAAATTCAGAGATTTTGTTATCTACACCAAATTCACTGTTAAGACAGACTGCCAGGCATTGAAATTTGCAATTCATAAATGTGATTTTGAGGATGCTGCTATGGTCAGGTGGATCATGAAGTTAAGCCAGTACAATTTTGATGTTGAATTTGTTAAAGGCGATAAGAACAATTTCGCAGATATGCTGAGTAGAGAATTTCTGTCAGAACATTCAATTTTGAGCTTGCATTGCAATTTTATCAGGAGAAGGGAAAGCACTGTTGAAATAGAAACACCAAATGGTTGGGTAAGTTATATGCTTGAAACTCCAGTACTTATCCATGATGTAGATTGGTACCCAATCAAAGAAATTAGACATAGGGAGGATATTCCTTACCTATGGACAGAAACAATGCAAGACGAAATGAACCAAGAAGCAGTAGATGCTCTGGACTATTTGGAATACATTGACAACATACACTATACTCTTGAGAGAGATGATGAGGATGATGAACGGATGACAAGCTGCCACATCACACTGAGAAGATTTGATAATCCTCTCCACAGAGAAAATTATGACCCTGACAGACAAAAAGAATGTTTCTATACAGCTATGAATCTTCAAAATTGCTCAGCTAATTTATTTTATTCTATACAGTCCTCATTTTTATTTGAAGGCATGACAGCAGAAGCTTTGGAACAAGAAGATCCTACACCAGAATGGTTCATTGAGTGGTGGCAGATATATGGTCTTTCAGCTCTAATAATCAAACCCTATACACTCCAAATGCTTAAAATCCCTGGTTTCAGTGAACCGTTTGCCCATATGAATGGAATTGTATACAAAGATATTGAAAATGTTGCCGACATCAGTGATTTATCTTTTCTACAAGCAATCAGACGCTGTGGTCACATCAGATGGTTTGTTACAAACCAGTACAAGGCAAGGATGATATCTCATAGTACTAATTATGAAGATTTCCACCATCAGGTTGATATCGCATCAAATCCTTTCCAACCTATCAACTTTTTGGAACCTCCCAACCAAAATATTTCACAGATGTGGGAATCAGAGAAAGAAATAAGAGTACAATACTTCAATAATTCTCTGATTGAAAGATTCAGATATCAGCATTATAGACATCCGCAGATAGAATACTATACTATGGATTGAGTGACGTCTTTCTGGCCGACTATGGTGCCGGACGAGCTTTCGTGGATTCCCTCACTCTGGAATCTCCACCATCTCTTTCAGGACCTTTAACAAGCAATGAACACAACAAGATTGCGGAATTTTGACTGGAATTTTTATTATATGGATGCAGATATTACATAAGAAAATCTCCTTACAGAATTGAATGTCTACGCATTCACCGGACTTTCTACCGTTCTCAAGGAACAAGTATTACCGGAAGCTCTGGCAATAGACAGGCTCTGCCTCAAAGATTACAGACAAACTCTAGACTTTCCTAATGGTTCAGCCACTTTAGGTTCTCACCAGTGCCGAACACACTGATGCGCAGGCTTCCAAACCAGACTCTAAGACTTAGAAAACTCTTCGTGATGCAAGCAGATCAGACACAAATGTCCGCAGATGCAGAGCAGGAAAAGTCTATGACTCTAAACTCTCTCGACCCGAATGAGTCTTACTTCGCAGCTAGCTCTTATTTATAAGCTGGAAGGGAACAAACATTCATGAGTGCGCTATGTACAGACTGATGACCAAAGACACAAGTACTTAGACAGATCTGAATAGATCGCCGAAAGTAAGATTCGGGCATAGGACACTATCGTCCTATGTTATCTCGTCCCTACTCTTTATCAGAGAGCCTGAGGCATGTGGGGACCGAATCTTAGTACCAAACGTACTATTTACACAGAGGAAATTCATTAGTGAACCCTCGAAAGACTTATCATGTCATAAAAGATTAGATTTGCAAAATCCATGATTTGTACAAAGTGGAGATTCCAGAGCGAGGGAATCCACGAAAGCTCGTCGGCACCATAGTCGGCCAGAAAGACGTCACTCAATCCATAGTATAGTATTCTATCTGCGGATGTGTATAATGCTGATATCTGAATCTTTCAATCAGAGAATTATTGAAGTATTGTACTCTTATTTCCTTCTCTGATTCCCACATCTGTGAAATATTTTGGTTGGGAGGTTCCAAAAAGTTGATAGGTTGGAAAGGATTTGATGCGATATCAACCTGATGGTGGAAATCTTCATAATTAGTACTATGAGATATCATCCTTGCCTTGTACTGGTTTGTAACAAACCATCTGATGTGACCACAGCGTCTGATTGCTTGTAGAAAAGATAAATCACTGATGTCGGCAATATTTTCAATATATTTGTATACGATTCCATTCATATGGGCAAACGGTTCACTGAAACCAGGGATTTTAAGCATTTGGAGTGTATAGGGTTTGATGATTAGAGCTGAAAGACCATATATCTGCTACCACTCAATGAACCATTCTGGTGTAGGATCTTCTTGTTCCAAAGCTCCTGCTGTCATGCCTTCAAATAAAAATGAGGACTGTATAGAATAAAATAAATTAGCTGAGCAATTTTGAAGATTCATAGCTGTATAGAAACATTCTTTTTGTCTGTCAGGGTCATAATTTTCTCTGTGGAGAGGATTATCAAATCTTCTCAGTGTGATGTGGCAGCTTGTCATCCGTTCATCATCCTCATCATCTCTCTCAAGAGTATAGTGTATGTTGTCAATGTATTCCAAATAGTCCAGAGCATCTACTGCTTCTTGGTTCATTTCGTCTTGCATTGTTTCTGTCCATAGGTAAGGAATATCTTCCCTATGTCTAATTTCTTTGATTGGGTACCAATCTACATCATGGATAAGTACTGGAGTTTCAAGCATATAACTTACCCAACCATTTGGTGTTTCTATTTCAACAGTGCTTTCCCTTCTCCTGATAAAATTGCAATGCAAGCTCAAAATTGAATGTTCTGACAGAAATTCTCTACTCAGCATATCTGCGAAATTGTTCTTATCGCCTTTAACAAATTCAACATCAAAATTGTACTGGCTTAACTGCATGATCCACCTGACCATAGCAGCATCCTCAAAATCACATTTATGAATTGCAAATTTCAATGCCTGGCAGTCTGTCTTAACAGTGAATTTGGTGTAGATAGCAAAATCTCTGAATTTTTCTATTCCTAGGCAAACTGCTCTGAGTTCTTTCTTCAAACTTGACCAATTCAATTGAGTTTTTGCCCATAATCCAGATGCATATTGGCAAATTTCAATCTCTTTTTTACTGCTGGGATTTTTCTGACATAAAACTGCTCCCCATCCTTCATAACTGGCATCTGTCATGATGATCTTCTCCCATTCTTCTCTGATAGGGGAGTGGTTGAATATTTCTGACTTTTTCTTTTATTGCCCTGACTGCTTGTGTGCAATCATTATTCCATGGAATTGGATTCTTTTGAAGCTTTTATTCAATAATTTCCTTTCTTGTGCACAATGCTTCAGAAATTTTGAAATGTAATTCAGGCTTCCCAAAAACCTTTGCAGTTGAGTTTTGTCCTTGATTTCATCAGGAAAATGATCAACAAAATTTAAACTTATTTGGATTACAGTATAGGATCCGTACTGTATATTATAACCCAAAAAGTCTATCATTGGCCGAATAATTTCAACTTAGATTCTGATAATACTATGCCCATTTCTTTAACCCTGCGGAGAAAGATTTTCAAATGTTTGATATGGTCAGCAATATTATCAGAATGAATTAGTAAATCATCAATATATTTCTTCAAGAAACTTTCCATTCCTTCGAAAGTTTCATCCATTATTCTCTGGAAAGCCGAAGGAGCATTAATCAGGCCAAATGGCATGATGTTCCATTCATAATGCCCTTCTGGTACAGAGAATGCTGTCTTCCATTTATCATCTTCTTTAATTCCTACTTGCCAGAAACCAGATTTGAGATCAAACTTGGAAAATATCTTGGACTTTGATATCTGAGCAAGTATGGAAGATGGCTTTGGCAAAGGATATGCATCGTAATCCAGAATTTTATTCAGAGGTTTATAATTCACAACTAACCTTGGTTTACCTCTGGCAACTTCAGCATGCTTATTTACATAGAATGCAAAACATGCTATGGGGCTTTTACTTTTCCTGATAAGCCCTTTCTTCAAAAGATATTTAATTTCTTCTCTCCAGAGTTTCATTTGTTCTTCATTCATTGCTACTGCTTTAGATCTTCTTAATTTTCCACTGAAATCCTTCTTGAGAGGAAGTTCTACCTCTTGTTTCTTAATATGCCAAAAGGCATTTGGATCATCTGAACAACATTCTTTAAACTGGGAAGTGAGATTTGATATCTCAGAAGCATACTTTCCATTATCTAGATGTTCTTCTGTTTTCAATACTTCCCTTTTCACTTCCATTTTTGCCAAAAGATTCTCCATTCTTTCAACTCTCTTAATCCTCATTGGAGAATTAGAATTGATGAATGGAAAAAAGACTTCCTTATCATCAAAATTAATAAAATATCCATACCTCTGGGTTCTTGCATCAAATTTTGCTCCATGCATGCTGAAATTCTGAAAAAATGGTGTCCCAAGGTACATTGCACAATCCAGTCCTGGAACAACAGGACAAACCAGATGAACTCCTATTTTGTCTGTGAGCAGAACATCAATTTCTGCTTCATGTTTTGTGGGAATGTCTCCACTTGCTGTGATCACCCTTGGACATGTTGTTGGCCTTCTGTGATGCATGCCAACTACTGTATCACTTACGATGTTAATCTGGAACCAGTGTCCATAAGTACCTTCCAAAATTCATACTGGTGTCCAATCTTTACTTTCATTTTTACACAATACATGACATCTCTATTCATGCTATTGCATCCAAAATCTGTTCTTGCTACTTCTTCTTCTTCTTCTTCTTTTTGTTATGCTGCTGTTGAACTGGCCCCATATGATAGGTCCAATTTTTCTGTCTTTCCTGAAATGGGACCTTGTGATGAAGAAGCAGGAGGAGCTTGTGCATTGAGCATCTTTAGGCTTAACTCATTATGGCTTTCAACACACAATCTTCTATTCTCTTTGATTGTTTTCCTCAGTTCTTTTATTGCCTGATGCACTGCAGGTAAAGTCTGTGGCAAGTCTTCTCCAAAATCTTCATTCTTAAATTGTCTGGTTAAGGCTTCAACAGAGAAAAGAGTAGCAGGGGGCACATACCCTTTATTTGGAGAATTCTTTGAAGTAGAGGGTGCTTTCTTCAAATGTTCTGTCAGCAAAGATCTGTACATTTCTTTCATTTGCGGATCTGTAGCAGCCATCATTTGTGCAAAAATGTTCTTACTGATTTCATCATAATCAGTCTTCATCATCCTGACTGCATTGCATGTACAAATATCAGGATCATCACAATCACAATATTTACATTCTGTACAATGGGGATCTTTACAGAATTCTTCATCAGATGATTCATCTGAATCAACAAAATTAAGTTCATTTTCAGATTCTGAATCAGAAGATACCAATTCATCACAGCTACTAGGAAGATCGAATGAATTTATCTTTCCTTTCTTATTTCTATACTGGACTTTCTTTTTAGAAGAGTCTTTCTTTTTATTTGGACAATTTGGAGCTGTGTGACCTTTTTTGTTACAGTTGTAACAAATTATTTCTCTATCCTTAGAAAACATCTTTGTATGCTTGTAAGGTTTTGCTTTGTAATGTTTTCCTTTTGGCTTATCTTGGGAGGTCTGGGTATTCTTCTTGAATTGTCGTTTTCTCCTCTTATGCCCCTCAGAATTTCCAACTTTACCAAGATGCCATTGTTTGCAAAGCTGTTGATATCCATGTGGCTTTTTAGGATTTGTGGCAGCTCTTGCAATCTTCATTTGTGAACATAATTCAACAATGATTGCTTTTACTGCTTGTCTGATTATGCCAAATTTATAGTCTCCAATCTTGCCTGGTAATTTATTTACAATTGCTGAAGAGACCCATTGGGGAAGAGATGCAACAAAAATTTCCTTCCATTTTGGCTCAAGAATGAGATCTGGAGTCAAAGTATGCAATCTATGAAGGAATTCATTAAAATATTCATCAAAATGTTGCATATTATGCAATCTCATGGCCAGCAGAGTGATAGTTGTAATATCATTGGTTATCTGGGGAATCCAATGAAATTAACTGTGATAGCATAAAGAAGTTTTCCTATCATATTATTGACAGGCAAACTAGTGACAGGATCTATGTGGGTAGATCCATCTTCATTTTCAACAACTGATTGTTCCCATCCTGCAAGGAGATTAGGATCTTTAACTGTCTCAGCTTTTAGCCAAGAATCCAATGTTCCTTCAAATCCTCCTATTATTCTTCTTGTAGCATTGATAGGTCCTATGTCATCTGCAAGATAAGTCCTATAACATACAAGCATGGAATGTAAAACAGACATGATCTCAGCCTCTGTGCAATTATCAATATTCCATGAGTAAGTAGCATTTGCAGACCAATCCTTATGGTATTCAGACTTCATAAGATCTCTTCTGTCAGGAGCAGGATTCCAGGTAGTTTGCCATCTTGACCTGGATGATGTAGCATTGACTTGATTTTCATTATCAAGTTGATCTTGTTCTTGATCTGTCAAAGATAAGTTATTGATACAGGTTTCAAGCTCTTCCATTTGTGGTTCTGCCTCTATTTTGTGAAGAGTCATATCACCAAAGGATGTTTCTGTTTTGTGAAAACTTGTATCAAAACTTTCTTCTTCTCTAGTATAGGAATCTTCATTCACCAGATTAGAAGATTCTGGTTTGCTGGATTCACTAGTCTCTTTAGAGTGTTTTATGACAGGATGTGGACTAAAGAAACTGGGGTTTGCAAACAGAGAATATGGATGAGAAGAGGTGGGTGGTGGAAAGGTTATAGAGTTTGGAGTTTTAATAAGGCTTTCCACAGAAGGAGTAATAGAATATGGGACAGAAGTCTTAGGTTCTGAAAATATAGTTGCTGATTTATAGGTTTCAACCTTAGGCTTCTTTTTCAAGGATTCTATCCCTTGAGTTACTTCCCAAACTTGTTTCTTTACAATATCAAGGGAATTACTGATCTTTACTATTTCCTTTCCATGAGCATTGGTAGCATCATGGGTCTTCTTATCAATCTGCCCTGTTTGTAAAGATAATCTGTCAAGACTCTTAGCAAGAGCCTTATCATTTTCTGCCAAAGTATTAACACTGTTATTCAAACAGACTGTATTATAGTCTTGTTTTCTCAAGATACTTTCAAGCATAATCTTCATTTCAGAATTGGCAGTTTCAATATTTTCAAACTTAGAACTGACAAATTTCTCTAGACTGGATAGAGCTAAATTGTCCAATTTGTAGCAGCAACAGCATCTCTTGCTACTAGATTAGGATCATCTACATGAGATGGGAGTAATTTATACAATTTCCCATCTTGACTTCTAATCACAAAATTTTTCCAAGGAGGGAACTCTGTGTCTGTTTCTAAAAGATTTCCATCAAGGAGTTCCCACTTGTGTTTATTTGGGGTCCCAGTCCGCATCATATTTACTTGGAACTGAGAACATATTTTCCTTAGTAATTTTTCTCCTTCTATTTGAACAGCAATCAGAGATCTTGGAATGTTTGACTTGCTTAACATACTCTGAATCTTTGGCTGAAAAACATGTGCTTTCAAAGGAGGAGGAATTACTACTGGATTTTCTTTCAGTTTTTCTTCTACAAATTTTTCTGGATCCTTGATTTTTTTCTGTTTAGCCTGGTTCCTGAATTGCTTCATCAAGGATTGTTCTATGATATTTGCAGAAGGGTAATACCATTCATAGAATGATATCCATTGATTTTCTGCCTTCATCCATTCTTTCCATTTTTCAACATTCTGTCTGTTGAAGGCAGGACGATCATTTTTTGGAAGAAGCATTACTTCTTCAAAATACAAGTGTTCTTTTTCATGTGTAAACATATCCCAATTGAACATTTTCTTTTTCCATTGATCATCAGGATCATATGGACTGATTCCTTTAAAGATTTTTAAAAAGGCGATTATCTCTGAATCAGAAGGAATTTCAACATGTCTTGGAATCTTATCAATGGGATTTTTTCTGTATTCAGGAATAGGTGAAGAATCAATATAACCTAAACCGTAAGTAGAAGAACTGGATACAGTATGTACAAGTAGTTCTTCTTGTGGATTAAAAAATACAACCTTTTTGTAATTTTCTTCAGATGAGTCAGATGAAGGAGTAAATCTGATCATATTTATTCTATGCCGATCTGATGACTCACCATGTGGAGTTGGTGGTTCTGAAGAAAATTGACAGAAGGTTTTGGAGCAGTGTGGATGGTCACAGACTGAGCTAAAAGGCTGAGATGAGCATGGCTGTGAAAACATTCTTCTGATAGAATCATACACTGCTTGGTCTATTACAAACTGTGGGGGTGCAGGAGATTGATCCGGATGTAACTGACTGATTGTAGTAGGAATGGCAGAGATAGAAGTAGAGGGTCCTTCATTGTGAACTCTAGGGAACCTTGTGGTAACTTTCCCATCTATCTCTGTTATTATTGACTGTGCAGCAGCAACAGGTTTCTTCGTAGGCTTTCCCCAATTGGTTACCCAATCATCAGGTGGACATAAATCATTTCTGGAGACATAGACTGGGGCTACTGGATTGCAAGATGAATCATACTGGATAAGAGTAACTCGGCCTTCATCTTTATCAGGAGTATGCAGAACAGCAGGGATTGTTGTGTTATAAAACCTAACACAAGTAATATAAAATATGGCCAAATTTTTTGATTTTGCTTTGAAATTTTGATACCCAGCAGTTTGGATACCTAAGGTTAGGCATTGCAGGACATTTGGGTCATCAAGTGCAACAGAGAAATCTGGAAAAACATCATACTGTACTGGGCCTTCAGCAAGGCTTGTTTCAATGCCACCTATCATAGCCTGGGTGAATGTGGTCCATCGATTGTCGAATAGGGCTGAGAACACATAAGCTTTTTGTCCTTTTCTATGTAATGCATTCAGTCCTATCCTCACCATCCCCAGATGGACATACTGGTAACCAGCTTTGAGGGCTGATTTGATATGTTTAGCTTCCAGGAGAGATATAGTTAACATGGCATTCAAAGTTAAATCTGCTTTGATAGATTTTTCTTTGATTTTGATCTGACTCATGGCACGTAAATTAAAAGAAGATAAATTTCTGTATACATCATGTGGAGATACTGGGGGAAGTTTCCAATTAACAGAGGGATCTGTTTCTTCTTGTTCTATGATAGCAGAATTTCCAGAAGAGGATTCAGATCTACATAACCCTTCTAATGCAGATATTTCTTCTTCTTTCATAGTTCTAAAGTGCTTAGATCCAAAAATAGAATCAGAAGATTCAGCTGAAGAATGTCTAGAAGCATCCATTTTAGACTAGAAAAATACCCGTATCAAAAGTCTTGCAGAAAATGATGAGAAGAATTGTGGTCTTCTTCTGAAGGAGAAATTGCGGCAAATTCTCGTCCAACGTCTTCAACGCTCTCCAACGCCAACAGCAGCAACAACGAGCTCGAACGCTATTCAGGACTCAAACGAATTTTTTCACTCAGACAATATCTCACAGCAAAATACTAACTCAAACAATACTTGGCTCTGATACATCTCTTTCAGGACCTTTAACAAGCAAATGAACACAGCAAGATTGCGGAATTTTGAACTGGAATTTTTATTATATGGATGCAGATATTACATAAGAAAATCTCCTTACAGAGATTGACTGTCTACGCATTCACCGGACTTTCTACCGTTCTCAAGGAACAAGTATTACCGGAAGCTCCTGGCAATAGACAGGCTCTGCCTCAGAGATTACAGACAAACTCTCAGACTTTCCTAATGGTTCAGCCACTTTAGGTTTTCACTCAGACATATTCACAGAAAACTACTCAAACAAGGCTTTACCAGCAAATGAACACAGCAAGATTGCGGAATTTTGAACTGGAATTTTTATTATATGGATGCAGATATTACATAAGAAAATCTCCTTACAGAGATTGACTGTCTACGCATTCACCGACTTTCTACCGTTCTCAAGGAACAAGTATTACCGAAGCTCTGGCAATAGACAGGCTCTGCCTCAGAGATTACAGACAAACTCTCAGACTTTCCTAATGGTTCAGCCACTTTAGGTTCTCACCAGTGCCGAACACACTGATGCGCAGGCTTCCAAACCAGACTCTAAGACTTAGAAAACTCTTCGTGATGCAAGCAGATCAGACACAAATGTCCGCAGATGCAGAGCAGGAAAGTCTATGACTCTAAACTCTCTCGACCCGAATGAATCTTACTTCGCAGCTAGCTCTTATTTATAAGCTGGAAGGGAACAAACATTCATGAGTGCGCTATGTACAGACTGATGACTCAAAGACACAAGTACTTAGACAGATCTGAATAGATCGCCGAAAGTAAGATTCGGGCATAGGACACTATCGTCCTATGTTATCTCGTCCCTACTCTTTATCAGAGAGCCTGAGGCATGTGGGGACCGAATCTTAGTACCAAACGTACTATTTACACAGAGGAAATTCATTAGTGAACCCTCGAAAGACTTATCATGTCATAAAAGATTAGATTTGCAAAATCCATGATTTGTACAAAGTGGAGATTCCAGAGCGAGGGAATCCACGAAAGCTCGTCCGGCACCATAGTCGGCCAGAAAGACGTCACTCAATCCATAGTATAGTATTCTATCTGCGGATGTGTATAATGCTGATATCTGAATCTTTCAATCAGAGAATTATTGAAGTATTGTACTCTTATTTCTTTCTCTGATTCCCACATCTGTGAAATATTTTGGTTGGGAGGTTCCAAAAAGTGATAGGTTGGAAAGGATTTGATGCGATATCAACCTGATGGTGGAAATCTTCATAATTAGTACTATGAGATATCATCCTTGCCTTGTACTGGTTTGTAACAAACCATCTGATGTGACCACAACGTCTGATTGCTTGTAGAAAAGATAAATCACTGATGTCGGCAACATTTTCAATATCTTTGTATACAATTCCATTCATATGGGCAAACGGTTCACTGAAACCAGGGATTTTAAGCATTTGGAGTGTATAGGGTTTGATGATTAGAGCTGAAAGACCATATATCTGCCACCACTCAATGAACCATTCTGGTGTAGGATCTTCTTGTTCCAAAGCTTCTGCTGTCATGCCTTCAAATAAAAATGAGGACTGTATAGAATAAAATAAATTAGCTGAGCAATTTTGAAGATTCATAGCTGTATAGAAACATTCTTTTTGTCTGTCAGGGTCATAATTTTCTCTGTGGAGAGGATTATCAAATCTTCTCAGTGTGATGTGGCAGCTTGTCATCCGTTCATCATCCTCATCATCTCTCTCAAGAGTATAGTGTATGTTGTCAATGTATTCCAAATAGTCCAGAGCATCTACTGCTTCTTGGTTCATTTCGTCTTGCATTGTTTCTGTCCATAGGTAAGGAATATCTTCCCTATGTCTAATTTCTTTGATTGGGTACCAATCTACATCATGGATAAGTACTGGAGTTTCAAGCATATAACTTACCCAACCATTTGGTGTTTCTATTTCAACAGTGCTTTCCCTTCTCCTGATAAAATTGCAATGCAAGCTCAAAATTGAATGTTCTGACAGAAATTCTCTACTCAGCATATCTGCGAAATTGTTCTTATCGCCTTTAACAAATTCAACATCAAAATTGTACTGGCTTAACTGCATGATCCACCTGACCATAGCAGCATCCTCAAAATCACATTTATGAATTGCAAATTTCAATGCCTGGCAGTCTGTCTTAACAGTGAATTTGGTGTAGATAACAAAATCTCTGAATTTTTCTATTCCTAGGCAAACTGCTCTGAGTTCTTTCTTCAAACTTGACCAATTCAATTGAGTTTTTGCCCATAATCCAGATGCATATTGGCAAATTTCAATCTCTTTTTTACTGCTGGGATTTTTCTGACATAAAACTGCTCCCCATCCTTCATAACTGGCATCTGTCATGATGATCTTCTCCCATTCTTCTCTGATAGGGGAGAGTGGTTGAATATTTCTGACTTTTTCTTTTATTGCCCTGACTGCTTGTGTGCAATCATTATTCCATGGAATTGGATTCTTTTGAAGCCTTTTATTCAATAATTTCCTTTCTTGTGCACAATGCTTCAGAAATTTTGAAATGTAATTCAGGCTTCCCAAAAACCTTTGCAGTTGAGTTTTGTCCTTGATTTCATCAGGGAAATGATCAACAAAATTTAAACTTCTTGGATTACAGTATAGGATCCGTACTGTATATTATAACCCAAAAAGTCTATCATTGGCCGGAATAATTTCAACTTAGATTCTGATAATACTATGCCCATTTCTTTAACCCTGCGGAGAAAGATTTTCAAATGTTTGATATGGTCAGCAATATTATCAGAATGAATTAGTAAATCATCAATATATTTCTTCAAGAAACTTTCCATTCCTTCGAAAGTTTCATCCATTATTCTCTGGAAAGCCGAAGGAGCATTAATCAGGCCAAATGGCATGATGTTCCATTCATAATGCCCTTCTGGTACAGAGAATGCTGTCTTCCATTTATCATCTTCTTTAATTCCTACTTGCCAGAAACCAGATTTGAGATCAAACTTGGAAAATATCTTGGACTTTGATATCTGAGCAAGTATGGAAGATGGCTTTGGCAAAGGATATGCATCGTAATCCAGAATTTTATTCAGAGGTTTATAGTTAACTACCAATCTAGGCTTACCTCTGGCAATTTCAGCATGCTTATTTACATAGAATGCAAAGCAAGCAATTGGGCTCTTGCTTTTCCTGATTAATCCTTTCTTTAGAAGATCTTTAATTTCTTCTCTGCATAGTTTCATTTGTTCTTCATTCATTGCTACTGCTTTAGATCTTCTTAATTTTCCACTGAAATCCTTCTGAGAGGAAGTTCTACCTCTTGTTTCTTAATATGCCAAAAGGCATTTGGATCATCAGAACAACATTCTTTAAACTGGGAAGTGAGATTTGCTATCTCAGAAGCATACTTTCCATTATCTAGATGTTCTTCTGTTTTCAATACTTCCCTTTTCACTTCCATTTTTGCCAAAAGATTCTCCATTCTTTCAACTCTCTTAATCCTCATTGGAGAATTAGAATTGATGAATGGGAAAAAGACTTCCTTATATCAAAATTAATAAAATATCCATACCTCTGGGTTCTTGCATCAAATTTTGCTCCATGCATGCTGAAATTCTGAAAAAATGGTGTCCCAAGGTACATTGCACAATCCAGTCCTGGAACAACAGGACAAACCAGATGAACTCCTATTTTGTCTGTGAGCAGAACATCAATTTCTGCTTCATGTTTTGTGGGAATGTCTCCACTTGCTGTGATCACCCTTGGACATGTTGTTGGCCTTCTGTGATGCATGCCAACTACTGTATCACTTACGATGTTTAATCTGGAACCAGTGTCCATAAGTACCTTCCAAAATTCATACTGGTGTCCAATCTTTACTTTCATTTTTACACAATACATGACATCTCTATTCATGCTATTGCATCCAAAATCTGTTCTTGCTACTTCTTCTTCTTCTTCTTCTTCTTTGTTATGCTGTTGTTGAACTGGCCCCATATGATAGGTCCAATTTTCTGTCTTTCCTGAAATAGGACCTTGTGATGAAGAAGCAGGAGGAGCTTGTGCATTGAGCATCTTTAGGCTTAACTCATTGTGGCTTTCAACACACAATCTTCTATTCTCTTTGATTGTTTTCCTCAGTTCTTTTATTGCCTGATGCACTGCAGGTAAAGTCTGTGGCAAGTCTTCTCCAAAATCTTCATTCTTAAATTGTCTGGTTAAGGCTTCAACAGAGAAAAGAGTAGCAGGGGGCACATACCCTTTATTTGGAGAATTCTTTGAAGTAGAGGGTGCTTTCTTCAAATGTTCTGTCAGCAAAGATCTGTACATTTCTTTCATTTGCGGATCTGTAGCAGCCATCATTTGTGCAAAAATGTTCTTACTGATTTCATCATAATCAGTCTTCATCATCCTGACTGCATTGCATGTACAAATATCAGGATCATCACAATCACAATATTTACATTCTGTACAATGGGGATCTTTACAGAATTCTTCATCAGATGATTCATCTGAATCAACAAAATTAAGTTCATTTTCAGATTCTGAATCAGAAGATACCAATTCATCACAGCTACTAGGAAGATCGAATGAATTTATCTTTCCTTTCTTATTTCTATACTGGACTTTCTTTTTAGAAGAGTCTTTCTTTTTATTTGGACAATTTGGAGCTGTGTGACCTTTTTTGTTACAGTTGTAACAAATTATTTCTCTATCCTTAGAAAACATCTTTGTATGCTTGTAAGGTTTTGCTTTGTAATGTTTTCCTTTTGGCTTATCTTGGAGGTCTGGGTATTCTTCTTGAATTGTCGTTTTCTCCTCTTATGCCCCTCAGAATTTCCAACTTTACCAAGATGCCATTGTTTGCAAAGCTGTTGATATCCATGTGGCTTTTTAGGATTTGTGGCAGCTCTTGCAATCTTCATTTGTGAACATAATTCAACAATGATTGCTTTTACTGCTTGTCTGATTATGCCAAATTTATAGTCTCCCAATCTTGCCTGGTAATTTATTTACAATTGCTGAAGAGACCCATTGGGGAAGAGATGCAACAAAAATTTCCTTCCATTTTGGCTCAAGAATGAGATCTGGAGTCAAAGTATGCAATCTATGAAGGAATTCATTAAAATATTCATCAAAATGTTGCATATTATGCAATCTCATGGCCAGCAGAGTGATAGTTGTAATATCATTGGTTATCTGGGGGAATCCAATGAAATTAACTGTGATAGCATAAAGAAGTTTTCCTATCATATTATTGACAGGCAAACTAGTGACAGGATCTATGTGGGTAGATCCATCTTCATTTTCAACAACTGATTGTTCCCATCCTGCAAGGAGATTAGGATCTTTAACTGTCTCAGCTTTTAGCCAAGAATCCAATGTTCCTTCAAATCCTCCTATTATTCTTCTTGTAGCATTGATAGGTCCTATGTCATCTGCAAGATAAGTCCTATAACATACAAGCATGGAATGTAAAACAGACATGATCTCAGCCTCTGTGCAATTATCAATATTCCATGAGTAAGTAGCATTTGCAGACCAATCCTTATGGTATTCAGACTTCATAAGATCTCTTCTGTCAGGAGCAGGATTCCAGGTAGTTTGCCATCTTGACCTGGATGATGTAGCATTGACTTGATTTTCATTATCAAGTTGATCTTGTTCTTGATCTGTCAAAGATAAGTTATTGATACAGGTTTCAAGCTCTTCCATTTGTGGTTCTGCCTCTATTTTGTGAAGAGTCATATCACCAAAGGATGTTTCTGTTTTGTGAAAACTTGTATCAAAACTTTCTTCTTCTTCTCTAGTATAGGAATCTTCATTCACCAGATTAGAAGATTCTGGTTTGCTGGATTCACTAGTCTCTTTAGAGTGTTTTATGACAGGATGTGGACTAAAGAAACTGGGGTTTGCAAACAGAGAATATGGATGAGAAGAGGTGGGTGGTGGAAAGGTTATAGAGTTTGGAGTTTTAATAAGGCTTTCCACAGAAGGAGTAATAGAATATGGGACAGAAGTCTTAGGTTCTGAAATATAGTTGCTGATTTATAGGTTTCAACCTTAGGCTTCTTTTTCAAGGATTCTATCCCTTGAGTTACTTCCCAAACTTGTTTCTTTTACAATATCAAGGGAATTACTGATCTTTACTATTTCCTTTCCATGAGCATTGGTAGCATCATGGGTCTTCTTATCAATCTGCCCTGTTTGTAAAGATAATCTGTCAAGACTCTTAGCAAGAGCCTTATCATTTTCTGCCAAAGTATTAACACTGGTTATTCAAACAGACTGTATTATAGTCTTGTTTTCTCAAGATACTTTCAAGCATAATCTTCATTTCAGAATTGGCAGTTTCAATATTTTCAAACTTAGAACTGACAAATTTCTCTAGACTGGATAGAGCTAAATTTGTCCAATTTGTAGCAGCAACAGCATCTCTTGCTACTAGATTAGGATCATCTACATGAGATGGGAGTAATTTATACAATTTCCCATCTTGACTTCTAATCACAAAATTTTTCCAAGGAGGGAACTCTGTGTCTGTTTCTAAAAGATTTCCATCAAGGAGTTCCCACTTGTGTTTATTTGGGGTCCCAGTCCGCATCATATTTACTTGGAACTGAGAACATATTTTCCTTAGTAATTTTTCTCCTTCTATTTGAACAGCAATCAGAGATCTTGGAATGTTTGACTTGCTTAACATACTCTGAATCTTTGGCTGAAAAACATGTGCTTTCAAAGGAGGAGGAATTACTACTGGATTTTCTTTCAGTTTTTCTTCTACAAATTTTTCTGGATCCTTGATTTTTTTCTGTTTAGCCTGGTTCCTGAATTGCTTCATCAAGGATTGTTCTATGATATTTGCAGAAGGGTAATACCATTCATAGAATGATATCCATTGATTTTCTGCCTTCATCCATTCTTTCCATTTTTCAACATTCTGTCTGTTGAAGGCAGGACGATCATTTTTTGGAAGAAGCATTACTTCTTCAAAATACAAGTGTTCTTTCTCATGTGTAAACATATTCCAATTGAACATTTTCTTTTTCCATTGATCATCAGGATCATATGGACTGATTCCTTTAAAGATTTTTAAAAAGGCGATTATCTCTGAATCAGAAGGAATTTCAACATGTCTTGGAATCTTATCAATGGGATTTTTTCTGTATTCAGGAATAGGTGAAGAATCAATATAACCTAAACCGTAAGTAGAAGAACTGGATACAGTATGTACAAGTAGTTCTTCTTGTGGATTAAAAAATACAACCTTTTTGTAATTTTCTTCAGATGAGTCAGATGAAGGAGTAAATCTGATCATATTTATTCTATGCCGATCTGATGACTCACCATGTGGAGTTGGTGGTTCTGAAGAAAATTGACAGAAGGTTTTGGAGCAGTGTGGATGGTCACAGACTGAGCTAAAAGGCTGAGATGAGCTTGGCTGTGAAAACATTCTTCTGATAGAATCATACACTGCTTGGTCTATTACAAACTGTGGGGGTGCAGGAGATTGACCCGGATGTAACTGACTGATTGTAGTAGGAATGGCAGAGATAGAAGTAGAGGGTCCTTCATTGTGAACTCTAGGGAACCTTGTGGTAACTTTCCCATCTATCTCTGTTATTATTGACTGTGCAGCAGCAACAGGTTTCTTCGTAGGCTTTCCCCAATTGGTTACCCAATATCAGGTGGACATAAATCATTTCTGGAGACATAGACTGGGGCTACTGGATTGCAAGATGAATCATACTGGATAAGAGTAACTCGGCCTTCATCTTATCAGGAGTATGCAGAACAGCAGGGATTGTAGTGTTATAAAACCTAACACAAGTAATATAAAATATGGCCAAATTTTTTGATTTTGCTTTGAAATTTTGATACCCAGCAGTTTGGATACCTAAGGTTAGGCATTGCAGGACATTTGGGTCATCAAGTGCAACAGAGAAATCTGGAAAAACATCATACTGTACTGGGCCTTCAGCAAGGCTTGTTTCAATGCCACCTATCATAGCCTGGGTGAATGTGGTCCATCGATTGTCGAATAGGGCTGAGAACACATAAGCTTTTTGTCCTTTTCTATGTAATGCATTCAGTCCTATCCTCACCATCCCCAGATGGACATACTGGTAACCAGCTTTGAGGGCTGATTTGATATGTTTAGCTTCCAGGAGAGATATAGTTAACATGGCATTCAAAGTTAAATCTGCTTTGATAGATTTTTCTTTGATTTTGATCTGACTCATGGCACGTAAATTAAAAGAAGATAAATTTCTGTATACATCATGTGGAGATACTGGGGGGAAGTTTCCAATTAACAGAGGGATCTGTTTCTTCTTGTTCTATGATAGCAGAATTTCCAGAAGAGGATTCAGATCTACATAACCCTTCTAATGCAGATTTTGATTTTTCTTCCTCTTTCATAGTTCTAAGTGCTTAGATCCAAAAATAGAATCAGAAGATTCAGCTGAAGAATGTCTAGAAGCATCCATTTTAGAATAGAAAAATACCCGTATCAAAAGTCTTGCAGAAAATGATGAGAAGAATTGTGGTCTTCTTCTGAAGGAGAAATTGCGGAAATTCTCGTCCAACGTCTTCAACGCTCTCCAACGCCAACAGCAGCAACAACGAGCTCGAACGCTATTCAGGACTCAAAACGATTTTTTCACTCAGACTATATCTCACAGCAAAATACTAACTCAAACAAATACTTGGCTCCGATACCAGCAAA